>JAGFNQ010005984.1:171992-653617 GCA_024364735.1 Boesenbergia rotunda
ACCAATTCTAAGTGACAAAACAGGTTACCTTATCTGTTTTGTGAGATGTATTATTTTTATCTTTGATTTAATGTTAGATCTAAGATTTAATTAAAACTTGTGTTAGATTTGAGTTTAACAAATAGTAATTTAAAAGTGAGTTCGATAATCGGCTTCCAGGTTTTGGTGAGGCACAGAGGCCTTCTTTGGCTGTAGCCTTATTGGAACAACAACCTTTCCTTGAAAAGCTTTTAAGGAAAGATCATTCAATATTCTTTAAGAAACCTGGTCTAACTAGCTTAGGATTTGGAGATGTAGCGTCGGCTAGTTTCACCGGACTAAACAAACCAAATAGGTACGCCTTACTCTACTTGACTCCTTAGACAAATTCTTACGTACTATCATCTCAGCTCCTCCTAATACTATGTTGTTCAAGTTTCAAGTAAGACTTGTCTTAACTACCATTCCTACGTCTAAGTAAACTAATACTGCATAAAAAAAGCAACAAGAAATAAAGCAAAAAAATTATCTAAGTATAAAATAGTTTTTATATTGGCTCCCACTTGACTGAAGCTCGCAGATGGGTTAGACAAGATGTGATCTTGTCCTTGGGATCCAATATTGGTTTGGTCCAGCTTGTTTGTTCAAACTTAGCTTTGGGACTCATGCTTGACTCGAGTTTAGTTTGGTTCAATATAGAAAAGTAAGATCATTGTCGCAAGTGGTTCGATAGCCCAGTCCGGATCGATTTAGAACTGACTTCTATTTTCCAAGAATCATGTCCAGATTCTTGAACCCGAAGTGAATTATTCTAATGCAACTCTGAGTTCCTTGACTTGAGTTTTCAAAGAGGAATTCTCTTCCTCAAGCTTTGAACTTGAAGTCGAGGTTTCTTCTTGAACTGACTCGGTCGAGGAACTCGAGTTGACTTCCTCTTCAGGAGTTTGACTTCCTATCGGAGGTTTCACCCGACATTGGCTTTTGCAACTTGCGAGATAGATATGAGATAGATCTAAAGCTCCGATTTCAGGATACCTCTTATTGTAATCCGTCCGTCCTCCGAGATAAAGCTTTCTTGTGCTGACGTCTTCATCGGTTATGATTCCGTTCCGGAGTGATGTCTTCCGAGGGGTTCAACTGATGGACCAAAATGAGCTGTCACGAAATGTGTAACGCCCGCCTTTCTCCCACACCTCGTGGTGTGGCGAGATAGGCGTCGTTACGCTAAACATACATGTGCATAAAACATCTTAATGCAGCGGAAACCTCTTTTTTTTTTCTTAACATGCTTTTAACCATGCAACTAAACACATGGAACATCTATACATGGCATCATATTATAACTTAACCATTCCATGACTTATTCATAATCATCATAAGCAGTATGTACCTATCCATAAACGTAGCATCATAGGTCTTAAGTCACCCATCAGTCATAACCATAAAACGTATCATAAAATTTAAGAAAACATTTTCACACCCAAGACATCCATTATGTGAGAACATAAGAATCTTTTGCCAAGTCACTGCTACACACATACATGCTTCTGCCTCTCCTGTGGCTTCCCTTAATAGCCTCTTGCTTGATCTGCGGTACGAGGAAAATAAAACTATAAGCACATAGGCTTAGTAAAACCCTTTCCTACTCACTAAAACCATACGTCACTTAAACATAAACATATCAAGTATCTGACATAGCGTAGCCTCGAACATAAACATAAGCATAGTCATGACATAAGTCATAAGCATATGAACAACTAACATAGCATGATTCCTAACATCACCATAGATCTACAACCTACTTAGCATGGCATAAATTTTAACATACATGAGCATAAAACATACATACATGACATGAAACATACTTATACTTGGCATAATTCCTAGTATACATGACATAAGGCATACTTATCATAACATAATCTTAGATACATGAACATAAGGCATACTTATCATAACATAATTCTTAGCATACCTGAACATAAGGCATACTTATCATAACATAATTCTTAGCATACATGAACATAAGGCTATACTTATTATAACATAATTCTTAGCATACATGAACATAAGGCATACTTATACATGACATGAAATATGAGCATAAACACAAATATAAAATATACTTACCTTGGCGCGATGCATAACATGGATGTATGAATGAATCAAATGCATTTACTACATAAGGATGCTTAGTTTTAAAATCATACTTTTAAATGCTTAACATAAACATAACATCATTGGGGTCCCCGGCTTGTACCACATACATACATCATAGCGCGCATCCCTAAGTAAATACGAGGTAGCTAGCCTCGACCTACTAGGGTAAGGACAACATAGTCGGTAGTCCTAGAACCGGGGCGTTCTTAAGGTGCCCATCCCTATTGCATAGCTTCGGTAGTGCCAGAACCGTGGACAGCTTCGGTAGTCCAGAACCGGGGCGTTCTTAAGGTGCCCATCCCTTGGACCCTTACTTCGGTCCGGTACAAGCCTCATACATAAAAAAATAAACATGCATGCTTCATCATTCATACTTGTCATTCATACTTATCATTCATACTTATTTCATATCATCGTTATGCCTTCATCATTCATACTTATCATTCATACTTAAGGCATAACCATCATCTTCATTACTACTTATCATTCTTTATTCATAACATAGGACATACATGCATAATCATGGTTCTAGTCATAACCTTATCCGGGTTCATCAAGCTTGCATGATCATGATACATAATAAACATACACCTCATACATGATACATTTCATCTAGCATACAAAATCCTAGTATTCATCATAAGACATGGATGATAAGCTACATATAAACCTAACACATACTACTAGGGTTCATAGCATTCATCATGAAACATGTATATATCTTCATAAATCATAAATCCATTATAAGCATTTACCAATATTCATGCATCATTATATTTATCATAACCTACTCCTACATCAATTACATGGCATGTGATCTAAATATTCATGATTAAACATAACATAACATCAACCATACAAAGTCATGTTATATGACACCTAAACTAGGATTTTAGTCACATGGAGGCCCTTACATCATGCTTCAAAATGTACTAGCATCATGGTAACTTATAACATGCATTCTTGAGACCCTAACCCAAACCAAACCCTAGGTTTGGGTCTTGGCCGAAAGTCCTAAAGGACCATGGGTCCATGGAAAATTTGCCTAGATCATGATTAACATCCCTTACTTACATATCATGCCATAGAAAAATCATTTAAACCCTTGATTGGACTTAACCCCAAGCCCTAGGCCTAAGGAAAGGGTTGGCCGAATCCCTAGAAGGGTAACAAGCCCATGGAAAAGTTCATTTAACACCATTTTTACCCATAAGGTATCATAAGAAACATATTAATCATGCTTGGAGAGGTTGGAGTTTTCCCCTAGCCCCTTGACTTTGATGTGGCCGAAACCCTAGAGGGTTAATAGGGTATCAAAAATTTCCCTAGATCATAATCTATGCCTTACATAACATCATGAAACATTTAAGAGCACAAAGGAAAATTTACATCATCCCTAAGCCCAAGCAATAGCCTTGGCCGAAACTTCCATAAGCCCTAACCATGGATTTTTCCAACATATCATGCCAACAAAACTTAGATCATGATAAATATCTTGAAAACCATCATACCACAGGTGAGGGTGTTTTACCTTGGGTTGTCTTTGATTTTTAGACCTTAAAAGAGAAGGAGAATGGGCATCCCTTTGCCACTTGAACCCTTCTTGCCCTTGTGACCTTGAAAGAGAACCTAGATCTTCCAAATAGAGTCCTTGGTGGAACTTTTCTTAAGGGGGAGAACACCTTGAGTTTTCGGCCAAAGCAAGGAGGAAGAAGAAATGAAGAGGAGAAGGGAAGTTGTAACTTCCTTTCCATATTTATATCACTTTTAAAAGGGGTAAATGAAGAGTCATGGTGTCTCTTCCCTTGATGACTCTTCATTTCCTACGCCTTAACTAATATCCACTTCATTCCCTCATAGCACTCCCTTGCTAGGTGAATTGGTTAGTGCATGCTTGGTTGTACAAGAGGTCCAAGGTTCAATCCTTGGTGCATGCACTAATTTTCTATTTTATTTTTAATTTATTTCCTATTATTTCAAAAATTTCTTGAAAATTCCCCCATAATTATGTTAATATTTCTCATTAAAATCCATTTATTTTTATATTAAATTCTACCTAAAATCCACCCATAATAATGGCACTAGAAAGCCCCTATAAGGCCCCTTAGTACTTAGTTTCTCAATTTAAATGAGAGAACCATGGGTTTCTAGGCTAAGGTTCGTACTAATATTTCTAGATCCTTCGGAAAATTATCCAGACATGCTTAATATTTTAAAGAAAATATTACGATAATTTTTCGGGTCGTTACAAAATGTGGGTCTCAAATTTAGATATTTATAAAATGCTGGAAACCCTTTTTGCAATCAAAGAATGAAAACGTAGTAAAGGGGCCACAGGTCGTATTTTTCCTAGGGCTAGTTGACGTTGTGTGATTCAAGCTCGTGTTTATGTGTCGTTGATATGTTTTGGGTTTTGAATAAAATCTGGGGTTGTTTGCAATTCAGAAATGAAAGTGCAATAAAAATAAATGAACTAAACTAATGAACTAAACAAGCAATAGCAATTGATGACTAAATCAATGGAAACTGAACCAACCAAGGGAACTTAACTAAAGTTTGGAAAGGCAAATCTAAATTCGAATGCAACTAAATGCTAAACAAAAGAATAAAACAGCGGCTAAATCTTCAGTTAAACTAATATAAGAACTTCAAACTTAATTGCAACAATGACACTTGACATTAATGCCTAAATAAGATTTAAAGGCAGGGACAAGCTAGACCCTAAACAAGCTGATTTCAAACTCAATGGCACACTAAGAATTGCACTCAACTTAATACCAAACACTGCCTAAACTACACTTGATACAAAGTGGCGCATTGAGACTCAGTTGATACCGAGATGAGTGAATTTCTGTGCCAAGGCTGAACTAAATGCTGAGTATAACTGTTAAACTGCAAACTGATCAAATTGAATTGGCAAGCTAGCTAACAGTGACCTGATCTACTGATTAAATGAAGCAATGCAACAATGAAGAAAAGGGCTGATCAATTTAGAGATGTTAAGAATTGCAAACTGAATGCAGAAACTCAAATGAAACTAAATGGCAGAATTTGAACTAATGTGCAGAAATGAATGCCTGCAGAAATTGAAGGCTGGAACGCAAGATGAAACAAGATGCAATAATTGATATGAAATGCTATGTAAATGGACAAACTACAATGGAAATTTAGAGGGAAACTGAAACTCGTTGGATACTAAATGCAGAAACCAAGTCAAGGTCTGATACGTAGGATCAAATGCAGAAAGATGAGACGTAGCAGATTTATCAGAAATGCAGAACAATTCAAAACAAACAAAATGATCTAAATTCGATTGTTAACTAAACCAGAATTCTAACTAATTTAATATGCCGAATTGAAAACTAACAAACAAAGAACAAACTGAACAATTCAGAAACTAAGTGAAGTGCCGGAAAAATTGATACACAGATAGACAATCTGATACGCAAGCTGGAAAACGAGAATTGAACTGAAATTAAAACGATTTTGCACTAAACAAACTCGTTAACTACTTAACTTGAAGAGTTGAAACCTAATTATGCTAAACAATTCAGAAAACAAACTCATACAGCTAATTCAGAAGTTTCAAAAACAGAGTTGCGGCAGAAATTTAAACTACAGCTAAACTGAAATTGAACTAAAGAAACTACTCCTCGATCCCTTCCCGAGCTCAGGTACTCCTTGTTCGTCACACAAGGGAGAGCCTCGGACCCGTAAGCTCAGCAAATCATTGGAAAAACTCCATCTGTGATTGAATACAGCTCAGATTGCTTCATTCTGAAATTTCCATTCGAAATCTTCAATTCAGCTGCGTCTGCATGCGAAGGTGAGTTGATGATGATCCAAGTAATCTAGGGAACCCCTCTAGATAGCTCAGGTGGAAGGAATTGGAGCACAGTCGATCCGAAGGTAACAAATGGACAGAGCTGCGGAAACCTCTCAACAAATCTGCCTCTTGAGCAATTCTGATTTGGAAACTTCACTGATGGCCTTCCCAATGACCTAGCACATGATCTAAGAAAGGAAATCGAGTGGTCGCGCCAACGAATTGAAGAAAACTTGAAGCAAAAGAAAGAACTCAATGAAGAAGGAGCTTGCGGCGAAGACGCGACAGGGAGAAGCTGTGGCGAAATTTTCCTTAAGTAATTATGAATGAACGACCCAGATTGATTTGAGGAAATCCAAAGGCTGATCTTCATCCGATCTGAACCAAACTTTGATGATGTTGATCAAGGGTCAGGATCTGCCTCGTGGTAGCTCGGATCCTCCAGATTTGCAATGGATGGTCCAGATCAACCTAATCTTTGAATGGACGATCTAGAACCCTCTGAGCTTGATCCAACGGTTGAATGAGCTCTGATTGGGATGAAACCTTCAGATCTTGATCAGGGTGCTTGATCAGCCCTAACCCTAGCTTGGATGGCTTCAGATGGTCCTAGATGGCTCAGATCTAGCCGCTTTTGAATCGGACGACCCAGATTAATCGGAAGCTTGATAACTCGATCCGGGTCCACTTCCAACTCATGTTTGACCCAGTATGCCCTAGGTCCATGAACCTTTCATGCCTACAAAAATAGATCAAAAATTTAGTGGCCAAATAATCCAATTTTGTAAAGATTTGCAATTAAGTCCAAAATAAAAGTAAGTTCGAAAACCTAGGGTAATTTCACAATTAAGCAAGAAATACATGGGTCAAACATGGATTTTGGCATCTAAAATAATCAATAAAATGGTACTTATCAACTCCCCCACACTTAAGCTTGAGCGTCTCGCGAAACTACTAAGTATGCATCCCCTAGATTTTCTTAAGCATAATTAGAAGCAAATGAAAAGAAATTACCTAAGGTTGTCAATTCTCAAAAATCTAAGCTCTATGGATTAGTATCTCGTCCTTAAATCAACAACTTATCCTTTTCATCCATCATGATTCATTTAGATGAATTTAACTCACTAAGCCTTTCATGGGAAGTTTTGGTGGCTCTCTCCTTAAGTTCTAAGTTGATGATGGAAGTGGAGCTCACTCAAACACACATGCTTCTTGCACTACCATAGGCTTGTTTGTTATCTAATCTCCACCATTAGTCATGATTAGGATTCACATCTACAAAAACAAGTGAAAACATGGAAAATGGTAAGAAATGGAGTAAAAGCCAAGAAAAATGAAAAAATGGATAAAGTGGGAGACTTGAATGCTCAAGAATGTTTCCAATGTACTTTGCTTCTCTTCAAATCAGATTTGTGTGGTGAAGTAAGACTTTTGCATTGCCCTTCAAAAATTAAATGAAAAGACCTCATTAGTTCCTTTGTGCCAATTTCTCTTTTGCGTGCCAACTTTGCCTCATTCTCTTTTCTTTTTCTCTTTTTTTTTTATAATCCTCTAGCAAAGTTAGACTTGTAATGGGGCAAAGAATTTGATTTGGATGAGAGAAACTTCACTTGCTTCATGGTGCCAAAATTCCATTTGCGTGCCACCCTTGTTTTGTTCCCTCTTCTTTTCTGATTTTTTTTCTTTTTCATTCTGTTTCAAGTTCAGCATCCATGGCAGAATTATGTCAAGTCTCTGATTCCTTCAACACTTAACATCTGTTAGCATCACATAGTGTGGGGGAGAATTTGAATTGTTCCACTTGAAAATGGCTGAGTAGCAAATCAAATTTCAGCCCCTGCATTGCCCCTTTTTTTCTATGTGCTGATCAGAATTGCTAGCATCCACATTTCTTCCAGATTTGGTCAGCCTTGGATGTTCTCAATACTCTTCGATGCATTTTCGAACTTTGTTCCCTGATTCACAGCCCAGGAAAATCAATTTCAGCTTCAAGTTGACAAATTTCTACACTTGAACTTGGCACAGATTTCTGCCCTTGTCAACTCCACATTCCAATCTGATTTCTCCAATTCATCTTCACAAACAATCCTTCAAGATATTCAATACTTCGTAGCCTACTCATTTCAGCAGCTATCCTTGATATTCAGCTCAGAATTTCCATTTTTTTCAGCTTGCAATGCAGTTTAGTTTCAGCTCTGCACATATCATTTTCAAGTTTGAATTCCAGCACTGCCTGATCAGATTTCGGCACTTAAATTCAACTAACCTGCTGCTTTTCAAATTTCTGATGGCTGGCTGGTTGATGGACTTGTTCTTAATCCTTGTCAGCACCCTTGCATTTGTTTCAATTCCGAACAGTCCAGCTCAGTTCAGATCTACACAAACTGTTTTTCCCTGTTTGGCACAAACATTTCTGCATTGATTCAGATAATTCCATCTTCAACTCAGTCTCTACAAGATGTTGCTGATCTTGGCTTCCCAAAATTCCAACTTTACAGTTTTTGATCCAAGTTAGCTCTACTTTAATTTTTTTCTTCACTTTGGCACAAAATTTTTTTCTTTTTGCTTTTGCGTGCCATTTTTTTTTCTTTGCAGAATTTTTTTTTCTTTCATTTCATGCCACTTGGATCTTCAGAGTGTGATAAGGAATCTAGATCTTCACTTGCCTCCATCTCTCTTGCTCATTCTTGGTACCAAACTCAACTCACTTGGCACCTTTTGGCTTCAACTTGACAAAAGAATTTTTTTTTTCTCTTTGAAATGAAATGCATCCTTGCTCCAAAATAATTCCAAAACTCTAGTCACTCCCCCACACTTAAATCATTGTCCATCTCGGGCAAAGTAGCATTAAGAAACATCCCAAACAACAAGTCCATAGAAAAGTAAGGGTAAGAGTAGGAATAAGGAAAGACAAATAGGATAAACATGATTATTGCTAAAAATTGATGTGGAATGGGAGAACAAATGGATTAGTCTATATAGATGTTATCCAATCATTGAAATATGGTTTTGAAAGAACCTAAGTAAGTTCTAGAGTACAATAGCACATGTGTATCACAAATATAAGGTTAATTCTCACTAGGCAAAAATAATTCATCTCAAGTCCTCAATTAAGAATCTAAAGCAAAGTACTACTCAAGCATCCAAGAATACATCCATGAGCTCAAACCTAAGTTTTAACAATCAAATTTAATTTATTTTCAAAAGACTCTTAAAAGACATGAAGATAACCTAAAGGGATACATTTATTCCTAGTCATGCAAGAAACAAATGTCCAAGAAAACTGACATGGTATTTATAATGTCTATTTATTCATTCTATTCTACTCATGCATTTATTAGCAAGAACTCAATTTAAAAGTGAAAAATGCAATAAAGGAAAAGGCAAGAAAGAACAAACTCCTCTTTATTTCTGGTGGACGGAGTCTATCAAGAAGTAGCCCCCATCGTGGTAGTGGAGGAGTCTGGGTGTGTGAGAAAGCTGCTTTCATTTGTTCAACTTTACGGTGCATTGCTCCCCCACACTTGGACTTTACATCAATCTGTTCAGGTGGCCGAAGGTTATTTAGATACAAGACCCATTTAAGAGGTAGAGTGTTTCGAATTAAAGTAAAATTATCTCCTCCCTCTTTATGTTGGGACCGGGTGCATGTCGACAAGGATACGAGTTCGTAAAATTTAAAATTTTTACGTGCAGCGGAAGAGTTTGCATAAAATAATTTCCTAAATTATTTTAACTTCGTATCTAGCATGCAATCTTATGGTGTGTTGACATAATCATAAAATAAAACATTGCGGAATAGTAAACAAATTTACTAAGTACCTCTCGTAACTCGAAGTAAGGGACGAGATCCAACCGTAGCGTCCCTTGGAAGCTCCGCCTCTATTCGCGTCCACGCCGAGTTCTCTTCGGGATGACTTCACAAAGTCACGAGTTTTGTGCCGACGAGAACTACTAGATTCTCGGAAGGCACAACTAGAAGGACAAGAGAAAAATTAGGAAAACTAACCAACGAAGTAACGGAATCGAATTCCGAGAAGAGAGGAGTCGCTATCCGCTTCTTCTTCTTCGTGTTCGGGTTCTCCTTCTCCTTGAAAGCTCACGCCAACTCCCTTGGATGATGGTTGTGTGTGCCGGCCCTAATCCACAAGGATGGGGCGCCGGCCCTAATGTGAAGGAGAAGAAGATGAGGAGAGAAGAGAATAAAAGAGAGAGAGGGAGAGCTCTAATTAATCTCTTGATTAATTGATTGATCTAAAGGGCTAGCCTTTGGTTCCTTTATATAGTAGCAACTCTTTGCTAAGTCTCTCTCTAAACGGAATTAGTTATAAGAAATTTATCCTATAAATTTTCTTAACTAATTATTCCGTTTAAACCAAGTCTTTATTATAAACTAATTTATAATAAAACTTATTCTTTTCTCTCTTTAAATTATGGAATAAATTTTATAAGAAATTTATAAACTTTCTTATTATGATAAAATCAATTCATAATTGATTTTATAAAATTAAAATAAACCAATTCATGGATTATTTTAACTTCCATAAAAAGAATAAATTTCTACAAATTTATTTATATAAATTTTCTTTATACAAATTTATTTATCCATAATTTATAAAATAAACCGCGGTAGATTTATTTTATTAATTAAACCAATTAAATTGGTTTAATCTCCTTTAATGGCCGGCCACCACAAGGAGGGTTAGCACCTCCTTTGGCCGGCCAAACCAACCCGAACCGGTCGCGAATTAAACTCATTTAATTCGCCCAAAAAGCCTTCAAAAGACTTAGCCATTTTTAGCTTCCATTGCGCCTCTGATTAACTCAGATTCGACTCGTTTCTCTTGATCGGAAAATCCAATTTTCAACTCGTTTTAAATCCCTCGGATTACTCGTATTGCGTGTGACTAAATAGGCTTTCGATTTATGTTGGCCGTCTATAATTAACCCATTAATTATAGATCGATCATGAGTGGCACCTAGTAGTACATCATGATCCCCAATTAATCGAAAGATCAACGGTTTGACCCCAGAAGAAATTATTCTGAAACCCTTCAGCAGCTCTAATGAATCGTGCCTCATTCCCTTCACCACCTTATACCCACTTGGTTCAGGACACGGTCTATGGTGTCAGTCCCCACTAGGCTGACTACGTCACACCTAGCTCAAGTAGTGTCTTCCTCGTCCTTTGGATTTCTAATTACTCTCATGTATTTAAGAGACTCGCACTCTTAACATGATATGCTCTGGCCAGAGGCTTTGAGTAACAATCCGACGATAGGCCTGGGTATACATCTCCTCGCAAGGAGTGGTGAATCCTTTGTAGGCTGTTCAAACATCTTCGGGCACTTCGGCTTATACCCAATCATCCTGGGTCCACACCTCCTTGGAGATGCTTGCTTAAGATGTCAAAGTATAAGTCTCCATGACCAAGATGACTTGAACACCGCAAGTCAAAGGAACATCGCACTTAAGTCGCAATAAGATCTTCATTGACATATCTACATGTAGATTCCCATATGAAGTCTTACAGCTAGTCACTCCAATGAACTAGTTCCCTTAACTAGCATCCATGTTTATCTCCGGACATCCCAATGTCACCAGCCAGTGAGAATCAGCTGATTAGAGAATAACCCATGCTAGTCTCAACAGAATTGATAGTGTCCGTTTTTATCAATTCATCGACTAGGGATATTTTCAATACTTCACATTTGCACATATAGAGATAATCACAAGTTGTGATCCCATCACAAATTCTCTTATGTTGTGAGTTGTATTGCGGACATTCAGTAGATGAGTTTAAGATCCCAATCAAATACACAAACATGTACACTCAAATAGTGAATTATCATTTATTAAAATAAATGTTTACAATCATAAGGCGATTGCCTTAGGACACTTCTTTCATATCACTAACACTTTATTCTTTTTGGAACACCTTCCAGGAGGTTTGAGTCTGTTCATATGAAGCACCCACTCCAGAAGTCTTCGTGACCCTGCAAACCCATGTAATACCTTTCTCAAGCGTGCAGGGTAAGAAAGAAATGAAATAATATCAGTCTCTACATGAAATGTATCTAAAAATATATCACATCCAATAAAATCAATTTTTGGCACCTCAAGGAATTTTTCGCAGGCAGTTTCTACATAAGATATAGCAAGAGATTCTTCACAATAAACAATTTCAATTTCAGGTTCAACTAAAAATTTTTCACAATCAGTTTTAGCATGATCTATCTCAAGAATATCATAGCCATGAATAAAATCATGCCTGGGTGCCTCTAAAGAATTTTCATAATTATTTCTCACAGATGATGTATCAAGTCATTCTTCACATGCAAATCTAGACATCTCCCTGAAATTTTCTAAAGGAAAAGAAGAAATACTTACTTGATCGCGTTGAAAAATGTCTATTGGTTCTACAAGAAATACCTCCATCTCAGGCTCAAATTCTGGTGGACATTCAACTGAAATAGGTGATCCTTGGGTCCTTGCTCCCATCATGCAAGTCCCTACACTTTCTGGCAATGGTGGTGGTCCCTGGGGCTCTGTGTAATCCCCTACACCTGTAGAATTCTCTCCTGTGCATGCCTCCTTAGTAATACCTGCAACAACCTTATTAAACAGATTAGGACTATCAATAGCAATATCATCACAAAATAAAAAACAAGAAAACTCCGGTAAAGCTTCAGTTTCAAAGTCAAGGCTGTTGCATGCTTTTCCATCCATCTCCTTAGCTTCCTCTGAAATCAAAGCTCCTCCCACTATGTCTAATGCAACATCATCAACAATTAACTGTGCCTCTACAGTCTCATCTGTGGTGCCCACGCTTATGATTGAGTGATCTCCCCTAGGGTCCTTCATGGTATCGAAAATGCTAAACTGGACTACTGTGTCTCCCACATCCATCGAAAGTGTGCCGACATAAACATCAATCTTTGTTCTGGCAGTCTTCAGAAAAGGCCTTCCAAGGATAAGTGGGGATCTACGTGCAAGATACTCTCCTTCCATGTCTAGAATGTAGAAGTCCGCAGGGAAAATCAACTCTTTCACTTTAACCAAAACATCTTCAATAACTCCTGTCGGGCGAGTCTGGCTTCTATCTGCTAGCTGAATCACAACTCCAGTGGGCTGTAGAGGGCCAATGCCAAGCATCTGGAAGACCGTCCTGGGCATGACATTAATGGAAGCTCCTAAATCCAGCATGGCATCATGTAGCGTGGTGCTCCCTATCTCACAAGATACAGTAAACATGCCAGGGTCTTCACATTTCTGAGGTATGACATGGATGAGTGATGGAACATTTTTCCCAATGCTGACCAATTCATTTTCCTTAAGTTTCTTCTTGTGAACACAAAGATCCTTTAGAAATTTTGCATACTTAGGAACCTGTTTAATCATTGTCAGCAAGGGTACATTAATTTCTACTTTGCTAAAAAGTTTTACCAGCTCATTGTACTCTTTGGTTTTCTCCTCCTCCACTTGTCTTTTGGTTGGAGTTCTCCCCTATGGAAAAGGCAAGGGCACCCTAAATTCTTCCTCTTGAACCGAAGATGGAAGGGCTGATTTGTGAGCTGCTGCCCCACTTAGAATGACTGCTGTAAAATTTGTTTCGGGACTGATTTGTGCTTCATCTTCCACTAAAATCACAGGGTTGCTTGATGAGGGAGTTGAGCACGGGCTAGGGGTGGAATCAACTGAATTTGAAGAGGTTTCGGGGCTGTTTTGGGCTGAAAATGAAGATGCTGCCCTATTTTCAGAAATTTCAGCTCTTGGACCATTTTGAGTTGATGCAACCTTCCCACTCCTCAAATAAATAGCGCTAACATTTCCCTTTGGGTTAGGAACAGCTTGAGAAGGTAGTTGGCTTGATCTTTAAGCTTTAATTTGATTCTCATCACTAGCCAATTGTCCCATTTGCCTTCCGAGGTTTTGTAAAGCTCCAATGATATTATCCAGCTGTGATTGTTGGAATTGGGGCTGTTGGGGCTGATTGGAGGGCTGAAATGGTTGTTGAAATGGCTAATAAGAAGGTGGCAATGCCTGAAAACTTTGCTGAGAGTTATATCCTTGAAAATTCTGATTTTGCAGTGGAAAATCCTGTGATGAGGACTGATTTTACATAGGCTGAAACCCTTGATTGTAAGGCTGAAAATTCTGATTATAGGGCTGTGAAGGCTGGAAAGTTTGCTGGTTTTGAGGTTGGAAAGTTGAAAATGATTGAAAACCTTGCTGCCCTTGCTAATATGGCTAGAATTGAGGCTGCGGTTGCTGAAATAGGGGCTGAGTTTGCTGAAATGTAGGTTGAAAATTTGGATTTTGGAGCTGAAATTGCTATGGCTGCTGGAATTGTTGATGTGATTGCTGGAAATTCTATGGAGGCTGCTGCAATTGTGGTTGTTGAGGGTTTTGTTGGCAGAAAGAGTTCCCATACCTCAGATTTGGATGATCCCTCCAACCGGGGTTATAAGTGGAAGAATAGGGGTTATTCCGAGATTGAAATTGCCCCCTAACCAATGCTGCTACTGTCTCGTCTTGTTGGAGGGTGGGACATGAATCTGAGTTGTGCTCTTGACTAGAGCAAATACTGCATACCCTCATCACTTGGTTAATTTGTGGAGTTGCTGAAAGATTTGAACTTTGATTTGCATTATTAACACTCAATTGCTTAATAAATGATGCGATCTCTGCCAATGAATTCTTTATCTCTTTCTGATCATTAGAAACCACCTGAACTTCACCCAATCCTCTGGTGGTCAAGGCTCTACTCCCAAACTATTGTGAATTCTCAGCCATGTTTGAAATGAGTTCCCTAGCTTGATCTGGCGTTTTATTCACTAGGGCTCCTCCAGCTGCAGCATCTATCATAATTCTGTCCATCTGCAGTAATCCCTCATAAAAGTACTAAATCAGAAGCTGCTCGCTGATCTGGTGCTGTGGGCAACTTGAACATAATTTATTGAATCTCTCCCAGTAATCATAGAGCGTCTCACCCACCACTTGCTGAATGCCACAGATGCTTTTTCTGATTATTGCTGTTCTGGAGGCTGGGAAATATTTTTCCAAGAATGCCTTCTTCATAGAGATCCAACTAGACACGTGCCCAGTGGGTAGATAGTAAAATCAATCTTTTGCTGCTCCTGTCAGTGTAAAGGGGAAAGCTCTCAGCTTGATATCTTCTTCAGAAATGCCCTGAGGCTTCATAGTAGAGCATACAACATGGAACTCGTGCAGGTGTCTATTTGGATCCTCTCCAGATAATCCTTGAAACTTGGGCAGCAAATTGATGAGTCCAGATCTAAGCTCAAAATTTCCAGCCAGCTCCGGATAAGCAATGCTGGAATACTGAAATGAAGCATCTGGTGCTGCGAGTTCCTTCATAGTCTTCTGGTGGTCTGCCATGATACTGCCTGAATGAGTGGGAATAGACTGAAGAGGAAGAATATCAGTAGTCTCTGAAAGTATGCCTTGGTTCCTCCTTGCTCTGTAAGTCCTCTCAGTTTCAGGGTCAAATTCTTCAAGATCACCACCTGTAGACCTGGTCATAAAACCAAAACAAATCACAGTAAAGTAGATAAAAAGATGAAACAAATAAAATTAGATCACCAGATATAGCAATAAGCACAAAAAATGAATCAAGAAAAATGTGAAATAAATACACAAGCAAAAATCAAACAAATCAACTAGTTGCTTCCCCAGCAACGGCGCCAAAAATTTGATGGACCCAAAATGAGCTGTCACGAAATGTGGGTCTCAAATTTAGATATTTATAAAATGCTGGAAACTCTTTTTGTAATCAAAGAATGAAAACGTAGTAAAGAGGCCACAGGTCGTATTTTTCCTAGGGCTAGTTGACGATGTGTGATTCGAGCTCGTGTTTATGTGTCGTTGATATTTTTTGGGTTTTGAATAAAATCTGGGGTTGTTTGCAATTCAGAAATGAAAGTGCAATAAAAATAAAGGAACTAAACTAATGAACTAAACAAGCAATAGCAATTGATGACTAAATCAATGGAAACTGAACCAACCAAGGGAACTTAACTAAAGTTTGGAAAGGCAAATCTGAATTCGAATGCAACTAAATGCTAAACAAAAGAATAAAACAACGGCTAAATCTTCAGTTAAACTAATGTAAGAACTTCAAACTTAATTGCAACAATGACACTTGACACTAATGCCTAAATTAAGATTTAAAGGCAGGGATAAGCTAGACCCTAAACAAGCTGATTTCAAACTCAATGACACACTAAGAATTGCACTCAACTTAATACCAAACACTGCCTAAACTACACTTGATACAAGTGGCGCATTGAGACTCAGTTGATACCGAGATGAGTGAATTTCATTGCAAAGGCTGAACTAAATGCAGAGTATAATTGTTAAACTGCAAACTGATCAAATTGAATTGGCAAGCAAGCTAACAGTGACCTGATCTACTGATTAAATGAAGCTATGCAACAATGAAGAAAAGGGCTGATCAATTCAGAGATGTTAAGAATTGCAAACCGAATGCAGAAACTCAAATGAAACTAAATGGCAGAATTTGAACTAATGTGCAGAAATGAATGCCTGCAGAAATTGAAGGCTGGAACGCAAGCTGAAACAAGATGCAATAATTGATATGAAATGCTATGTAAATGGACAAACTACAATGGAAATTTAGAAGGGAAACTGAAACTCGTTGGATACTAAATGCAGAAACCAAGTCAAGGTCTGATACGCAGGATCAAATGCAGAAAGATGAGACGTAGCAGATTTATCAGAAATGCAGAACAATTCAAAACAAACAAAATGATCTAAATTCGATTGTTAACTAAACCAGAATTCTAACTAATTAATATGCCGAATTGAAAACTAACAAACAAAGAACAAACTGAACAGTTCAGAAACTAAGTGAAGTGCCGGAAAAATTGATACGCAGATAGACAATCTGATACGCAAGCTGGAAAACGAGAATTGAACTGAAATTAAAATGATTTTGCACTAAACAAACTCGTTAACTACTTAACTTGAAGAGTTGAAACCTAATTAAGCTAAACAATTCAGAAAACAAACTCATACAGCTAATTCAGAAGTTTCAGAAACAGAGTTGTGGCAGAAATTTAAACTACAGCTAAACTGAAATTGAATTAAAGAAACTACTCCTCGATCCCTTCCCGAGCTCAGGTACTCCTTGTTCGTCACACAAGGGAGAGCCTCAGACCCGTAAGCTCAGCAAATCATTGGGAAAACTCCATCTGCGATTGAATACAGCTCGGATTGCTTCATTCTGAAATTTCAATTCGAAATCTTCAATTCAGCTGCGTCTGCGTGCGAAGGTGAGTTGATGATGATCCAAGCAATCTAGGGAACCCCTCTAGATAGCTCAGGTGGAAGGAATTAGAGCACAACCGATCTGAACGTAACAAATGGACAGAGCTGCGGAAACCTCTCAACAGATCTGCCTCTTGAGCAATTCTGATCTGGAAACTTCACTGATGGCCTTCCCAATGACCTAGCACATGATCTAAGAAAGGAAATCGAGTGGTCGCGCCAACGCATTGAAGAAAACTTGAAGCAAAAGGAAGAACTCGATAAAGAAGGTAGCTTGCGGCGAAGACGCGACAGGGAGAAGCTGTGGCGAAATTTTCCTTAAGTAATTATGAATGAACGACCCAGATTGATTTGAGGAAATCGAATGGCTGATCTTCATCCGATCTGAACCAAACTTTGATGATGTTCATCAAGGGTCAGGATCTACCTCGTGGTAGCTCAGATCCTCCAGATTTGCAATGGATGGTCCAGATCAACCTAATCTTTGAATGGACGATCTAGAACCCTCTGAGCTTGATCCAACGGTTGAATGAGCTCTGATTGGGATGAAACCTTCAGATCTTGATCAGAGTGCTTGATCAGCCCTAACCCTATCTTGGATTGCTTTAGATGGTCCTAGATGGCTCAGATCTAGCCGCTTTTGAATCAGACGGCCCAGATTAATCCGAAGCTTGATAACTCGATCCGGGTCCACTTCCGACTCAAGTTTGACCCAGTATGCCCTAGGTCCATGAACCTTTCATGCCTACAAAAATAGATCATAAATTTAGTGGTCAAATAATCCAATTTTGTAAAGATTTGCAATTAAGTCCAAAATAAAAGTAAGTTCGAAAACCTAGGGTAATTTCACAATTAAGCAAGAAATACATGGGTCAAACATGGATTTTGGCATCTAAAATAATCAATAAAATGGTACTTATCATCAACGCCAGGAGGTTGGAGTGCGGAGCCTCTTCTTCTTCTTCCGAGGACGATTCGTCCTATGTGGCTTGCAGTGCCTTCTTCTTCTGAGCTTTCTTATTTTCCTTCAGGTTAGGGCACTCTGATCTGAAGTGACCCTTCTTGTTGCACTCGTAACATGTTACGTTGCTTTTAATCTTCTGGCTTGTTGAGGGTTCAGACGGACCATCCTTCTTCTGAGTCATCTTCTTTTTGCCCGTTTGATTCTTCAATACCTTGTAGTAGTCGCAAGCCAACCGGACCAGTTTTGGACTATCTACTCCATCGTCGTCAGACTTTGAATTTGAGTTGGCCTTGGATATTGGTTGCTGCTTCTTCTTCTGTGATTTTCTTGGAGTTTTCCCTGCAACAAAAGCTATACTTTTCTCAACCATTGCATTATTAGTTTCCTCATGTAATTCTAATTCTGAGAATAATTCATCGAGCTTAATTTCAGAAAGGTTCCTAGAAACCTTGTAGGCATCTACCATAGATACCCACAGTGAGTGTCACGCCTCGAGACCTAGGAGTCACTGATCCAATAGAAAATCAGACAGCACCTCCCCTATCCGGCGGACAATTTACACATGCATACAATATATATATGACAACCACGCAGTTTATATGGGCCTCAGGCCTTAAAGCTAATCAGACAACATATATATAAGACAATATACTGTTAAAACCAAAATACGAACTTACCTGAGCTGCCAGGGGGCAGGAATGCAGCAAAACCACACACTAGTCCAACATAGGACTCAAAAGTACAATCCCATAAAATAAGACAAGTACTACAAGTCCACGAATAAATCCAGTGCAAGGAGATAAAACATAATATGGTCCTAAACCAGAAAATAGTAGATAAAACCCAAATCGAATGCAGCACCAAGCACGGGACTGGCGACTCGGACCCTCCTGGCAGATATCAACCTGAAATCAAAAAGTAATGGCAACGGTGTGAGTCCATAAGCTCAGCGGATACCCAGTAGATATGCATAGTACGTTACAATAACAATAAGGGTCTACGCTAATACAGTCTCATATAAACAATCGGAAAGGGTATACTGAAGATACTAAATACAGGTACATACCTGAGTTCATCTATCCTGCAATGGGAGAAACAAAGCCCTATGGAATAAGTATAACATACAATCCAAGGTAAACAGGTATCCAGTATATGCATGTCAATCAAGTGCAGAAATCAAATGCAGCTTACAATGCACGATGCAAAATATGCACATGGTGCAATGACATGTGTCACCCCTGACACTAGTCAGATCATCGTACACCTGTCATAGGTGACGTCTGAGAGGGTAGAGCTATGACAACTGTACGCACCCTGCCATCACTGCTCCTGAGTGATCGGGTGGACAGGATGCTGGTGGAGACTCCGCTCCTACCCCAAGCAATGGGGGACTCAAGCTCTCATCTCCTCGTGGCTCAGCACGAGAAGGGATCCCTAGCTGCTACCACACCCGGACCCACCCTCCAAATAGTGGCCGAACGGAGCAATACAGGGCAAATGCACACACTCTATGGTAACCACTACCCGTGAGTGGATGTGTGTGCATATCCTCATGTAACTGACGACGGGCTCAGACTACATAGGAGCCGATGATCGTCAGCATGCAATAATGCAAGGATGATGCATGACCCAAGCACATATAACACCCACCAAGTCCTCAACTAACACCTCAGGGTGCTAGGTATAAGTCTGAATCCTATATCATGGGATACAAGTAACCTACTAGGTATAATGACAAGGTACCTAGTGATCCATAAATGTCAAATGAAAGAAAAAGGGCATATCACTACCTCTATGCACATATATGTACACAAGACATCAAATGAGACTGTATGAATCTAAACGGGAGATAACCTCAAGGATAAACAACATGTATCAAATACAAGTATACTAAGGCAGATATAGCATACAATCTTACTGTTATATATAACAAACCGCATAGCAATATGACAATATCTAAAAGATAGGTCAAAGGGTACCCGCCTCAAAGTAGATGCTCGTATCAAAATAGATCCCACGTCTAGAGTCTTGTATCCAAATCAAGGTCCTGTGCCAATATGTATGATTTAACAAATTATAATATTCAACAAGTAACTAAAATAAATCTCAAAACCAACTAGGATGAACCCCTAATCGCCTTGATCATTAAGAAATCCTCAAACCTAGTTATCTTCAATTAATCTCAATTCCTTGATTAAATTTAATCCAACCCATCAATAACCCTAATCTAATTCTTCAAAATGATTAGATTAGGTCTAGCTATAACATCATCCTTAACTTCATCACTTCCAAGATTCATTGACTAGCTAATCAAGTTTTATCTATTCAGTTAATCGCCTAACTAATGCCAATCTGATTAGGATTAATCTTATTATCAAGCCTAATGAATTCATTCCTTATGAAACAACCTAAGATCAAGATCATTAGCAAGATCTACAAATTAAAGCTTAACACATAATTCCAATTACAATCCATTTGAAAACCAACTTTAAATTCCAAACCAGAAACCCAAACTGACCTAAAATCGATTCCCACCTAATGGAACATATCAATATCGAATCTCAACCCTAAAGGAGTTGAATCTTACTCAGTTGATCACCGGTGACGCCCCACAGCTCCGACGATCAGCAAGGAACCGCAAGTCTACAATTCCTTGTCAACAGGAGATCAAACCAACGGTTAAAACTCCAATCAAGCTTACAATCAACCTAATATGTTGGCTTCCCCTATCTGATCTCAATCCGGAATCCATCCAAGTCTAAACCTAGATGGTGATCCTTACCAGAGATTCGCGGCCTCAAATAGCAGTGAATCAGAAAGCGCAAACAGTGATCCTCGGAAGCAAACAGAAATCTCAGGCTTTTGGCTCGCGAAGACAAGGGGAAAGAAAAAGCAAAGATCCGGTTGGATTAGCTTCAACCGTGACCTAGGGCTCGCCCGATGAGGAGAGGGAAAGAGGTCGTCGCTCCACAGCAGGAGAAGGTGCAATTGCCTGCTGATTTGCGTGGAGAAGAGGAAGAACAGGCGTCGGGTTCCCTCTTGCTTGCGGTCGATTGAAGGAGTCGGCGCTTGGCTAGGGTTCACGAGCGGAGGAGAAGAGGGGTCGGCGCGTCTGCGGGCTTCGCAAGGGGCGGAAGGCGGCTGCTGGCTGCGGGTTTAGGTCTCGCGAGTGGAGGGGAGTCGGCACGAGGCTGTCTGCGTCAAGCTAGGGCTAGGGAGGGAGGTATAAGGAAAGGGTATTAAATATAATTAATACATTTCCTTTTATAACTATATATATATATATATATATTTCGAAAATTCTAAATTATCCTAAAATAATTCCAAACCAACTCATCTGACATCCAATTCTCTCTACTAATATTTTCAAAAATTCAGGAAAATTATTCCAAAATTTTCCCTCTAATTGTATATATTAATATATATATATATATTATTATTATTATTATTATTTTCTCTCATATTTTACATTCTCCCCCACTAATAAAAATTTGGTCCTCCAAATTTCGTTAATTACCCACAGTAGATACTAACCATATATAGGTAGTATAAATGCTGAACGAAATCTAACCATGCTTCAAATTTTGAGAAATAAATAGCTCAAATAAGTATCGCAGAGGTCTCCCCTAACCTCTATTTGATTACCCGTATCTCTACCACCGGTAGGACACTCCCAAAACTCCATGATCAAATCCTAAGTACGCTATGGACACTACCCAAGTATATCCGAAATAAGTCCGAAGAGAACCATCACTATTTATCACTAATTTAGCTGAAAATGCTTATATGCATCTCATACCACGAAAGGTTGATCCTGACCATGATCATTATAAACTGATTGACTCTAAGTCATCAGATCTAACCAAGTTACTAGACGAGTACAAGAATAGTAATATAATCCAATAACATGAAAGAATTCCTAACTATACATAAATATACAGGAATAACAACCTAATCCAATGGCATGCAAGAATTTCTAACCATACCTAAATATATAGGAATATTAACATGATTCAATACTACAAGAGAATTTCTACCCATCCTAACTAGGATTGTAGCGACCCGCCTTCTCCTGCCTTAGACGGATCGTTACTTTTGTCTACTTCTCGACTCTAATGCACGACTAAAAATGCGGAAATCTTTTTTTTTTCTTTTTAATCTATTTAAGAATGATATTCTAACTTAAATAGTCATGCATGATTCCATGTCACACTTTCTTTCTCAAAAACTCGTAAGAAAATACTTATTGAAACTTGCCTCGCCCAACTCAGCTTACGGGTATCAGTCGACTGATACTGTACCAGTCGACTGATAAGTCTGAAACCTGTTTTTCAGATTCGAAGCCTTGTTTCAAAACTCCACCAAACCTATACTTTCGAGCCATATAAAATCATGACACCATTTCTATACTCTATACCAGTTTTCTAAACAATTTAGCCCATCAAAACGAATCCATAAACTTGAAATTAGGACTTTTGCGGAATTTAGCAAGTTATGAAAAATCTACATAGACTTTAAGCTAGAGTTTGTACCAAACTTAACTTCTAACCATTGAAACTCATCACACAAAATTCTGAAATATCCCTAAGGCATTATCAAATGAGAAAGCAACTTTTCTAAACATACTTAAGCAATAAAAACTTGATCAAAAGGGAAATTAATACTATCTTGGCACATGCATCTATTTCTCTAACAAAGTATCAATATTTCAAACCACCCACACTTCTACTCATCCAATGCAATCATAAGGATATGTATGCTAAATGAAATGACATGGAATCTTTACTCTAATAAATTGAGCATGTAAAACTATCCAAAGCTTAAATGTTCGCTAAACTCCATAAAGCAAGAACTTGAAATTTGAATAAACTAAAACATTGTAATTCAAATAACTAAATTGTCTCGTCTCAAGGATCTCTCTAAAATCAGCCACCACACACACTTTACTCAGCACCGCCTCGTCGCCTTCCTTCAGAATTGCTTGCCTTTACCTTTATCTGTAGTAAGAGGAAATGTAACTAGTAAGCAAAAAGCTTAGTAAGTACTATCTAGCTCACAAAATCTCGAAATGTGCAAACATGCTTCTTGATCAATATGAAATTCATATGAGATACTTATATGCTTGAAAGAAAACTAAGAACATGTATAACTCAAAACATGCATACTCAAGCATTAATAAATCTCAATTTACTTTTCTTGGCTCAACTTGAAACTTTAGCTATTCTTGAACTTTTTGAAAACTCTTTAAACTTTAGAAACTTTGCTAAAGCATATACTTGAAAATAATAATCACTTGGATCCACTGAAGACGTAAGTACCATCTCATGCGCGTTCCCTAAAAGGTTGGGGTAGCGAGCCACCAATCCTAATAGAGCAGACCTTGGTCTACCAGGGCCAAGACCTTGGAATTGGACACCTGGATTTCTTTAACGACGCCCTTGGACGCCGGGTACTGGCCTTAGAAAATAAAATAGCTTTTCTTTCTTATCTGTAAATGCCTTGGCATTTTCTCGAGCACCTTGCGTGCTAAAATCCCTAAGTCTTGACTTTTGGGGATTTCTTAAGGCCTTGGCCTTTTCTTTTCTTATCTTTATCTTCTCTTTTCTTTTCTCATAGCTTTCTTAGACCCTAAACTCATATAGGGTATGTAATTAAACTTATACATAAGCATACAACAACTAATCTCACGTGCAAAATTATAAACTAAAGTAAAATTTGCATTTTTAACTTTCTAACGGGAAAAACTTACGGAAAAACCGCCTCTTACCACAGGTGAGCAGTACTTACATTGATATCTTGGACTTACTACCAAGATTGACGTCTAGGGCTCGGGAGAAACTTGAGATCTCGGAGAATTCTTCGCGCCTACGCGTTCCTCTCGTCGCGGGGATCCCGAATATAGGAATATCTCTCGGAGGAGAGCCTTGGCCGGCCCTCTAGGGCTTGATGTGGTGTCGCCCAAGAGAGGAGAGGGGAAAGGAGTCGGCGCAAGGTGCTGGGCGAGGGAGAGAAAGGGTTTAGGTTGAGAGAAAATAAAATCTCTCTTTAATTATCTATTTATACTTATGGGGCGAATTTACCTAATTATACCTTATCTATTGTTTCGCCCAGCTTATTTCAACAAAACCAACCAGCCCAGCTGGTTGCGCGCGTGCTTGCTCTTGCGGTGGTCGCGGGTTCGAATCCCCTGCTGCCCTTAAACGTTTTTCTTTTTTTAAATATACTAAACGGACTTGGAAAATTCCATAAAAATATTCTAAAAATCCCTAAAAATATCTAGAATATTTCTAAACCATTTTAAATAATTCTAAGGACTTTAAGAACTAAAAATGGTAATTTTGGGGCGTTACAATCCCCCATACCTTATGAAAAGTTCGTCCTCGAACTTAGAATAATTCTGGATATCTCTCTCTCATGCTGTCCTCACGTTCCCAAGTAGCCTCTTCATGCTTTTGATTCTGCCAGATGACCTTCACTAGTGGCACTTCTCTGTTTCTTAATCTTTTAACTGCTTTGTCCACTATCTGTGTCGGTCTGCTCTCATAACTAAGATCTTCTTGGATCTGTACTGACTGAGGCTGAATCACTTGGCTAGGGTCGTGAATACACTTCTTTAGCATGGAGACATGGAATGTACTGTGGATAGCTGACATATCCTCTGGTAAGTCCAACTCATATGCTACCTTACCAACCCTCCTTATGATCTTGTAGGGTCCTATGTAGCGAGGACTTAGCTTACCCTTTTTACCAAATCTCATCACTCCCTTCATAGGAGCGACCTTGAGAAATACTGAATCTCCAACTTGGAATTCCAGTGGCCTACGGCGTGTGTCAGCATAACTTTTCTGTCTACTCTGGGCAGTCTCAATCCTCTGGCAGATCGTCTGGATAGCCTGAGTGGTCTCATCTATAAGCTCAGTCTGGCTGTCTAGTCCTGACTCCATCTCTTTCTTCTCACCAGCTTCTTGCCAACATATGGGTGATCTATATTTCCTACCATATAATGCCTCATAAGGTGCCATCCTGATGGTGGCCTGATAGCTATTGTTGTAGGCGAACTCAGCTAAGCACAGAAATTTGCACCAACTACCTTTAAAGTCCAATGCACAAGCCCTGAGCATGTCTTCTAAAATCTGATTTACTCTCTCTGTTTGTCCATCTATCTGGGGATGGAAAGCTGTGCTGAACTGAAGTCTGGTGCCTAGGGCGTCGTGAACACACCTCCAAAAATGGGAGATGAACCGCCCATCTCTGTCAGAAACGATCGACTTCGGAACTCCGTGAAGTCTGATTACTTCTTTCACGTATAGCTGTGCTAACTGCTCTACCGAATGCGATAACTTAATGGCTAGGAAGTGGGCAGACTTGGTCAATCTATCCACTATCACCCAAATTGCATCGTGTCCATGGGTGGTTCTTGGAAGACCTGTGATAAAGTCCATGGATATTTCTTCCCACTTCCACTCTGGAATGGGAAGTGGCTGTAGAACTCCTCCTGGTCTCTGGTGTTCTGCTTTGACTCTCTGGCAGGTCAAGCAGGTACTGATATATCTGGCCACGTCTCGCTTGAGTCCAGACCACCAGAACCTCTTCTTTAAATCTTGGTACATCTTGGTAGAACCAGGATGCATAGAGTACGGGGTACTGTGGGCTTCTTCTAAAATATTCTTTCTTAGTGCCTCATCATTGGGGACGCAAAGGCGGTCTCCAAGATAGAGGATGCCACTGTCTGATACTCGAAACTCTGAATTTTCTGCCTCTTGGATCCCCTGCTTGATTTTCTGGATCTCTGGGTCTTGATCTTGCTTTTCTTGTATATCTTTAAGCAGGGTTGACTCTAGGGTCAATGCAGAAAATTGCCCAACTATTACTTCGACTCCAAAATCCTTTATTTCTTTCTGAAGCGGTGGAGATAGTGATGATAGGGACATCAGTGCTGCACAGGAATTTCTGCTCAGTGCATCTGCCACTTTATTAGCTTTACCTGGGTGGTAGAGGATTTCACAGTCATAATCTTTGACCAACTCTAGCCACCTGCGCTGCCTCATATTCAGATCCTTCTGAGTGAAGAAGTACTTCAAACTCTGATGGTCTGTGAAGATCCTGCACTGCACTCCATACAGGTAGTGTCTCCAGAGCTTCAGTGCAAAAACCACAGCTGCTAGCTCAAGGTCGTGGGTAGGGTAATTCTTCTCATAGTCCTTGAGCTGTCTGGAGGCATATGCTATTACTTTACCGTCTTGCATGAGGACAGCTCCAAGACCCATCTTGGATGCATCACTGTAGATGTCAAAGGCCTTGTCACTCTCTGGAACAGTCAGGATGGGAGCACTAGTCAATCTTTTCTTCAGTTCTTGGAAGCTGTGCTCGCATTTATCTGACCACTCAAACTTCTGGTTCTTTCTGGTCAGGGTTGTGAGAGGAGAGGCTATTCTGGAAAAGTCCTCCACAAATTTTCTGTAATATCATGCCAGGCCTAAGAAGCTTCTGATTTCACTGGCATTCTTGGGTCTACACCAGTTGCTGACTGCTTCTATCTCGGCTGGATCAACTTGAATGCCTTCTTTGGATACAATGTGGCCTAGGAAGGCCACCTGATCAAGTCAAAACTCACACTTTGAGAATTTGGCGTACAACTCCTTCTGGTGTAAGGTTTGCAACACTATCTTCAGGTGTTCTTCATGTTCTTTCCGAGTCTTTGAATACACTAGGATATCATCAATGAAGGCAATGACGAACTTGTCCAGAAAATCCTTGAACACTCTATTCATTAGATCCATAAACGTCGCAGGGGCGTTTGTCACTCCAAAGGGCATGACCACAAACTCATAGTGCCCATATCTTGTACTGAAAGCAGTCCTTGGCACATCACTCTCCTTCACTCTGAGCTGATGGTAACCTGATCGCAGATCTATCTTGGAGAACACTGTGGCTCCCTTCAGCTGATCAAATAAATCATCTATCCTTGGCAAAGGATATCTGTTCTTGATGGTTACCTTATTCAAAGCTCGATAATCTATACACATTCGCATAGATCCATCTTTCTTCTTGACCAACAGTACAGGAGCTCCCCAAGGTGAATAACTAGGGCGGATGAAACCCTTGTCAAGCAGCTCTTGCAATTGTTCTTGTAATTCTTTCCGTTCTGCTGGTGTCATACGATAAGGTGCCTTCGAAATTGGGTTGGTTCCTGGGGCCAACTCAATTTCAAACTCAATTTCCCGATTGGGAAGGAGTCCTGGTAACTCTTCAGGAAACACCTCAGGATAGTCACAGTCTACCCTCACTTCTTCTCTCTTCAATCCTTCTCCTTGACTTGCATCCACTATATGAGCTAGAAAACCAGGGCACCCCTTCTCTAACATTCTCTGAGCTTGTAAGGTAGATAGGAACCTATTTATCTTTCTCCTTGGGTCTCCAATAAACTCCAATGAAGGTTCTGCTTCTGGTGTGAACTTGACTTTTCTCTTGCGGCAGTCTATAGAAGCATTTTACTTGCTCAAGAAGTTCATTCCTAAAATGACATCGTAATCCTTCATCTCAAGGACTACCAAGTCACTGTAGAGCTCTCGGTCGGAAATCTAGATTGATACTGCGCTTAGCCTCTCAGTAGAGACCATCACTTCCCCTGACGGTAAGGTTGTTAAGAACTTCATCGTTCAACCTTTCTGGTGGCCTTTATACTGTTTAAGTAGTGCTCAGTGATCAAAGCACTACTTATTAGTTCTTCGGAGGATTGCAGCCTCTTAACACCGCTAGCCTCCTTTAACGCTATCTCAGGCCTTAACATCTTGAGCATTAGCCTAACTATCTCTTTTTCTGTGCTAACTAGCTTTGGGCACAGATGAGCTAACCGCTTAAACATCTTCACTGCTTCATCCACGGATAGTTCTCCTTGTCTGAGCTCTGTGAATTCATCGTAATGCTTGTTGGTTACTTGCATGTGAAAGTATTCTTCGAAGAACTCAGTCTCGAAGTCGGCCGATGTCATCTGGCTGACATTTCTCTTGGCCTTGACTCCCTTCCACTATATTCTAGCATCTCCCGTAAGGCAGAAAGATGCACACTTTATCTTCTCTACCTCATGCCAGTCCAGTAGCCCTACTATTCTTTCCAACGTTTTGAACCATGCTTAAGCATCCCATGGTTTGCTTGTGCCTGGGAAGTTCCCTGGCTTCAGTTTCTTCTACTGAATGAGGTACGCTTCTTGCCTTATCCCCCCTTGCCGGACTACCGATGTAATCGATGGGTCTTCGATCACAACTGGTGTCACTACATTCGCCACCGGCGAGGTAAGAATAACGACCTGCTGGTTAGCCATCCTAGTGGCAATAACTTGCTGTTGTTCTGCTAACTGTCTCTGTAACTGAGCCACCACGTCTAAGAGATTTGGTGGGGGTACTGACTCTGTTGCCTCTTGCCCTCTAGGAGCTTGCTCCTCGTTTTGAGCCTTTCTAGGACGTCCTCAAATGTATAACTTAACGCTTAATGGTAATGTTCCCAAACTTGCTTTAGGATATAACAAGACCTTGGTCTTGATTCTTATCTCATTTCATAGTCCTAGAACTCGTTCTAGGGCTTAGTAAGACCTTGGTCTTGATTCTTATCTCATTTCTTAGTCCTAGAACTCGTTCTAGGGCTTAGTAAGACCTTGGTCTTACTCAAAACTTTTATCAAGCACCTTGCGTGCCATAATCCCAAAACTTACTTTTGGGCAAATCAAGTAAGTACTTAAGCATTTCTCTAATATCCATTCTAGGGATTAAACATGATTCCGTGATACTAAGGTATTAAACATGCTTCCTTGTTCTATGCACATATGAGTAAGTACTTAAGCATTTCTCTATACTGCAATTAAGTAAAGGAGCAATAGAAAAACTGAAACTTAAAGCTTTCTTACTTGAAGACGGCAAGGTTGATGCTGATGTGTGTGTGATGCTGGAGAATGAGAACTGCTCTGATACCACCTGTAGCGACCCGCCTTCTCCAGCCTTAGACGGATCGTTACTTTTGTCTACTTCTCGACTCTAATGCACGACTAAAAATGCGGAAATCTTTTTTTTTTCTTTTTAATCTATTTAAGAATGATATTCTAACTTAAATAGTCATGCATGATACCATGTCACACTTTCTTTCTCAAAAACTCGTAAGAAAATACTTATTGAAACTTGCCTCGCCCAACTCAGCTTACGGGTATCAGTCGACTGATACTGTACCAGTCGACTGATAAGTCTGAAACCTATTTTTCAGATTCGAAGCCTTGTTTCAAAACTCCACCAAACCTATACTTTCGAGCCATATAAAATCATGACACCATTTCTATACTCTATACCAGTTTTCTAAGCAATTTAGCCCATCAAAACGAATCCATAAATTTGAAATTAGGACTTTTGCGGAATTTAGCAAGTTATGAAAAATCTACATAGACTTTAAGCTAGAGTTTGTACCAAACTTAACTTCTAACCATTGAAACTCATCACACAAAATTCTGAAACATCCCTAAGGCATTATCAAATGAGAAAGCAACTTTTCTAAACATACTTAAGCAATAAAAACTTGATCAAAAGGGAAATTAATACTATCTTGGCACATGCATCTATTTCTCTAACAAAGTATCAATATTTCAAACCACCCACACTTCTACTCATCCAATGCAATCATAAGGATATGTATGCTAAATGAAATGACATGGAATCTTTACTCTAATAAATTGAGCATGTAAAACTATCCAAAGCTTAAATGTTCGCTAAACTCCATAAAGCAAGAACTTGAAATTTGAATAAACTAAAACATTGTAATTCAAATAACTAAATTGTCTCGTCTCAAGGATCTCTCTAAAATCAGCCACCACACACACTTTACTCAGCACCGCCTCGTCGCTTTCCTTCAGAATTGCTTGCCTTTACCTTTATCTGTAGTAAGAGGAAATGCAACTAGTAAGCAAAAAGCTTAGTAAGTACTATCTAGCTCACAAAATCTCGAAATGTGCAAACATGCTTCTTGATCAATATGAAATTCATATGAGATACTTATATGCTTGAAAGAAAACTAAGAACATGTATAACTCAAAACATGCATACTCAAGCATTAATAAATCTCAATTTACTTTTCTTGGCTCAACTTGAAACTTTAGCTATTCTTGAACTTTTTGAAAACTCTTTAAACTTTAGAAACTTTGCTAAAGCATATACTTGAAAATAATAATCACTTGGATCCACTGAAGACGTAAGTACCATCTCATGCTCGTTCCCTAAAAGGTTGGGGTAGCGAGCCACCAATCCTAATAGAGCAGACCTTGGTCTACCAGGGCCAAGACCTTGGAATTGGACACCTGGATTTCTTTAACGACGCCCTTGGACGCCGGGTACTGGCCTTAGAAAATAAAATAGCTTTTCTTTCTTATCTGTAAATGCCTTGGCATTTTCTCGAGCACCTTGCGTGCTAAAATCCCTAAGTCTTGACTTTTGGGGATTTCTTAATGCCTTGGCCTTTTCTTTTCTTATCTTTATCTTCTCTTTTCTTTTCTCATAGCTTTCTTAGACCCTAAACTCATATAGGGTATGTAATTAAACTTATACATAAGCATACAACAACTAATCTCACGTGCAAAATTATAAACTAAAGTAAAATTTGCATTTTTAACTTTCTAACGGGAAAAACTTGCGGAAAAACCGCCTCTTACCACAGGTGAGCAGTACTTACATTGATATCTTGGACTTACTACCAAGATTGACGTCTAGGGCTCGGGAGAAACTTGAGATCTCGGAGAATTCTTCGCGCCTACGCGTTCCTCTCGTCGCGGGGATCCCGAATATAGGAATATCTCTCGGAGGAGAGCCTTGGCCGGCCCTCTAGGGCTTGATGTGGTGTCGCCCAAGAGAGGAGAGGGGAAAGGAGTCGGCGCAAGGTGCTGGGCGAGGGAGAGAAAGGGTTTAGGTTGAGAGAAAATAAAATTTCTCTCTTTAATTATCTATTTATACTTATGGGGCGAATTTACCTAATTATACCTTATCTATTGTTTCGCCCAGCTTATTTCAACAAAACCAACCAGCCCAGCTGGTGGCGCGCGTGCTTGCTCTTGCGGTGGTCGCGGGTTTGAATCCCCTGCTGCCCTTAAACGTTTTTCTTTTTTTAAATATACTAAACGGACTCGGAAAATTCCATAAAAATATTCTAAAAATCCCTAAAAATATCTAGAATATTTCTAAACCATTTTAAATAATTCTAAGGACTTTAAGAACTAAAAATGGGAATTTTGGGGCATTACAAGGATAAGGGATATAAGAGATTAGAAGAAATACCTGTCGCCAGAAGAAGTCCAATCACGCCAAGTCCCAGACAACCACATCGAGAAAACTACTTCGAACAAATCCGAAAAGACTCGTAAAACAAGTAGACACCGTAAATCCACAAGTCCCGAAGGTATCCGAAACCTGGGCTATGATACCAAATTAAATTGTCACGCCCCGAGACCTAGGAGCCGCTGATCCAATAGAAAATCGGACAACACCTCCCCTGTCCGGCGGACAATTTACACATGCATACAATATATATATCACAACCACGCAGTTTATATGGGCCTCAGGCCTCAAAGCTAATCAGACAACATATATATAAGACAATATACTGTTAAAACCAAAATACGAACTTACCTGAGCTGCCAGGGGGCAGGAATGCAGCAAAACCACACACTAGTCCAACATAGGACTCAAAAATACAATCCCATAAAATAAGACAAGTACTACAAGTCCACGAATAAATCCAGTGCAAGGAGATAAAACATAATATGGTCCTAAACCAGAAAATAATAGATAAAACCCAAATCGAATGCAGCAGCAAGCACGGGACTGGCGACTCGGACCCTCCTAGCAGATATCAACCTGAAATCAAAAAGTAATGGCAACGGTGTGAGTCCATAAGCTCAGCGGATACCCAGTAGATATGCATAGTACGTTACAATAACAATAAGGGTCTACGCTAATACAGTCTCATATAAACAATCGGAAAGGGTATACTGAAGATACTAAATACAGGTACATACCTGAGTTCATCTATCCTGCAATGGGAGAAACAAAGCCCTATGGAATAAGTATAACATACAATCCAAGGTAAACAGGTATCCAGTATATGCATGTCAATCAAGTGCAGAAATCAAATGCAGCAAACAATGCACGATGCAAAATATGCACATGGTGCAATGACATGTGTCACCCCTGACACCAGTCAGATCATCGTACACCTGTCATAGGTGACGTCTGAGAGGGTAGAGCTATGACAACTGTACGCACCCTGCCATCACTGCTCCTGAGTGACCGGGTGGACAGGATGCTGGTGGAGACTCCGCTCCTACCCCAAGCAATGGGGGAGTCAAGCTCTCATCTCCTCGTGGCTCAGTACGAGAAGGGATCCCTGGCTGCTACCACGCCCGGACCCACCCTCCAAATAGTGGCCGAACGAAGCAATACAGGGCAAATGCACACACTCTATGGTAACCACTACCCGTGAGTGGATGTGTGTGCATATCCTCATGTAACTGACGACGGGCTCAGACTACATAGGAGCCGATGATCGTCAGCATGCAATAATGCAAGGATGGTGCATGACCCAAGCACATATAACACCCACCAAGTCCTCAACTAACACCTCAGGGTGCTAGGTATAAGTCTGAATCCTATATCATGGGATACAAGTAACCTACTAGGTATAATGACAAGGTACCTAGTGATCTATAAATGTCAAATGAAAGAAAAAGGGCATATCACTACCTCTATGCACATATATGTACACAAGACATCAAATGAGACTGTATGAATCTAAACGGGAGATAACCTCAAGGATAAACAGCATGTATCAAATACAAGTATACTAAGGCAGATATAGCATACAATCTTACTGTTATATATAACAAACTACGCATAGCAATATGATAATATCTAAAAGATAGGTCAAAGGGTATCCGCCTCAAAGTAGATGCTCGTATCAAAATAGATCCCACGTCTAGAGTCTTGTATCCAAATCAAGGTCCTGTGCCAATATGTATGATTTAACAAATTATAATATTCAAGAAGTAACTAAAATAAATCTCAAAACCAACTAGGATGAACCCCTAATCACCTTGATCATTAAGAAATCCTCAAACCCAGTTATCTTCAATTAATCTCAATTCCTTGATTAAATTTAATCCAACCCATCAATAACCCTAATCTAATTCTTCAAAATGATTAGATTAGGTCTAGCTATAACATCATCCTTAACTTCATCACTTCCAAGATTCATCGACTAGCTAATCAAGTTTTATCTATTCAGTTAATCGCCTAACTAATGCCAATCTGATTAGGATTAATCTTATTATCAAGCCTAATGAATTCATTCCCTATGAAACAACCTAAGATCAAGATCATTAGCAAGATCTACAAATTAAAGCTTAACACATAATTCCAATTACAATCCATTTGAAAACCAACTTTAAATTCCAAACCAGAAACCCAAACTGACCTAAAATCGATTCCCACCTAATGGAACATATCAATATCGAATCTCAACCCTAAAGCAGTTGAATCTTACTCAGTTGATCACCGGCGACGCCCCACAGCTCCGGCGATCAGCAAGGAACCGCAAGTCTACAATTCCCTGTCAACAGGAGATCAAACCAACGGTTAAAACTCCAATCAAGCTTACAATCAACCTAATATGATGGCTTCCCCTACTGATCTCAATCCGGAATCCATCCAAGTCTAAACCTAGATGGTGATCCTTACCAGAGATTCGCGACCTCAAATAGCAGTGAATCAGAAAGCGCAAACAGGGATCCTCGGAAGCAAACAGAAATCTCAGGCTTTTGGCTCGCGAAGACAAGGGGAAAGAAAAAGCAGAGATCGGTTGGATTAGCTTCAACCGTGACCTAGGGCTCGCCCGATGAGGAGAGGGAAAGAGGTCGTCGCTCCACAGCAGGAGAAGGTGCAATCGCCTGCTGATTTGCGTGGAGAAGAGGAAGAACAGGCGTCGGGTTCCCTCTTGCTTGCGGCCGATTGAAGGAGTCGGCGCTTGGCTAGGGTTCGCGAGCGGAGGAGAAGAGGGGTCGGCGCATCTGCGGGATTCGCGAGGGGAGGAAGGCGGCTCTGGCTGCGGGTTTAGGTCTCGCGAGTGGAGGGGAGTCGGCGCGAGGCTGTCTGCGTCAAGCTAGGGATAGGGAGGGAGGTATAAGGAAAGGGTATTAAATATAATTAATACATTTCCTTTTATAACTATATATATATATTATATATATATAATATATATATATATATATTCTGAAAATTCTAATTTATCCTAAAATAATTCCAAACAACTCATCTGGCATCCAATTCTCTCTACTAATATTTCCAAAAATTCAGGAAAATTATTCCAAAATTTTCCCTCTAATTGTATATATTAATATATATATATATATATATATTATTATTATTATTATTTTTTTTCTCCCGTATTTTACAGTGAGTTCCTTGGGAACGAGTTCAGAGTATACCTTATTAGGTCACAGTTTTCCACCTTATGACCTATTGTTGTAGCCCGTTCATCAGCTCCTAGATTCTTGCGTGGAGTTGTGCTACTGTTTCCCCATCGTGCATCTTGATGGTGTAGAGCTTGTTGAGTAGCATATCTCTTTTACTGATCCACGTATCTGACGTACCTTCATGCTGTTCGATTAATTTGTTTCATAGCTCCTTTACGCTGCTGAAGGGTCCGACGCGGTTCAGCTCTTCCTTGGTTAAGCCACATTGCAGTGTTTGTGTGGCCTTTGCGTTTGCTTCAATTTTCTTCTTGAGTGGTCCGTCCCACTCTGTGTAGCCTTGCAGCTCGCCTTGTGCATTCTTAGGAATCTCTAGTTCAGACTAGATGATTATCTACATGTCCACCTGAGTTTTTAGGTGGACCTCCATCCTACTCTTTAATAGGAGAAGTCTTCTCCTAAGAAGAGTGGTGGTCTAGCGGTGTTGTAACCTTCTTGCATGGCCATGGATTTTACTCTAAAAATTTACAAAAAAGCTTTGTCCCAAGACTAAGTCTTGGATTAGTAGTATGGTAGCAAAAATAATAATAAAAGAAATTGAATGGTGTTGCACCAACCTCGATAAATCGAAAAAATTACGAATGAAAAATAATTTTAAAAAAATTCAAAAATTGGTCAATCGGTGGTTGCACTAGATTTGAGCCACCCGCTCTGATACCACTTGTGGGATCATTTAGAATCGATAGAGGGGGGGAGTGAATATCGATAAAACTTTTCGGATATAAAAAGAGTAATACGCAGCGGAAATTTCAAATAATGCTAATACACTTTTCTTTTACTTGGTTCGGAGTCTAGATCGGCTCCTACTCCAAGGCCCACTGTCCTTAATCGTTTACGTTAGGCAATTCTATATTTCGCAAAGGGGTTACAAAATTTGAGCACGAATACAGAATTGAAAAAGTAAGCAATTAAATTAAAAATACCGACGACCGGAGATGTGAACCCCTTTATATATAGTTGTCTGGGGCGCCTGTGTTAAATGGGGTACCTGACACGTGTGCCCTTCTGCGCGAATCCTCATCCGCAGACTTGTCCAGTGCTTATCCCTTCAACCAGGACCCCTGGGACGACTAGGGTGCCTGTTTGGTCATGGGCGCCTCCTTTGCTGACGTGGAGGCTCAGCTTCGCAGACTGCTGGAAAACACCATTCTTAGGCTCCTGTATCTATACAGGCGCTTGACTCCTTTCAGGAGTCTGGGAAGTAGCGAACTCCATCCTTTGTTCCTGCAACCAGGGTTAGTTCCAAAACACAAGAAATAGATATATTAAGTACAGTTAACAGCCTACGCTGTCTTGGTTCTAACTTTAGGCTTCTAAAATGGAACCCTAGGTCGAACCGACGCCTAATGTTCCCTCCTATGGGGAACGCATCCTCGCCTACTCCTCTTAGGAGAATTTACCTTTTGCCAACCGGCTCCTCCGGTTGAACTTTTGCCCGATCTTCCGGATCAAGACTTCGTGCCTAGTCCACGGCCAGGACTTATTGCCGGTCAGGTCTTTGGTGCTCAGCCCTCGGCCAGGACTCATTGCCCAATTCCTCGAATCAGGACTTTGTGCCCAGTCCACGACCAGGACTTATTTCCCAACCCTCGACCAGGTCTTCGGTGCCCAGCCCTCGGCTAGGTCTTATTGCCCAATTCTACGAACCAAGACTTCGTGCCTAGCTTACCTAGGACTTTTCCTGCACACTTAAACAAATTCATTAGATCACAATGTAACCTTAACTTATGAACTCTTTGCCATTATCAAAACTCAGGTTTGATCTTGGTGCTTCCGGCACCAACAGTTTGATCAAATGCTTCAATGAATATTTTATGCTTATTTGATTTAGTGTATGCTTGATTGTTGTGTTGATTGAATTGATTATGTGGACCTATAGTCTATAAGGGGAGATGCTCAAGGTTGTATGTCCGGGAAGCCCTCTATTTCAACTGGATAACCTTGAGCTTTCTCTTGACTTGGACATTGTGTCCACGTAAGGATAGATCTAATTTGTACTCAATTAGTTTCTCCTAATCCCATGTTAGGATATGACTTGTGTAATGTGTTGGTGCAAAAAGCATCAGACAAGAACAGTCAACCTCTAGTGTTTCGATTTTTGACAATATACCAAGGTTTGGTCAGTTTGATCAAGGGTTAAGCCAAACAGGACTTGATGTTTGGTAGGGTAAACGCAGGTTTGATTAGTTTGACCAAAGGGTTAGCTAAACAGGACTTGATGTTTGGCAAAGTGATTAGCACCCAGTGTTGGTTTGAACAAGGGTTAGCCAAATAGGACCTGATGTTTGTAAGAGTAATTAGTACCCATAGTTAGTTAGTTTGATCAAGGGTTAGCCAAACAGGACTTGATGTTTGGCAGAGTGATTAGCACCCAGGGTTGGTCAGTTTGACCAATGGTTAATGTTGAGGCAATCTGTGGTCCGGAGTGACCATGTGTTTTGACGTTTGAGCAAAGGGTTTAAGTTAGGTTTACCCTTGTGTTCTAATATGTGTATGTTGAGTGTGCAGGTTGTGTAGGTTACACATATGGACTTAGCTGGATGGCTTCGGTATGGTGAAGGGTGGCATGGAGACAAGCTGGAGGCTTGTGTGCACCTGAGAGACCATGAATAGCAGGGATGATGAGCCAAGGGGTGTAGACTTCGAGGCATGCGTGAAGGATGGCATGGAGGCAAGTTGGAGGCTTGTGTGCATCCGAGGGATGGGAGACGAAGACGAAGAGGGAGCGAAGGCAACAGTCAAGGCTGCTGGTGAAGAGTCAACTGAGTCATGAAGGGACGAGAGCCGAGGGAGAAGGACTCCAAGGGCAAGCCGAGAAGTGGACTTCAAGGGCACACGTGAAGGGTGGCATGGAGGCAAACCAAGGGAAGACTTGTGTGCGCATCCGAGGGACGATAGCCGGTGGAAGAGGACTTCAAGGGGCAAGCCAAGAGAGTGTACCTGAAGGCACGCATGGAGGAGGGTCTTCGGAGTGAGTAGGAGTGTATTTGTAAGCTGGGCAGTCGACTGGAATATAACAGTCGACTGCTAGCAAGCACAGAAACTCACAGAAGGGTTCTGACCCGAAGCCAGTCGACTGCCCTGGGAGCAGTCGACTGGTAAGCTCAAAAACTAGCCGTTGAAAGAGTCGTTGGCTGGCTAGTTGAGTGGGACCAGTCGACTGGTGGTGAGGGTATCAGTGTTGATTTCTATTTATGCGAACTCGGGTTGAGCTGAGAACTCTTGACGAAACAAGCTTGGTTAAGGCTTATTAGTAGTCTTTTATACTAAGAGGTGTGCTTGGGTTTGTGGCGAGGTTTCTCCACCCACAAGGAGCGACACGAGTTAGCCGGAGGGCATCCGAGGAGTGATCCGCCGAAGGATCGAGGGATCGTCAACCTCACGAACTATCGTGGAGTAGGAGTCTTCATCTTTGAACCACGTAAATAGGTTTGTTAGCGTTGTTTGTGTTAGAAGGAGCCTTAGAGCCAATTATGTGATGATTGACTAGGGACATTTTTGTATCATATTCTATAATTAATAAAGACATGTTTGGTTATTATACCTACTTTGTATTGGTGCCAAATAACTAAGTATAATAATGTCCTTGTGTAGTAGGTTCTTATCTACATTATATCGATTGGTTGAATCGATAGTGAGATAATGTAGAAAACACTACACTAAATTATTCCTAGTCAAGCATTAATATTCAAGGACAATATTAATACATGGAGACTAGCATGTAGGTCAACTGATGACTTGAGCTCACAAGTCATGGATATGTGATATCAAGTTGACACATGAGTATACATTGGAGAATGTGTACTGAATTGACCGTCATGAGAAAGTTTCATATATTGTCATATGAGTGTCATAAACTTTCTCATGTGACTATTGGTATGAATAGTCCTTAGACCTGAAGTCACTACGATTCCCTACATAAGGAGTTATGTACTTTGGTATCGTCAAACGTCACCCGTAATAGGGTGGACTATAAAGGCGATCACTGGGTATGTAATGAATTATGCGGAGGGATGTGAGTGATGTAGATGAGATCTATCCCTCCTATATGACGGGAGTGATATCTGTGGGCCCCTTGATCGAGTAAGACTACTGAAATGCATGGCCATGCTCAAATGAGTCAATATGAGATATTGAGCTCATTTGTTTGAGTGAGTCTACTCAGGGATCAAGAAACACAAGATTGATTGAGGATGACACGGTCTATGCTTCATTGGTCAATCTAGATATCAAGGATAGAAGGAGAAGGTCATACATTATCATAGTCACGGAGGATTAGTCGGATCTCGACTTTTCTTGTTACTTGGGTAGCAATGATGCATTGCTAGATGCCACACATTGCTTATATGTCTAAAGCGTTTAGGCACATTGCCAATGTCACGAGAACCTATTGGGTCACACACTAAGGACATGATGCTTCGGGAGTTCGGGAGCCCGAGTTGGGAACTCGGGAGATCGGAGCCCGAGTTGGGAACTCAGGAGATCTGAGCCCGAGTTGGGAACTCGGGAGATCTGATCGGGAGCTCAAGTTGGGAAATCGGGAACTCGGGTCGGGAGCTCGGCACTTGGTAGACTGGGTTGGGAGCTCGGCAGACTGGGTCGGGAGCTCGGGACTCGGCAGACTGGGCTAGGAGCTCGGTAGACTGGGTCGGGAGCTCGGCACTCGGCAGACTGGATCGGGAGCACGACAGACTGGGTTGGGAGCTCGGCGACTTGCTCGGCAGACTTAGTCGGGAGCTCAGTGACTTGCTCGGGAGACTTGGTTGGGAGACCGAGTCGGAAGCTCGAGAGGCCCGGTCGGAATTGCATGGGAAATTCATTAAAGTGTTTAATGAAGGAAAGAGAAAAGTCTCTCTTCATTGGATGAAGAGAAGGTGAAGAGTCACATGAAAAGATATGCTCTTTATTGACTTTAATGAAGGGAAGTCAAAGAGACAAATGATTCTTCATATTCATGGGATGAATATAAAAGAGGGTCTAGTCATTTTGAATGAAGGTAGTGTGCTTCTCCTTCTTCCCTTCCTCTCTTCTTCCCCTTTCTCCCTCTTGGCCGAAACCTCTTTGGGGTTCTTGGTGGTCTTGTGAACTACCTCAAGTTGCTAGCACAACTAAGGTAGTTCTTCCCGAAGTTGAGAGATTGTGTCTGTATGAATACGAATAGAGGCACGAACACTTGAACGTGCAAGAGATCCGGCGCATCTTGGACGAGCGGGATAAGCAAAGGGCACGCTCCAAAGGTATACACATTAGATAGATCTATTAGATAGATGAACATTGTACGAATTCTTCTTTCACATGGATCGCTCGAGGGTTCTTGTTTCCGCTGCGTTTTACGTTTTGGTGCCGGGAGAACCCAACAGTTTGTTTGTTTTAGTTTAGTTTTTATTGAATTTCTGTTTGCGCACTAACAACGTAGGAAGAATGAACCGAAAATTACTATTCACCCCCCTCTAGCAACCGTCAATGATCTAACAGTTAAGCCAAACATGATTTGATATTTGGTAGAATGACTAAACCTAGATCTGGTCGGTTAGACCAAGGACTAAGCCAAACAAGACTTGATGTTTAGCAAAAAGAAGTCAAGTCAGGATCATATGACTAGCATAAAAGTCATTGTCAAGGCACTGATGACTTGGTGAGTGAAGCTAGGCATGAAGTCCTGGTTCGAGGAATTGGGCACGAAGTCTTGGCCGAGGGTTGGGTACTGAAGTCCTAGTTCGAGGAATTGGGTATGAAGACTTGGCCGAGGGTTGGGCACCGAAGTCTTGGTTCGAGGAATTGGCCATGAAGTCCTAGTCAATGATCAGGCACGAAATCCTGGTGGGTGAAGCTAGGCAAGGTAAAGTCCTAGTGAGTAAGGCTAGGCATTGGGAAACCCTAAGGAGTTGAACTTAGGTAGTAAAATCTTGGAGAGTTGACTCCAAGCAAAGCCTAGTAGATTAGATAGACTTATAGATCTAAGGCTCAGGATTATTTATTCTTCTTGTGTTTGTTCATCTTGCAGGAACCTGGAGTTAGAGGCAAGATGAGAGAACAAACACAAAAGATGAAATCCCGGGTCAGGGGCTTCCGGGCGCCCCTATTGAACTTGGGTGCCCCCATGACCCAGGTGCCTCAAGGTCATAGGGGCGCCCTTAAGCTGGATTTAATCCCTACACTTATTTCGCCAAGCGGATCAGATTAGATCACATTGAGGGCACCCCTATAGGCTCTCGGTCGCTCGAATGACTTATATATATATGAATTTGAGCTGAGGATTCAACGTATCAAATTCTTCATCCTACTATTCATTCACTACGAAGTTAAAGTGCTAAGGTGATGCTCTGCAACCAAGGAGGCTCTAGGTAGAAGTACACGATGCTTCGAACTTCCAGCGTTGGCCGAGAGATTCACCACATTCGGTTTGCTTGTTAATAAGTTGTAAAGCATTATTTTCCTTATTTGTGCTTGTACTCAAAACTGTAAGACAGGTTTCTCTGCATCCGGAAAGCTTCCGGAAAGGAGACCACTAGTGGACGGACGCTTCCTGTGATTAGGCCTTGGGCGTACAGACCCTGGGGGGTTGGGAACCAAGTAAAATCCTACGTGTTTACTCTGTTTGTTGTTTTTATTTATTCCGCCATGCTACTAATGACTCAGATTGAAAGTTAAACGAATGATCGACGAGATTGCAAAGAAAGCGAAGGTCGATATTCACCCCTCTCAATCGACGCCACTGATTCCACAATTGGTATTAGATCAGGTGGCTCTGATTAGACTCACCGCCGAAGGAGCAAGAAGGACAGGAATTGAGGGGGAGACATGGGTGAAAAAGGTATATTTTGTTAGGATCGATACGCCTTGCTAGAGGGGGGGTGAATAGCAAATCTCGGCTTGTTCTTCCTACGTTGTTAGTATGCGCAGCGGAAACAATAATGATAAACAATAACAACGAAGAAATCACTGCTAACAAACTGTATTTAGTTGGTATCCACCCCGGCCGGGTGACTAATCCAACAATCCGTCGGTGGATCACTCCCCGGATAACCTCCGGCTAGCTCTCGTCGCTCCTTGTGGGTAGAGAAACCTCGCCACAACTCCAAGCAAACCTCTGAGCACAAAGACTACTATCTTGCCTTTAACCAAGACAAGATTCGTCAAGAAACTCAGCCACCACGAAGTCCTCTTTAAATAGGACTCGGGGCTGATTTCTCGCTACCAGTCGACTGCCCACAGGGCAGTCGACTGGTGCCAGCCAAATTCGACCGTTGACACTCCCAACGTTCGAATTTGCCAGCTCACCAGCCACCTACCAGTCGACTGCCCCCAGGGCAGTCGACTGGTCCCTAGCTGAAACCTTTCTGTGAGCTCCATCAGTTGACTACCCCCAGGCCAGTCGACTGGTCTACTCACCCACCTAAGGTTACCCTTCCTGAGTACATTTCACTCCGCACTCAAACCCTAGGATTTCCCGAGTACAATCACACTGCACTCGTACCCTCATGACTCGACTGACTCCTCCTCCGCAGCCTCGACTGTTGCCTTCGCGCCCTCTTCATCTTCGGCCCTCGTCCCTTGGATGCGCACGCAAGCCTCCAGCTTGCCTCCATGCCACCCTTCATGTATGCCTCAAAGTCCGCGCCCATCAGCTCATCGTCCCTGCACTCCATGGTCCCTCAGATGCGCACGCCAGCCTTCAGCTGGCCTCCATGCCATCCTTCACCGTACTGAGGTCGTCCAGTCAGGTCCATATGTGTAACCTGTACAACCTGCACACTCAACATACGCATCTCAAATACAAGGGTAAACCTAACTTAAACTCTTTGCCCAAACATCAAAACCCATGGTCACTCCAGACCATCTTAGGGCCGATTGCTCCAACAATCTCCCCCTTTTTGATGTTTGGCAATCCGTTTATGTTAGGAAAGCAAGATAGTAGTAAATAGCAAAAACCATGCTAAATGAATGCATATGCAATGCATAACTGGATCCTACCCCAAGGCATCCCACACCTAACCCTCCAAGTTAGGAATTTTACACCTAGCCCTCCAAGCTAGGATTTTCACCACCTAACCCTCCAAGTTAGGATTTTCCCACACCTAGCCCTCCGAGCTAGGACTTTTACCACCTAACCCTCCAAGTTAGGATTTTCCAACACCTAGCCCTCTAAGCTAGGACTTTTCCCACCTAACCCTCCATGTTAGGATTTTCTACCAAACTGGGCTTTTTAAAGCTTCTCCGAAGCTCCCCCTTACACTGGACTTACAAAGGCTTTTTAAGAACCTCTCCAAGGTTCCCCTTACGCTAAGAAGGGAGCAACCATGCTCCTCCTTAATCTCAGCTCACCCTAAACCTAGGGTTTCTAGCAAAGGTAAGTTTAGTTTCCCATCTTAAACCCAAACTTAAACCTAGGATTTCTAGCAAAGGTATGTTTAGTTTCCCAACTTAAACCCAAACTTCTCCCCCTTTGCCATACATCAAAAAGATCCCAATAATATCCCAATTATTGGTTATTTTAATCCCCAATGATCCTAAACACAGTGTACTAGACCCCCATACACATGTTTCTTATCACTTGGACCCAAGTCAGCTGCTGGATACCCACACCAGCCCTGACCAGTCGACTGCCCCCAGGGCAGTCGACTGATACTCTGATAATTAGTTTTCTGGCCGAATTTCAGAAACACGCCAGAAATTCCACAAATCTCCAAAAATTCTCAAATTTCTTGAAGAACTTTGTGGTACCCATACCTACTTGGGAAAAATATATTTCACCATGTATCTATCCCCATTTCCAAGTTTGGTACAAAACCCAAAAGTTTTCTTATGAAAATTAAGGCAAATAGGAGACAACCTCCCCCTTTACCCATGCCTTCTCCCAATTTTCATTTTTCCCAGGTCAAGTTCTACCCAACTTAACCTCCTAGACACCACGTTGAGTCATACACAACCCAACACCCGAGTTCTTCCCCCTTTGACACTCTTATAGGCATGTTCCTCAAGCACCCTTATCCCTAGTGTCAATAAGAACTCAACAAAACTTTAAACATTCCAAAAAGTTTGCAAGCACATTTGCTAGGATATACCCTATCCTAGAAAAAAAATGTGATTTGATTGAGATTATCAAATGTGCTTGACTTTGGTACAACTCTCTAATTTCCCTCAAAGATTTGACATTTGTATCAACTTTCAAATCTATCTCAAATTCCATGTGTTTGCCAATTCTAACCAATATCAATTTACACATGGAATTGTCCTCAACTTTCCCTTTTGACCTCTAAGTCCTAGATACCTAGGGAAACTTATCAATCTTCCTTGATTTTCAAAGCATCAACCAAGTCTTATCAAATCATGAGATAATACTTCATGAAATCATAAACATTAATTTTAATCCAAAACATATCCCATAATCCAAATTTACGGTTTCTGATTAGCTCCCAAAACTCACAGAAAGATTTTGGGCTTGAGACCAGTCGACTGCCCCTGTGGCAGTCGACTCCCAAAACTCACAGAATGTTTCTGGGCTCTTACCAGTCGACTGCCCCTAGGGCAGTCGACTGATACCTGAATTTCAGGTTTTCCAGCCCGACTTTCAGAAATGTCCTAAAAATTCTACAAATCTCCAAAAATTCTGAAATTTTGTGGGGAGATTTGTGAAGCCAATATCTACCTGGGAAAAATATGTTTCCAAATAAATATACTCCAAATCCCAAGATTGGCATGAAATCCTACTTCTTCTAAAAAGTATCAAATGAGCTCATCCTAAAAATGCTAATTCTCACTTCTCTTCAATGCATCCTCTTCTCCTTGATTACAACTCATTTATATCATTGAATTATGTGGTGTTCCACCATTAAACCTCAATTTTATCAATTAACTCTCCTTTTTCATCTTTTTCCCCCTAAATTCTCCTTTTAATGTGCCAAAATCTAGGATTAAGACTTACCTAACTCTTCCAACTCTTTTTGGCACATTTCATCTAATTTCCTAAGAGAGAAGCTTTTGAGATCCATTTACCATGGACCCCAAAGGCTCCTAGAGCTCCCCCTTGAGATCTTAGCATTAGCCACCTCCCTAGGTGACTTCATCCACACTAGGCCACACCGGTGTGCCACTGGTGACTCTTGGCCTACAAAATTGACCTTTTTAACCTTGGACACCTTGTCCTTGGATAGGTCACTCTTTTTACCCTTGGATGGCATCCCCTTGCCATCCTTAGACTTTCCCTCCTTACTAAGATGGTATGCTTCCCAGTATACTTCTTTCCATTGCCCTTGGAGGTCTTGAATTGATAGCCCAAACCTGACCTATCATAGTTGGGTTTGATGCTACCCAACACCATGTCTAGACCTTTGGATCCAATCTTGAATCTTTCTAAGGTCTTCTCTAAAGTATCAAGCCTTGCCCTTAAGGCTTGATTTTCCCTTTTTAGCCCTCTAACCTTGGATTCCATATGTCCACTTTGGACATTCCTAGACCTATCCATTTTCTTAGGCATTTGTCTCCCCTTCTTGGGGTCAATGCCTTGATCCTTAAGTACCCAAGTCTTAGGTCTTTCATGATGCATGCTTTTCTTAGGGTTATAATCTACCTTGTTACCCTTACTCATATCATTGTACTTAAAACCATGATTATGCACAAATAAACAATTCTCATGAGTTCTAGCATGCATGGGTGGGTAATTAACGTGATTCTTGAAGTGTAAAGAAGAACTTGAAATCGAATTTCTTTTTAAACTAGGGTTAGAGGGTACCTCCCTTACCCTTGTAGTCCTTCCTTGTTGTGAGCTTCTTCTCTTCCTTCTTTCATCTTTTTCCCATCTTCTTCCTTTTAGCTTGAGCTTCACCAATTCTACAACCCACATTAGCTTTAAAGGAATTTGCAATGGGTTTAGGGTGTACCTCCTTTTTCTTACCTAGTGGGCACTTATCCTTGTAGTGCCCCTTTTCATTGCACCCAAAGCATACAATGTGGTCTTTAGTCCTTGCTTTGGTGGAGGTTGAGGCTTGGTTGACTTCCTCTTCACCCTTGGATGAAGTAGAGACTTCCTCTTGATCATGTGTAGGTGAGGGTCTCTCATCCCCCTCAATCCTTGAGGTGGTGACCTCCTCCTCTTCTCTAGATGAGGTGGATGACCTCTCACTTTCTTCTTCACTTGAGGATATGGACACTTCTTCCTCCTCTTGAGCTATTGAGCTCACTTCCTCGGGTTTATCTACTCCTTGAGTTTGTGTAGGGTTCTTGTGATATTCCACCAACTTGGTCCATAATTCGTGTGCATTTTTATAATTCCCTACAATACTCAAAACATTGTTAGGCAAAACATCAATTAATACATCTATTACCTTCTTGTTTGCCCTAGAGTAGTCTTGTTGCTCTTGAGTCCAATATCTAGGATGAAGCTTCTTTCCATGCTTGTCCTTTGGAACTTCGAAGGGCTCTTCTAGCATGACCATGCACTCCCACTCCATGCTAAGCCAATTCTTCATCCTCGCCCGCCAATAGTCGAAATCCTCATTGTCGTAGGGCGGTGGGGTGTAGATGTTGTCCCCCAACTTATCTTCCATTGTTTCTTCTCCTCTAGCGTGTGCGGTTAGTCTGATCAAGAGCAGTCCTTGCTCTGATACCAATTGTTAGGATCGATACGCCTTGCTAGAGGGGGGGTGAACAGCAAATCTCGGCTTGTTCTTCCTACGTTGTTAGTATGCGCAGCGGAAACAATAATGATAAACAATAACAACGAAGAAATCACTGCTAACAAACCGTATTTAGTTGGTATCCACCCCGGCCGGGTGACTAATCAAACAATCCATCGGTGGATCACTCCCCGGATAACCTCCGGCTAGCTCTCGTTGCTCCTTGTGGGTGGAAAAACCTCGCCACAACTCCAAGCAAACCTCTGAGCACAAAGACTACTATCTTGCCTTTAACTAAGACAAGATTCGTCAAGAAACTCAGCCACCACGAAGTCCTCTTTAAATAGGACTCGAGGCTGATTTCTCGCTACCAGTCGACTGCCCACAGGGCAGTCGACTGGTGCCAGCCAAATTTGACCGTTGACACTCCCAACGTTCGAATTTGCCAGCTCACCAGCCACCTACCAGTCGACTGCCCCAGGGCAGTCGACTGGTCCCTGGCTAAAACCTTTCTGTGAGTTCCATCAGTTGACTGCCCCCAGGCTGGTCGACTGGTCTACTCACCCACCTAAGGTTACCCTTCCTGAGTACATTTCACTCCGCACTCAAACCCTAGGATTGTCCGAGTACAATCACACTGCACTCGAACCCTCACAACTCGACTGACTCCTCCTCCGCAGCCTCGACTGTTGCCTTCGCGTCCTCTTCATCTTCGGCCCTCATCCCTCGGATGCGCACGCAAGCCTCCAGCTTGCCTCCATGCAACCCTTCACGTACGCCTCGAAGTCCGCGCCCATCAGCTCACCGTCCCTGCACTCCATGGTCCCTCAGATGCGCACGCCAGCCTTCAGCTGGCCTCCATGCCATCCTTCACCGTACTGAGGCCGTCCAGTCAGGTCCATATGTGTAACCTGTACAACCTGCACACTCAATATACGTATATCAAATACAAGGGTAAACCTAACTTAAACCCTTTGCCCAAACCTCAAAACCCATGGTCACTCCAGACCATCTTAGGGCTGATTGCTCCAACATATTTTTCTTAAATGACTAATTTCAAATTTCATATAATCTATTTCAAGTGTAGGGAGAGAGAGCACTATAAAACAAGTGTTCTACTCGTAAGATTCATACGTCACTACCGGCGGCAACAAAGGTATTGGCGCTATGAGTCTGGAACGACAAGAACCACATCTAGTGCTTTAAGTGCAAAAAGCATGGGCACTACAAGAACCAATGTCTAGACTGGAGAATAACTGGGTCCACACTGCCAGAAAATGTGAAGGTAAAAGAGGTACAAAAATTTAATTTCTGCAAAAATATTTTTAAAAATCCTACAATGATACATAATTTTTCTGGTAATTTAGAAAATATGTATGATAATAATGTTATTTTTTCTGTTAAATTAGTTTATCTGCATGAGAAATTAGAAATATTACATGATAGCGTAAATGATAATGATTTTAAAATAAATATAAATAATATCAAAATTATGAATATCAATTCTGTAATTTTCAATATTAATGTTGCAATTTTAGAAATTAATTCTAATATTTTAAATAATTTATCAGATAATTTTGTAGATAATGATAAAACTTTAATTAATAATTATGAAAATAATCCTAATAATTCTAAAGATAATAATAAAATTTTAATTAATAATTATGAAAATAATCCTAATAATTTTGAAGATAATAATAAAACTTTAATTAATGATTCTAACAATAATCCTAATAATTCCGAAGATAATAATAAAACTTTAATTAATAATTCTAAAAATAATATAATAATTCTAAAGATAATAATAAAATTTTAATTAATAATCCTGAATATAATTCGAATAATTTTGAAGTTAATAATAAAACTTTAATTAATAATCCTGAATACAATTCTAATAATTTTGAAAATAATAATAAAACTTTAATTAATAATAGTGAATATTATCCTAATAATTTTGAAGATAATAATAAATTATTAATTAATACTCCTGAAGATAATTCTAATAATTTTAAAGATATTAATGTAACTTTAATTATTAATCCTGAAGATATTCCTAATAATTTTGAAATTATAATGAAATTTTAATTACAAATCTTGAATATAATCCTAATAATTTTGAATATAATAATGGAATGTTAATTAAAAATTTAGAGGATAATTCTCAAACTTTAATTAAAATTATAATTATTAATAATGAATATAATTCTGTAACCAGATGAATTAATCTAAATTAAAACTTTAATTAAAAAATTTTAGAAGAAAGCAAATATAATAGAAAATTTAAAATCAAAAGCATTGATAGTGGAATCATGATCATTTGAATTAATGGAAATCATGAATTTGAAGCCAAAATTATTAATTGAATAAATTATAAATTTTAATTAATTATTCAACTTTTCAAAATTAAAAATCATACTCTAAATATAAATTTTTAACTCTTAAAATATTCAGATCAATTAGTAAATCTCAAATTCTACCTTAACTTCAATTAGAAATTCAAAATTAAGAATCTTAATTTAAGATTTAAAATTTGTGAATATAATTCACGAACTAAATTCTAATTAATTTCTTTTAATTATGAAACTAAATAAAATTCTACCCTACTAAAACAATCAACTTATAATAACAAATATGTCAAAGTGGGTTGACACATTCGTGGGTTCACACGATCAATATCAAATCAAAAATTTGATATGTTATTAGAAATCTAATTAAAATGATTTAACTTGATTGACACATGCTTAACTGCCATGCTCATGCATCTGCTTATTTTTTTATACACATGTCATGTCATTCATTCTAGTTTATTTCCTGCTTAACCTAGAATAGCTAGATTGGAAAAGATTCTTTGATACTTGCCTAACATAGTACCAGGGTAGGTCGAGATGATAGTAAGTTTGGGAAGCTTGGTCTAGGAAGTCAGGAAGGGTAAGTAGTACCCGACTTGGCCAACCTAGCTAAGTGGAACTAGCCGAAGCTACCTCGCCACATCCTAGACTAGGTAGATCAGGATTTCTCAAAGAGTAAATTAAAAGTATCATTTCTTTAAAAGACTTTGTCAAAGAAAGGGTCATTGTTCATATACCCAAGAAGGCCCCTGTGTCTTGCCAAGACCTGGAAGCCAATCACTGAAATTTATTTTTAAGTTACTACTTGTTAAACTTGAATTTAACTCAAGGTCAAACAATCTATAAAATTAAATTGAGAAAAATTAATCAAACATCTCACAACACCCATAAGGCTACCATGCTTGTTCGTACTGCGACACTTAGAATGGGTGAGATGATAAGGACTAATAAATTAATAAATGTTTTTAAAATATTTTCAAAAATCCTTAAAATACATTCTTAAAAACCTATTTTCAAAATAATGTTTTAAACATAATAATGTTTTAATGAATTTCATTCATGTTGTGTGTATTTATAAATAACTTTCAAAAATTTATATATCTTTATAAACATTATTTGATCCGCACTTAGCCACAAACCCTCTAAGCCAATACTAAAGTCCCTTAAGATACTTAGGTAGAGTTCCTTGTAGTTAACAATGGTGGCTAAAATTTGTCAAGTTCAGGGGGAGTTAGTTTTTGTTGTAAACATTTCTTTTGAAAAATTATTTTTGAAAAACAAATCTTTTAAAATTATTATGTCATTCATAATGTTATCACTTGAATTTTTTTTTGAAAAACTATTCTTACTATGTCTTTCAAAATGCTTTAGCTTGAAATTTTTATTTAAAAATAATATTTTTGAAAAATATGCGTTAACTGCTTTTATGATTTGGACAAATCCTAAAGACACATAAAAGTTTTCCTTATAATCTGCAAAAATTTCTAAGATTGTGTCAGGTTTAGGGGGAGTCTAAATCAAAAGAACAATTCATCTTTTGATTTTTGATTATTTTAATTTTTTTAAAAAAAATTATGTTATTCTTTTCATTTGAATCAAACCCTAAGACATAGAGAATATTATATTGTGCTCAACAAGCGTCCTAGGACTGTGTTAAGTTTAGGATGAGTTCAAATTAAGAGACCTATTATAATTTTTAAAAATACTATACTTTCAAGAATAGTAAATTTTCGAAAACCACTATTTCTTCAAAATCACTATATTTTTGAAAATACTAGATCTTCATTTTTCAAAACATGTTTAAAAGCATTTTAGTCTTATAAAGAATTTTTGGAAATTTTTGACAAATTACTTAGTTTGGAAAAATCTCCAAGACACATAGGAAATTTTTCCTTGAAGTTAACAAGATTTTCTAGGATGTGTAAGATTGGGGAGGAATCCAAACTAAAGAAAAATTATTATTTTTTTCATATTGAAAAAACTTTATTTTGATTAGAAAATCTCTAGGACGCATAGGAAATTTTCTTGTAGTCAACAAGATTCCTAGGATTGTGTCAAATTTAGGGAAGCCCATGTTGGTGCAAGAAGCATCAGTGATGTCCTCCTCTAAGTGTTTCAATGTTTAACAATATGCTTAAGTTAGTGATACATTGAACAAGGAAGGGTTAGTTAAGAAAGAAGTAACAAAGTGAAGAAATGTCCTAGTTAACCTAGACACGAAGTCCTGGTTCAAAGAATTGAGCACTAAGTCTTGGTCGCGGGCTGGGCACCTAAGACCTGGCTGAGGGCTAGGCACCGAAGTCCTGATGAGTGAAGTTGGGCAATAAGTCCTGGTTGTGGACTAGGCACGAAGTCCTGGTGATTGAAGTTGGGCAAAAGTCCTGACAAGTGAAGTTAGGCAATAAGTCCTGGTCATAGACTGGGCACGAAGTCCTGGTCATAAGATTGGGCAAAAGTCCTGATAAGTAAAGCTGGGCAAAAGCCCAACCGGATGGGACAAGTGGCAACCGTCTCCTGAGAGGAGTAGGTGAAAGGCGTGTTCCCCGGGAAGGGAACATCGGCGTCGGTTCGACCTAGGGTTTTGCAGGAAATTCGAAGTCAGAACCACTCGTTAAGGCTAAGATCATATATGTGTTTGCTTTGTGTTTGTATATCTTGCAGGTACCTAGAATTGAAGGAAAAGCAGGCAAACAAACACACAAAGAGGCTGAAACACTACATCTTGGGCGCCCCTATTGATACAGGCACCCCCATTGATACAGGCGCCCCCATTAACTCAGGCGCCTGAATGAATCAGGCGCCTCCTTCAACACAGGCACCCAATAAGGTAGGTTTATCAGCTTTGCGAGTTCAGCGCGAGGATGAGCTTTGACCAAGGTTTGTGAGGCGCCCCATAGCATCACGGGCGCCCTAGACAAGGCTATAAAAGGGGCTTCGACCCCTCAACTCAGAGCAACAATTCAAAGATCATTCTGAACATTCCGAACAGAAGAAAAGTGCTAACGACGAAGCTCTGTGACCAAGGAAGCTCCGGGAGGAAGTGCGCGACACTTCGGAGTTCCAGATTGGCCGAGTCTTCGACTCTTTTGTTTGGATTGATTTACTTTCCGCATTTAATTTCTTTAATATTTTTGATTGTAAATCTTGCACTATAAGACGGGGTTCTCCGCCTCCAGAAAGTCTATAAAGGAGACCATTAGTGGATGGGCGTTTCTCGTGCTTAGGCCTTGTACGTACTGACCCTGGTGGGTTGGGAACCAAGTAAAAAATCCCGTGTGCAATCTGTTGAGTTGTTTTTCATTCTGTCTATTTTTCCATTGTGCTACTAACATTGTGTCCAGAATGAACGATCGTAAGTTTACGACAAGTTTCCAAAAGTTTTTTACAAGTCGATATTCACCCCCCTCTATCAACGACACCGGTCCCCACAAGTGGTATCAGAGCGAGGTTGCTTTTCACCGGACTAACAGTCGACGGAGCAAAGATGCCAGGAGTTGAGGGGGAGCCCAGGGGTGAATCAGGTATATTTTTTTAAGTATGTCAATTTTTAAATTTCATATTACATGTTTCAATTGCAGGGAGAGAGGACACTATAAAAATCAGTGTCCTACTCGTAAGACTCGTTCTTCACCACCGGCGACAAAGGAGGTACCAATACCCAGAGGCCGATGGGACAAGAGTCACATCAAATGAGAAAAGTACGGACATTACAAGAATCAGTGTCCGGCAAAGGTACAAAAAATTTACGTTCGTAAAGATTTTCAAATTCCTGCACTGTATATGATAAGGTAGATAATTTTTTTGAAAAATTAGAATTATTGCATAGTCAAATCAATATCTTGCATGACTAATTATCAAATGCAGATAATGTTAAAATACCAGAAATTAATCTTTTAATCCTCAATGTCAATTCAATAATTTCTAAAATTAATTTTGAAAATGTTAAGGATAATATTGAAATTATTTCTAAAAATTTTAAGGATAACTCTGAAAATATTGAAAATATTTCTGAGGATAATAATGATATTTTTGAGAATATTGAAATTATGTCTCAGGATAATGATGATATTTCTGAAAATAGTGGAGATAAAATCTTTTTTGACAATAATTTAATTATTAATTTCTTGGTTGATCTTGAAGAAAATTATAAAACATTAACTAGTAGCCCTGAAAATTACTCCACCTATTATGAATAGTTAGAAGGATATGTTTTTGATAATGAGGATGAGGAGGAAGGTGAATTTTCTAGGATCAAGGTTACAGTTAATAAAATTTACAAAAATTCACACAAATCAAAATTGTTAGAAAAACTTGAAAAATTAAATAAAGAAGAAATAATAAATAAATCAGATATTTTTGAAATAATGAAAATGATCGAGCTAAACCCAACTATTAATTAACCCAGAAATTTTGAAACCTAAATCAAATTAAATCTTAATTAAAATCTTACTTTAATTATTTCAATCCTAATTAAATCATAACAATTTTTACCTTAATTATTTCAACCCTAATTAAATCTTAACAATTTTTACCTTAATTATTTCAACCTTAAATAAATCTTAATTAATTGTTTTACTTAATTTAATCCTAATCAATTTTATTTAATCCTAATTAATTTTAATTAATCCTTAGTTAATTTAAATTTAATTAATCTTTAATTAATTTAACTTTAATTAATCCTTAATTAATTTGATCCTAATTAAACCTTAATTAATTTTTAATTAAATCTTAATTATTATAAAGTTAATTTAATTAATTTTTTAATCAATTTAATTCCAATTAATTTCTAAATAACCTCAACCTTAACTCTAACTCTTAAATAATTGAATCTCAAATTAAAATCCTAATAACTTCAACTCAAATTAAAATCTTAATAACTTAAACTCAAATTAAATCTTAAATAACTTAAATTAAAATCTTAATAACTTAAACTCAAATTAAATAAAATCGTACCCAAACTGCAATAATCAATTTAATAATATTAAATATGTCAAAGTGGATTGACATATTCGCGGGTTCACACGACATGTATCAAATCAGGAATTTGATACATTATTAGAAACTTAAGTAAAATGGTTTGAATTGTTTGACTCATGCATAACTGCCATGCTCATGCATTTGCTATTTTTTTATATATCTGCCATGTCATTCATATTTAATCTTATGCATGATTTAGAACGATTATAGGAAAAAGATTAATTAAAACTTGTACAGCCTAGTATTAGGTGGAGGTGAGATGATAGTACGTTAGGGAAGCCCTTCTAATAAGGTCAAGTAAGGTAAGGCGTACCCTACTTGGTCTGTTTAGTCTGGTGGAACTAGCCGAAGCTACCGATCCAAAACCTAAGCTAGTTAGATCAAAATTTTGCAAGAAGTAATTTGAAAATGAACTTTCGATAAAAGGCTTTGTCAAGGAAAGGGTTGTTGCTCCATTAAGGCTACGGCCAAAGAAGACCTCTGGGCCTCGCCAAGACCTGGAAGCCAATTATCGAAACTCAAATTCAATTTACTATTTGATAAATTTGAATCTAACACAAGTTTTAATTAAGTCTTAGATTTAAATTCAAAGAAAAATTATTCAAGCATCTCACAATACACTCATAAGGCAACCATGTTTGCTTGTACTGAGACATCTAAAATGGGTGAGATGTTAAGGACTAATAAATTGAAAAATGCTTTTCAAAAATTATTTTTCAAAATTCTTAGAATATTTTTCTAAAAATCTATTTTCAAAATAGTGCTTTAACATAATAATGTTTTTATGGATTTCATGCTTGTTTGATTGCTAATATATTATATGTTTTCAAAATTATATCTTTTTTAAAAATTTGTTTGACCTACACAATCAGACACAAGCCTTTTAGGTCAACACTAAAGTCCCTTAAGGCAATTAGATAAAGTCAAACGGTGTCGGGTACAGGGGGAGTGTTGTTATTCTTTCAAAAGATTTTTTGATTTTTTTTTCAAAAACCTTATGCTTTAAAAATGTATTATCATCTCAAAATAAGGTTTTCAAAAATTGGTTCAAAAAATTTGTTATATTACTTTGAAAAATTATCATCATTTCAAAATGTTTTTCGAAAACTGTGTTTTAAAAATTATCTTCATTCCAAATTGTGTTTTCAAAAATTATCTTCTTGAAAATTACCATACTCAACATGTCATTCGAAACAGTTCTTTTGATTTTGATAAACCCCAAAGTCACAGAGGAAATCTTCTTCATGTTCTACAAGGACTCCTAGGATGTGTCAAATTTAGGGGGAGTCTAAGTCAAAAGAAAATTTTCTGACAAGTATTTTTTGGAAATTTTTTTTGGCAATTTTTTTTTGAAATTATTAGATAAGTCTTTTGGTTTAAACCAACCCCTAAAGACTCAGAGAAAGAGTACTTGTAGTCAACAAGCTTCTTAGGACTGGGTCAAGTTTAGGGAGAGATCAAATTAAAAGGAATTATTAAACATTTCAAAATAATATATTTTTGTGCACTATATTTTTAAGATCCTTTTGAAAACATAAGTAATTTTTCTCTCAAAATACTATCATTTTTATCACTTTCGGAAATTTTTTTTCATATAAAATCTTTTTGGAATACTTTTGGAAATAATATTTATTTGAGTTTGGAGAATTTCTAGGACACTTAGGGAAATATCTTTGTAGTTAACAAGGTTTCTTAGGATTGTGTCAGACTGGAAAAGAAACTAAGTCAAGTAAAATATTGTGTTTTCAAAAGTGCAAAATCATGTTTTCCAAAGTATTAATATTTTTCAAAGTGCACAATACTTTTCAAAAGTACTTAGATTTTTTCAAAAAGTGCAAAATACTTTTCAAAAGTACTTATATTCTTCAAAAAGTTCATAATATCATTCAAAAGTACTTATATTCTTCAAAAAGTTCATAATATTTTTTCAAAAGTACTTATATTTTTTCAAAAAGTTCATAATATTTCTCTACACAATATTTTCCAAAGTACAAATTGTGTTTAATGCAAATATTCCAAAGTGCATAATTTGTTTTAAGTGCATAATCTTTTATGAGTGCATTTTGTTTAAGTTGAAAATTTTCTAAGTTCAATATTTTTTTCTAAAAGTAAAAAATATGTTTTCAAGTGCACAAAATCTTTCCAAGTAAAAATTTGTTTTGGTGCACAAAATCCTTGTAAGTAATTTTTTTTCAATGCACAAAATTTTCTAAGCATTATTTTTCTAAGCGCAAAAGTCTTTTTAAGTATGCACAAAATTCTTTCTGAGTAGATATGCTTTCAAAAATTATACTATGTACTTTCAAAAAGAATTTTTTTTTCTAATTATCTTTGTTGGTGCAAATTCGTTTTGACATTTGTTTTGATGTATGACAAAGGGGGAGAGTAAGGTTAAGTTAGAAATTTTTTTTCTTCCCAAAGGATCAAAATGAAAATCAAAATGTTTTTTTTTTTCAAAAGGGAGAGAGTGAGCTTAAGTTAGAATTTTTCCCCAAAGATCAAAATGTGTTTTCAAAACTTAGATCATTTTTTTTCATTTTATCCCAAGGTTTATAACATAGCCCTTTAATCTAATCTAACTTAAGATATTGTCAAACATCAAAATGGGGGATATTGTTGTGCAAGAAGCATCAGTGATGTCCTCCTCTAAGTGTTTCAATGTTTAACAATATGCTTAAGTTAGTAATACATTGAACAAGGAAGGGTTAGTCAAGAAAGAAGTAACAAAGTGAAGAAATATCCTAGTTAACCTAGGCACGAAGTCCTGGATCGAAGAATTGGGCACTAAGTCCTGGCCGCGGGTTGGGCACCTAAGACCTGGCTGAGGGCTGGGCACCGAAGTCCTGGTTCGTGAAATTGGGCAATAAGTCCTGGCCGAGGGCAGCGCATCGAAGTCCTGATGAGTGAAGTTGGGCAATAAGTCCTGGTCGTGGACTGAGCATGAAGTCTTGGTGAGTGAAGCTGGGCAAAAGTCCTGACTAGTGAAGTTAGGCAATAAGTCCTGGTCGTGGACTGGGCATGAAGTCCTGGTCGTAAGATTGGGCAAAAGTCCTGGTGAGTAAACCTGGGCAAAAGCCCAACCGGATGGGCCGGGTGGCAACCGTCTCCTGAGAGGAGTAGGTGAAAGGCGTGTTCCCCGGGAAGGGAACATCACTGTCGGTTCAACCTAGGGTTTCATGGGAAATTCGAAGTCAGAATCACTCGTTAAGGCTAAGATCATATATGTATTTTCTTTGTGTTTGTATATCTTGCAGGTACCTAGAATTGAAGGCAAAGCAGGCAAACAAACACACAAAGAGGTTGAAACACTGCACTTGGGTGCCCCTATTGATACAGGCACCCCCATTAAGTCTAGCGCCTGAATGAATCAGGCACCTCCTTCAACACAGGCACCCAATAAGGCAGATTTATCAGCTTTGCGAGTTCAGCATGAGGATGAGCTTTGACCAAGGTTTGTGAGGCGCCCCATAGCATCACGGGCACCCTAGACAAGGCTATAAAAGGGGCTTCGACCCCTCAACTCAGAGCAAAAATTCAAAGATCATTCTGAGCATTCCAAATGGAAGAAAAGTGCTAACGACGAAGCTCTACGACCAAGGAAACTCCGGGAGGAAGTGCGTGATACTTCGGAGTTCTAGATCGGCCGAGTCATCAACCTTTTGTTTGGTTTGATTTACTTCCCGCATTTAATTTCTTTAATATTTTTGATTGTAAATCTTGCATTGTAAGATAGGTTTCTCTGCCTCTGGAAAGTTTAGAAAGGAGACCATTAGTGGATGGGTGTTTCCCGTGCTTAGACCTTGGACGTATTGACCCTGGGGGGTTGGGAACCAAGTAAAAAATCCCGTGTGCAATCTGTTGAGTTATTTTTCATTCTATCTACTTTTCCACTGTGCTACTAACTCTGTGTCCAGAACGATTGATCGTATGTTTATGACAAGTTTTCGAAAGTTTTTTACAAGTCGATATTCACCCCCCCCTCTATCAACGACACCGGTCCCCACAGCCTAATCAATAAAGTACTTATCTTTTTCAAATTTTTTTCAAGTACTAAATTTTTCTTAAAATATTTTTAGAAAAGGGTAGTTAGTTTAAAAAAAGGAGGTTTTTGAAAATCATGCTTTTTATAAAAAAACTTAACTATTTTCGAAAATCACATTATTGGTGCAAATCTTAAACTTAAAATCTTTGTTATTGGTTTATATATATATTTTTTTGATGTGTGTCAAAGGGAGAGAGTACCTTAAGTAAGAAATTTTAAATTTTTAACCTTAAGTTAGAAATTTAAAATTTTTCTCCTAAATATTGACCTAAAACCCTTAGACCTAAGCCTAACTTAAGATTATTGTCAAACATCAAAAAGGAAGAGATTACTGGTACAAAAAGCATCAGATAAGAACAGTTAATCTCTAGTGTTTTGATGTTTGATAATATACCAAGGACTAGTCAATTTTATTAAGGGTTAAGCCAAATAGGACTTGATATTTGGTAGGGTAAACCCAAGTTTGATAAGTTTGACCAAAGGGTTAGCCAAACAGGACTTGATGTTTGACACCCAGGGTTGGTTTGACCAAGAGTTTGCCAAACAAGACCTGATGTTTGGAAGAGTAATTAGCAACCATGGTTGGTTAGTTTAACCAAGGGTTATCCAAACAGGACCTGATGTTTGGCAGAGTGATTAGCACCCATGGTTGGTCAGTTTGACCAAGGGTTAAGTCAAACATGACTTGATGTTTGGCAGAATGACTAAACCTAGATCTGGTTAGTTAGACCAAGGACTAAGCCAAACAGGACCTGATGCTTGGCAGAAAGAAGTCTAGTCCGAATCAAATGACTAGCAAAGAAGTCCTTGTCAAGGCAACGAAGACCTAGTGAGTTATGCTGGACATGAAGTCCTGGTTCGGGGAATTAGACACGAAGACGTGACCGAGGGTTGGGGACCGAAGTCTTGGTTCGAGGAATTGGGCACAAAGACTTGGCCGAGGGTTGGGCATCGAAGTCCTGGTTCAAGGAATTGGGCACGATGGTCGAGGATTAGGCATGAAATTTTGGTGAGTGAAACTAGTCAAGGTAATGTCCTAGTGAGTGAGGCTAGGCATTGAAAAACCCTAAGGAGTTGACCTTAGGTAGTAAAGTCTTGGAGAGTTTACTCCAAGCAAAGCCTAGTAGGTTAGGTAAACTTACAGAACTAAGGCTTAGGATTGTTTGTTTTTTTTTGTGTTTGTTCATCTTGTAGGAACCTAGAGCTGGAGGCAAGATGGGAGAACAAACACAAAAGAAGAAATCTTGGGTCAGGGGCTTCCGAGCAACTCTATTGAACTCGGGCACCCTCAAGGCACCCGGGCGCCCCCATGACCTGAGTGCCCTAAGGTCATGGGGGCACACTCAAGCTGGATTTTATCCCTGTGGTTATTTCGCCAAGCGAATTAGATTGGATCACATTGAGGGGCGCCCCTATAGGCTCTCAGGCGCCTATATATATATATATATATATATATGTGGATTCGAGTCGAGGATTCAAAGTATCAAATTCTTCATCCTACTACTCATTCACTATGAAATTAAAGTGCTAAGGTGATGCTCTGAGACCAGAGAGGCTCCAGGAAGAATTACGCAATGCTTCGGACTTCCAGTGTTGGCCGAGAGATTCTCCACATTCAGTTTGCTTGTTAATAAGTTGTAAAGCATTATTTTCCTTATTTGTGCTTGTACTTAAAACTGTAAGATGGGTTTCTTCGCCTCCTGAAAGCTTCTGGAAAGGAGACCACTAGTGGAGGGGTGCTTCCTGTGCTTGGGCCTTGGAGTACAGACCTTAGTGGGTTGAGAACCAAGTAAAATCCTATGTGTTTACTTTGTCTGTTATTTTTATTTATTCCGCTGTACTACTAACGACTCTGATTGAAAGTTAAACAAATGATCGATGAGATTTCAAAGAAAGCGAAAGTCGATATTCACCCCCTCTATCGATGCCAGCGATCCCACATAATGTAGAATTGTATGACCATGACAACCTATGATAGAGACCGATCTTTAACTGAACACCCTAAATTACTTTGCCTATCTAATGACATTGAATGACCCATGCGGGGAGCACTCCAATGTGAATTAACTACTCACATTAGTAATCTAGTTATACTACCTATGATCCCAAACTATAGAGACTAAGGCATTACTAATCCATGGAACTTCAAAGACCATCACTTGGAAACCTATGCCCTAGGATAGTTCTCCCACATAGTCTTCCAACACCAAGAGCCTAAATCTCCTCCCTTCTCCTCTCTACTCCCTACTCTCTCTCTCCCTACCATGTAAGTTCAGTGTGACCTTCTCCCCTTTTTGGCTTGTTTAGCTAGCTCACTAATGCAACCTCCCTAGTGTTTGTCTCATCAGTCTCTGTGGATACGATATCTTTTCATTATTTGACGATATTCCTGTGCACTTGCAAGGCACACATCAGGTAGCCATTGTCACAAAGGCTCCCCCATCATACAATCTCGGACATTCCCTCTACATGGTGGTCAAACCCTCATAATTATATGTATTCATCACACAAGCATTTCAACAAACACATATAAGACACAATACATATAAAACAAGACAACAACACTTTATTGAATGAGGAAATGCATAAATTGTTGGTGTAAGTGCTAAGAGACAATCATGAGTTGATTGACTTAGGTTATAAAGTATTATAATTATAAATAAAAGGAAATACTTTGGTTAATATATTCACTTCATGTTTATGTCAGTTATATAAATATAATAATATCCTAAAATAGTAGTTCTAATCTATAACACATCAATTACATGAATTGATTATGAGAGACTATCGAGAACACTACTCTTAAATATTCTTAGTCAAGTTTTAATATATAAGGGTAATATTAATACGTTGAGACTAGCATGTTGGTCAATTGATGACTTGATCTCACAAGTAATGGTTATGAGATATCAAGTTGACACATGGGCATATTAGAGAATATGTACTGAATTGATCCGCCATGAGAAAGTTTCATTGATCATTATATGAGTGTCATAAACATTCTTATAGTGACTATTGGTATGAATAGTCCTTAGATCTGAAGTCACCTCGGTTCCCTACATAAGTAGTTGTATATATTGGTATCGTCAAACGTTACCCGTAATAGAGTGGATTATAAAATCAATCATTGGGTATACAGTAAATTATGCGGAGGGATGTGAGTGATATAGATGGGATCTATTCCTACCATATGAAGGGAGTGATATCTGTGGGCCTTTTGATTGAAGGTCTACTGAAATGTGTGGTTATGCTCAAATGAGTCAATATGAGATATTAAACTCATTTAGTTGAGTGAGTCTACTTGGAGATCAAGAAACACAAAGATTGAAAAAAGGATGACACGATCTATGCCTCATTGATCAATCTAGATATCAAAGATAGAAGGACAAAAGCATACAAGATAATAGATATGGAAAGATTAGGTCGTATCTCGACATTCTCGTCACTTGGGTAGCAATGATGCATTGCTAGATGTTGTTCATTGCTTATGTATCTAAAGTGATTTAAATACATTACCAACATTACGAGAGTCTATTGGGTTAGACACAAAGAATATTTTGTTTCAGAGATACGTTGATTTTAATTTGACTAAAATATGGGGAAGTCTAATATTAATTGAGTTAGACTCAAATAAATCTAATTGGACTATGAGATTTAGTCTAATTCGAGTTGGACTCATTTAAATTAGACTTGACCAACTAAAAGGGATTAGTGTTCATTAAAAGGGTTTAATGAAATATTATTAAAGAGGAAAACTAAGAGACCAAAATCCTTTGTATTCATTGAATGAATACAAAAGGTTAAAAGAACACCAAGAGGCTTTAGTATTCATTGAGATTAATGGACATTAATAGGTTGGGAAGACTAAAAGCCAAAGACCTTTTATATTTATTAGATGAATATAAAAGGGTCATTTTAGTGGAATAAAGTGGTGATTGTTGAACTTGATCTTCTTCTTCCTCCTCTCCCTCTCACTTAGCCGAAACTCACTGATGGGCTTTTGGGCTTGCTTGTGACCGAATCATCCTAGTGGCTAGCACTACAAACTTGGTTCATCTACGAGATTGAGTTTGTGTGATGAATGGAACATGTTCATGTGGATACTAATAGAGACATGACCACTCTGATTGTGTGGAGATCCATCGAACTAAGTTGCTATCAGATTACTCTAAGGGCACGCAACAAAGGTAACCACTCTTATCTACAATGTATAATTACTTTTGCATGGATCACTAGGAAGGGATCGTTTTTCCACTGCGCAACTTGATTGTTTTTCGCATAGATCCCTATAGTGGTATCAGAGCCAGTTCCGAAAGATTATACGTTGTTTAGTGTTCTTTTATATGTGATATAGAAGTAGGACATGTGTTTATTATGAGTTGCATGATCATATGAATATTTTGTCGAGTATGCAACAATTTGTGGTGATCAAACTAAATGACTGTAGCATCTTCATACATAATATGAACATGTATTATAGTCCGATTACATTCGACAAACATTTCATAACCTATAGTATTCATGATAGTTGATGTGGTTGCGTCAATCTATTGGGAACAAATTGTGAATTTTTTTTTTCATGAATTGTTGTGAAAGATTATGCAATTTATGTCTCAAGGATGCATTAATGAATTATAAAGGGTCTCAGTTTCATCTTGATGGACTAAGGGTAGCGGGACCGCTGTGAAGTTGTGGCTCATAAATTGTGTTATGCAATTATATTAAAATTTTGTCATAGATCTAATATGGATGATATATGCCATGGTGCCTGGTTATAGTCCCTTACCCCAATGTGATTGGATTTGTATTTATGTGCATGTTGTAATTCATAATACGGCCTATGTGTCGTGTCTTTATCTTTATACTTTTTGTTGTAAAATTAGATTAGACTCGAATGTAACTCGAGTTCTCTTTAATTTGTAATGTACAAAAAAAAGAGTACTAGTCTACTGGATGACGAGGATACAAGAAGGATGCCGATGACACATGACAACTAAAGGAAGCACTTGACGAAGATGCTATCCCTAGGCTGACCCTTTGATCTTCTCATTGGCTAGAGAAGATCGTAGTAGACGGGCTATAGCCATATCACATTTTATATTTTATGCTTATATATTGATATATGTCTTGCTTGTATGTGATGCATGCTTAGTTAGTGCTTTTGTCATAATTAAGTCGATTTAATATGCCTACCAAAGTTTAGTATTCACTACTACCTCGATCAATTGTAGTCGGGTTTGCCAAAGCAAAGTGACTCAATTTATCTTGGTGGAGTGTGGTTGGACAATTGTGATGTCCAACTATTAAACTTTGGGTGCAACTTAGCTAGTTACCTTAATTGGATAGAGAACTTAGAGGCATGTAATTAGGTCATTTTAATATGTCTACCAAAGTTTAGTACTCACTATTACCTTAATCAATTATAGTTGGGTTTGCCAAAGCAAAGTGACTCAATTTATCTTGGTAGAGACTAGACAATTGTGATGTCCAACTATTGAACTTTGGGTGAGACTTAACTAAGTCACCTACCTCAATTGGATTGAGAACTTAGAGGCATATCCCATAAGTTGGGTAAATGAACAAATAGTCTTGTTCACCCTGGTAACCAAGAGTTGCATATGATGTAATTGGTAAATGTTGCCTACCTGAGTTATACTAGTCTCGGGCAATTAGCCAAAGCTAACTCAAGATTAGGTATAATATAGATCTTGTCCCATGTGAATGTTGTTGCTTTTGGGTATGAAGCTAGTAGTGTGAATAAACAATGGTTGCCCACATCCATGACTTGCTCCTATCAAGATTTACAATTCAGTGAGAGCACCATTTAATTAAAGGCATAATTAAATGATTTAAATATGATACTTTTTTCAATATTTTTATTGTTGTAGATCACCATGTTGTCAAATACATTCAATACTCTCTCTCTACAATCTATACATGAGAAAGACAAGCTCAACGGAACTAATTTTTTTGGATTGGTACAAAAACTTGAGAATAATTTTCAAGCAAAAATGAAAATTGTATGTCCTAGAGCAACCCATTCTTGAAGCACCCCTACTACTGCTAGTATTGAAAAAAATGCTTACAAGAAGTATCAAGAAGATGTACTGGATATGTTATACCTTATGCTTGTTACCATGAACTCTGAGCTTCAGAAATAATAAGAGAACATGGATGCTCATGATATGGTTGAGCATCTTAAACAACTATATCAAGGGCAAGCAAGACACGATAAGTTTGACGTATCAAAAGTTTTATTTGCATGCATGATGAAAGAAAGAAGTTTTGTAGGAACTAATATACTTAAAATGATTAGGTACATTGAAAACCTTGAAAGATTAGGATTTCCACTAGGCCAAGAATTGACCATTGACTTTATCCTGCAATCTTTGCCAGATTGGTATAATCAATTTGTCATGAACTACAATATAAATGAAATTGACAAGCCATTTCTTGAGATACTTAGGATGTTGAGATCTGTTGAACTCAATCTCAAAAAGACTAAGTCTAGTACCATATTGATGGTGCAAAAGGGAAAAGGCATATGGAAGCCCAAAGGTAAGGGTAAGACCCAAGTCAAAGGTAACCAAGTCTATTGCTTTAAAACCTAATGGAGGGGTGCCTAAGGAAGGAACTTGCTTACACTATGGTGAGATCGGACATTGAAAGAGAAACTGCAAACTCTACCTGGTGGAAGTTCAGAAAAAAAGGAGTGAGACTTCTACCTTAGGTATATATGTTATTGCAGTCAATCTATTAATTTCTTCTTCATGAATATTAGATATCGGTTGTGCATCTCATATTTGTACAAATGAGCAAGGCCTAAGAAGGATTAGAGTGTTGATAAAGGGTGAAGTTGACCTACCAGTAGGCAATAATGCAAGAGTTGCTGCTATATATGGGATCGTTTAGAATTGATAGAGGGTGGGGGGTGAATATCGATAAAAATAAATTCAGATAAGTAAGAATAATGTGCAGCGGAAAATACGGCAATGCTAACTCCTTTTGTTTTTACTTGGTTCGGAGTCTGTAACGGCTCCTACTCAAATGTGCATCTTGTAATACCTTTTTCAAATGGAACCCTAGGTCGAACCGACACCTACTGTTCCCTCTTCCAGGGAATGTGTCCTCACCTACTCCACTCTGGAGAAGTTACCTTTTGCCAACTGGCTCCTCTGGTTGGACTTTTGCTCAACCTCCGAGACTGTCGGATCTCAAGACGTCCGTTCCTCGACCCGTCTCTACTTCTGTCCGCAGCTCCCACTCGGCTAAGACTTTTGCCCGATCTTCCAGATCAGGACTTCGGCGCCCAGTCCATGACTATGACTTATTGCCCAATCCCCGGTCAGGTCTTTGGTGCCCAGTCCACGACCAGGACTTATTGCTCATGATTTCGTGCCTAGCTTACCTAGGGCTTTCCTGCACATTTAACAGATTCATTAGATAACACCTTAACTTCAACTTTGAACCCTTTGCCATTATCAAAACCAGGTTCGATCTGGTGCTTCCGGCACCAACAATCTTCCCCTTTTTGATCTATGGCAACCTAGTTCAAAAGTTAAGTTAAAATACAAACAAGATAGTGTCGTTAAAACAGACTTATTTCCCCTCTTTCCCCTTTAAAAAATATTTTTGAAATGAATGCATAAAGCTACCCCTTGATTAATGATTCTCCCCCTGAAGCTTTCGAAAACATGCAATTTTTCAAAAAAAACCTTTTGATTGAGGATACCCTTTTTGAGGAAAAAGTTAGAGGTTGTTTTAAAAAGGGAGATTTTAATGTTGAAGTCTTTTAAAAATGAGAAAAGCGACAAAAAGTTTTTAGACTTTATTTTTAAAACAACCTTTTTTTTTAAATGTCCCTTTTGCAGAAATATAATTTAGCTTTTGAAAGGGAATTTTTCAGCTACTTCAGAAAACTGACTCTTGAAGAACTTTTGAAGTTGGAAAAATTAAGACACCTTTTGAGAAAAATTTGATTTAAAAAAAATTAACTTTACAGTTAACTAAAAAATTTTTTTAGCTTTACTTTTCCTTTTCTTACTCTCCCCCTTTTCCATATATAAAAAAAACATATTTGAAGAAAAAAATAGTGTATCAGAGCCAGTTTATTTTGCAGAACTGAATTTTGAACGCATATGAGCTAAATTGAATCAATCCTAGTGAGTCCAAGCAAAAAAAAAAAAACTAAATTTAACTCGTGTGGTCCCTGTCTAACCCAGTTAGCTACTTACAAACTGTTATATAACAACAGCTTCCACTAGGGTTAGTCAAGTTAAGTGGTCTGATCATGTTAGATTTTCTAAGCTTGAACACTTAGCTTGATTGTTGTTCAAATGTATGTATCACCCCAACTGCTCTTGATGCACTGACTAAAAGCATCTTGAGTCAAGGCATAGACCCAAGCATCTCAACCCAGTCTAGGTTATCAATCAAAGTGTTCTAATGTGCTTGTGAGATGATGGCTTCTAGATTTATAGGAGCATGCAATTTTAGGGTTGAGTCCTAAGCTAAGTCCATTGCGTAGAAAAAAAAAACCTTAGTTTTGAAGGGGGTATTTTTTAAAAAAAAATACTAGGTCACGAAAAATTATTTTTGAAAGAAAAACTAAGTTTAGAAAATAGTTTTTGAAAAAGTGTTGCAAAAAAAAGGTAAGTATCAATCCTATTCTACTAAGCACATCCCTAACTGCCTTCCTAGTTAAACATAAGTCAGGTGCACAAACATTGTAGCGACCCGCCTTCTTACTGCCTTAGACGGATCGTTACATTTCTCTACTTCTCGACTCTAATGCACGACTAAAAATGCGGAAAATCTTTTTTTTTCTTTTAAATTCATCTAACAATCATATTCTAACTTAAGCAATCATGCATATTAACATATCACACTTACTATCTCGAAAACTCGCAATTGGTACACTTGAAGCTGGCCTCGCCCAACTCAAACTGCAGGTACCAGTCGACTGGTGACGTGGCAGTCGACTGGTACGCCTGTAATCAGGATTACAGGTTTCGGCTCTTGCTTCTTAAGCCCACCATTCATTCAGTTTCGAGCCATATCAAACTATGACACCACTTCTATACTCTATGTCAGTTTCCTAAACAATTTAGCCAATCAAACGAATCCATAACTTGAATTTAGGACTTTTATGGAAGAAAATAAACTAAACAAGTTTATATGAACTTAAACAATAGAGTTTGTATCAATCTTGACTCCTATGCATTCATAACACCAAATACATGTTCTACGACCTTGCTAAAGCATTATGAAATGTGATTGCAACTTTTCTAAACATTTTTAAGCAATAAAAACTTGATTCAAAGGGAAATTGATACTATCTTGGCACAAACACCTTTTTCTCTAACAAAGTATCAATATCTCTAACTACTCACACTTCTACTCATCCAATGCAATCATAAGGATATGTATGCTAAACGAAATGACATGGAATCTTTACTCTAAGAAATTGAGCATGTAAAACTATCCAAAACTCAAATACTCTATAATCTCCATAAAGCAAGAACTTGAAATTTGAATAAACTTAAACATTGCAATTCAAATAACTAAATTGTCTCGTCTCAAAGATCTCTCCATAATCAGCCACCACACACACTCTACTCAGCACCGCCTCGTCGTCTTCCTTCAGAATTGCTTGCCTTTACCTTTATCTGCAATAAGAGGAAATGCATCTATAAGCATAAAGCTTAGTAAGTACTATCTAGCTCACAAAAACTCGAAATATGCAAACATGCTTCTAGATCAAACTGAACATCATATGAGATACTAATATGCTTGAAAGAAAACTATGAACATGTATAGCTCAAAACATGCATACTCAAGCAATAGATAATCTCAATTTACTTTTCTTGGCTCAACTTGAAACTTTAGCTATTCTTTAACTTTTGAAAACTTTCTGAAACTTTAGAAACTTTGCTAAAGCATATACTTGAAAATACTAATCACTTGGATCCACTGAAGACGTAAGTACCATCTGATGCGCGTTCCCTAAAAGGTTGGGGTAGCGAGCCACCAATCCTAATAGAGCAGACCTTGGTCTACCAGGGCCAAGACCTTGGAATTGGACACCTGGATTTCTTTAACGACGCCCTTGGACGCCGGGTACTGGTCTTAGAAAATAAAATAGCTTTTCTTTCTTTTCTTTCTTATCTGTAAATGCCTTGGCATTTTCTGGAGCACCTTGCGTGCTAAAATCCCTAAGTCTTGACTTTTGGGGATTTCTTAAGGCCTTGACCTTTTCTTTTCTTATCTTTATCTTTTCTTTTCTTTTCTCATAGCTTTTCTTGGACCCTAAACTCACATAGGGTATTAATCAACATATATAAGCATATAATGAACTAATATCACATGCAAAAACTCAAACAAAAAGGAAATATCTCTTCTAAAAACTTTTTAAAGGAAATTCTCGCGGAAAAACCGCCTCTTACTGCAGGTGAGCAGTACTTACTTTGATATCTTGGACTTACAACCAAGATTAATGTCTAGAGATCGGAAGGAACTTGAGATCTCGGAGAATTCTTCACGCCTACGCGTTCCTCTCGTCGCGGGGATCCCGAATATAGGAATATCTCTTGGAGGAAAGCTTTGGCCGGCCCTCTAGGGCTTGGTGTGGCGTGCGCACAAGAGAGGAGAGGGAGAGGGGTCGGCGCAACCTTGGGAGAGGGAGAGGGTTTGAGAGAAAATAAAACTTCTCTCTTTAATTATCTATTTATACTTATGGGGCGGATTGACCTAACTACAACTTAAATACAGGTCTCTCCATCCTTTTCTGTGCTTGATACCCTAGCCCAGCTGGTCGCGCACTTGTGTGGTCTCGCGGTGGTCGCGGGTTCAATCCACCCGCTGCACTAAACCGGTTTTTCCTTTTTTTTTTTCTTTCTCTTTCTTTTAAAATACCAAACGGACTCGGAAAATTCTATAAAAATATTCTAAAAATTCCTAAAAATATCTAGAATATTTCTAAACCATTTTTAACTACTTTCAAGGACTTTATGAACTAAAAATGGGAATTTTGGGGCGTTACAAATATGAAGGAGATAAATAAGTCAGGTGCATAGACATAAGATTAGTCACTAAGTCAGGTGCATAAAATAAGTCAACACATCAACCCTATCAAGTAGGGGAAGTCAGATCATAAGACTCATAATACAATGTTGGTCTAAGAGGATGGGCCAGGATGCCAAAATGGGTCGGGCTGCCACGAGTGGAACATGAACATCATCTCCTCGTGGAGGGCCTGATCCGCCACCAGTCTCTTGTCGTGTCGGGCCTGAAGGGTATCCATCTGCTCAATATGATGATCCTCTATCTCCTCTCGAAGGCTATGGACCTCCAGCTCTATCCGTGAAAGGCGCTGGTCCGTAGTGATCGGAGGAGGTGGTGGCGGAGACTGCCCTAGGTGCTCTCGGATGAAGTCGGAGACATCAAGCTCTACTTCTTCCTCTGAGTCAACCTGTGGCGGAGTGCCTCGTTGTCTCCATGAAATAACTGCGGTGGCCGAGATGTCTATGGCTGCTAACGAGAAGTTTCTAGACCCTATCTCGTCAAACTCGGTCATCGTGATGATCTCTCCGGCAGAGATGTCACGACCGTGATGATGAAAGAGTGCGGTGAGAATATGACAGCAGGGTGTCCGCACTCTGGCATGGGTGGAGATACTAGATGCGTTGATGATCGTTTGGAACATGTGTAGACCAATGTCTATATCCAGGTGGTCGATCATCACATGAATAGGAAGGTGTGGAAGGGTCGCATCACTGCTACATCTCGTGAGGTCAGAGGGAGAATGCAGCGGATCAACACTCGATAAAGAGCGTAGTCCTGAATGTGCAGGTTGACGGACCAAAATTTCTGTACCGTCGGATCACTCGCATCTCCGAAAAAGTGAGAGTAGAGAATGTCAAGGGTAATGTGTGAATACGGAGGAGCGAAGGGAAGGCCCGTAGGAGGATAGCAACAGAAGGTGGACTGAGAGGGTTATAGTCCAAGGAATCAGTTGAAGAGGGTAGGCGTGATGGTAAGTGGAAGGATCTAGACAGTAGTGGTGTTGATGGAACTAGTGCAATATACTAGCTACTCTAGTTGGTAGAAGCTAATGTCGTCTATGGCTAGAGGGCAGGACTGGGTGAAGAAGCTCCTATTCAAATAGCTAGTCTTTAAAGGTTTATATTTCGTGTTTACGAACTTATTAAAGAGAGCTAGGGTAGGAAATCTAGGGTCGGGACTGGGCTCGGCACTGGGATCGTTTTCGGTAAATAGAAAAACTAACATTACTAACTGAAATGAAATTGGAAAAAATGTAAAATCATAACTAATTCATACTGGGGCTGCATTGTAGGAAGAGAGTGATTGAAGAAGGTTGGGGCAGCTTGGGCGCCTTAAAAGAGAGGAGATGACTTGAGGGGTGGAAAAGGGGGGCTGTGGGCGAGGGTTTATAAAGCCCTTCCTGGGCGCACGTGAGGTGACCAGGGCGCCTGTGACAGGCAGTGAGGCACCCGAGACTGTGTCGGGCGCTTGAGCTCAGTTTGCTCAGGGATGACAGTGTTGACTACCTCGTACGCCGGGAAAGGATTGGGCACCCGTGAGGATCTCGGGCGCCTGGTTTGACTAACTTTGATCGGGTAATATATGTTCAATCAAGTCCTAAGTTTCAAGATTTGGTAGACTTAAGGCTGATTTGAATTTTGACAAATTTAAATTCAATTAAACTGAGTAAAAATGTTAAATTAAAATTTGAAAACATTAAGTTAGATTTTAATTTTGAAAATATTAAGTTAAATTTGAATTTTGAACTTATTAAGTTAAATTTGAATTAAGTTAAAATTGAATTTTGAAAATATTAAGTTAAATTTTGAATTTTGAAAATATCAAGTTAAATTTTGAAATAAGTTAAATTTTGAAAATTTGAAAATTTTAAGATAAATTTAAATTTAGAAAAATATTAAGTTAAAGTTGAATTTCATAAAATATTAAATTAAAGTTGAATTTTAAAAAAAATTAAATTAAAGTTGAATTTTGAAAATATTACCTTAAATTAAATTTTGAAAGATTGAGTTTTAATTGAGGTTTTGAAAAATTGAGTTTGAATTAATCTTAACAAAAATTGAGTTTTAATTTGTTGAAATTTTAAAAAATTAAGTTTGAATTAATTTTAACAATTGATTTTGAAAAATTAAGTTTGAATTAATTTTAACAATTGATTTTGAAAAATTAAGTTTGAATTAATTTTAACAATTGATTTTAAATTTAATTTGGATTTAAAAAGTTAGGTAGAGTTAGACTAAGTTTGGGTTCTAAACATCTCACCCATTTCTAAGTGACAAAACAGGGTAACCTTATCTGTTTTGTGAGATGTATTATTTTTAACATTTGATTTTATGTTAATTCTATGATTTAATTGAAGCTTGTGTTAGATTTGAGTTTAACAAATAGTAATTTAAAAGTGAGTTTTGATAATTGGCTTTCAGGTTTTGGCCAGGCACAAAGGCCTTCTTTGGTCATAGCCTTATTGGATCAACAACCCTTTCCTAGATAAAACCTTTTAAAGAAAGATCATTTTCAAATTACTTTTTGAGACACTCTGGTCTAACTAGCTTAGGATTTGGAGAGGTAGCTTCAGCTAGTTCCACCATACTAAACAGACCAAATAGGGTACGCCTTACCCTACCTGACTCCTTAGACTGACTTCCCTAATGTACTATAATCTCACCTCATCCTAATACTATGTTGTTCACGTTTCAATTAAGTCTGATCCTAACTATTCCTAAGTCTAAGAAGAATAATATAAAAAAATAAATAAACAAACATCAAGCAATAATTCAAAAAAAATCATCTAAGTACAAAAATAATTTTTATATTGGCTCCCCCTGGACTGAAGCCTCGATATGGGCTAGGCAAGATGTGAATCTTGTCCTTGGGGATCTAATATTGGTTTAGTCCAGCCTGTTTGTTCAAACTCAACTTAGGGACCCATGCTTGGATTCGGGTTCTAGTTTGGTTCAATACAAAGTAGTAAGATCTGTATCGTGAGTTGGTTCGATAGCCAATCTGGATCGATTTAGAACTTCTATTTTCCAAGAATCACGTCAAGATTCTTGGAACCTGAAATGAGCGTTCTAACGCGACTCTGAGTTCCTTGACTTGAGTTTTCAAGGAAGAATTCTCTTCCTCATGTTTTTGAACTTGAGTTGAGTTTCCTTCTTGAACTGACTCAGTTAAGGAACTCGAGTTGACTTCCTCTTTTAGGATTTTGACTTCTTGTCGGAGGGTTTCAACCCAATGTTAGCTTTCGCCAACTTGCGAGACAGATATGAAATTAAATCATAACGTTGCGATTCGGGATAGCCTCTTACTGTTATTTGCCCATCCACTGAGATCGATAGCTTTCCGGTGCCGACGTCTTCTTCTGGTTCCGATTTAGATTTGGAGTCGAGATCTTCTGAGGCGGTCAGTGCGAGAAAATTGGAGTGCGGGCCCTTTTCTTCCGAAGATGATTCATCCCACGTGGCTTGTAGTGCCTTCTTTCTCCGAGTTTTCTTGTTTTCTTTCAAGTTGGGACACATCGATTTGAAGTGACCCTTCTTGTTGCACCCGTAACAGGTTACGTCGCTCTTCATTTTTTGGCTTGTGGAAGGTTCAGCTGGATTGTCTTTCTTTGGTGTAGTCTTCTTCTTTTGCTTTTGTTTCTTCAACAACATGTAGTAGTTGCGAGCCATTCGGCCCAGTTCTGGATGATCGATTCCATCGTCATCGGAATCTGACTCGGGTATCGATTGTAATTTTTTCTTTTTTAGGTTTCCTTGAGTTTTACGTGCAAATAAAGACATACTTTTCTCAACCTGTGCAGTATTAGTTTGTTCATGTAACTCTAATTCAGAAAATAATTCATCAAGTTTTATATCTGAAAGGTTCCTAGAAACCTTGTAAGCATCTACCATAGATGCCCACAATGAGTTCCTTGGGAATGAGTTCAGGATGTACCTTATTAGGTCACAGTTTTCCACCTTAGGACCTATAGTGTATAGTCCATTCATCAGCTCCTGGATCCTTGCATGGAGCTATGCTGCTGTTTCCCCATCCTGCATCTAGCTGGTGTACAGCTTGTTGAGTAGAAGATCGCGTTTGTTGATCCACGTATCCGACGTACCCTCATGCAGCTCGATCAACTTATTCCAAAGCTCCTTTGCGCTACTGAAGGGGCCGACGCGGTTGAGCTCTTCCTTGGTTAAGCCACATTGAAGCGCCTGCGTGGCTTTGGCGTCTGCTTCAATCTTCTTTTTGAGTGGAGCGTCCCACTCCGAGTATCCTTGCACTTCACCTTGTGCATTTTTAGGAATCTCCAGTCCGGACTGGATGATAATCCACATGTTCACCTGAGTTTTCAGGTGGACCTTCATCCTGCTCTTCCAATAGGAGAAATCTTCTCCTGAGAAGAGTGGTGGTCTCACGGTGCTGTAACCTTCTTGCATGGCCATAAAAATTTTTAATCTGAAAAAAACAAAAAGAACTTTTTTCCAAGACTGAGTCATAGATTAGCAGTTTGGTATGAAAAAGAAAAGAAAATCGAGTGGTGTTGCACCAACCTCGAATAACGAGAAATTCATGAACAATAGAAATTTTACGAACGAAAGAAAAAAAATCCAAAAATTGCTCAATTGGTGGTTGCACAAAATTTGAGCCACCTACTCTGATACCACTTGTGGGATCGTTTAGAATCGATAGGGGGGGTTGAATATCGATAAAAATAAATTTGGATAAGTAAGAATAATGCGTAGCGGAAAATACGGCAATGCTAACTCCGTTTGTTTTTACTTGGTTCGAAGTCTGTAACGGCTCCTACTCCAAGGCTCATTGTCCTTGACCATTTTCGTTGGGCAATTCTATATTTCAAAAAAGGTATTACAAGATTTTAATTTACAAATACAGAATTGAAAGTAACTTGAAATTATACCGACGTCCAGAAAGAAATCTGAAGAATGGAGCAGCGGGTCATCGATCATGAGCGATGTTGACGCTTGGAACTCGAGCACGGAGGAAATGAACTGAGAGTTTGAGTGCTTGAGTTGAGAGAAGTCTTGTCTGGAAGCAGGGGGTGAACCCCCTTTTATACCAGTGTCTAGGGCGCCTGTGTTGCTATGGGGTGCCTGCCATGTCAGCCGGTTTGGGCGCAAACTTATCCGCAAACTCAGCCAACGTCTATCCCCCGTCCAGGGCGCCTGGGACGTCTAGGGTGCCTGACTACTCATGGGCGCGTCACATACTAACGTGGCGACCTGCCAGCTTAGCTTCCCAGCCACAGGAAGAAACCCCATCTGGGGTGCCTGTATCAACACAAGCGCCTGTGTTCTCGAGCACCTGAGCCCTCTCAGCCGCCTGGGATGCAGAAACTTGAACCTCTTGCTCCTGCAACCAGGGTTAGTTCCAGAACAGCAGTAATAATATAATCAAGTATAAATAACAGCCTGCGCTGTCTTGATTCTGACTTTGGGTTTCCAAATGGAACCCTAGGTCGAACCGACGCCTAATGTTCCCACTTTCAGGGAACGCACCCTCATCTACTCCACTCTGGAGAAGTTACCTTTCGCCAACCGGCTCCTCCGGTTGGTCTTTTGCTCGGCCTCCGAGACTACCGGATCTCAAGACATTCGTTCCTCGACTCGTCTCTACTTCTGTCTGCAGCTCTCGCTCGGCTAAGACTTCTGCCCGATCTTCCGGATTAGGACTTCGGTGCCCAGTCCACGACCAAGACTTATTACCCAACCCCCGATCAGGTCTTTGGTGCCCAATCCATGACCAGGACTTATTGCTCAAGACTTCGTGCCTAGCTTACCTAGGACTTTCCTGCACACTTAACAGATTCATTAGATAACACCTTAACCTTAACTTTGAACCCTTTGCTATTATCAAAACTAGGTTCGATCTAGTGCTTCTTGCACCAACGCTATAGCTGTAGGAATATATTACTTATCGGCCCACTGGGCTTGTACTAGAACTTGAGGAGTGTTATTTGTTCTTGCATTAACTAAGAACATTATCTCTGTTTCTTGTTTGAACAAGAAAGGTGTCTCATTTATAATAAAGGAAAAATATTGTTCTATACTTTTAAATGATATATTTTATTGTAGTGCATCTCTTATGAATGGACTCAATATTCTAGACTTTGAAAACCCAATCTATAACATAAGTAGAAAATACTTCAAATCTAATGATTTGAACCAAATATATTTCTAGCATTGTTGCTTGGGTCACATAAATGTGAGTTGCATATCACAACTCCATAAGGATAGATTTCTGGACTAATTTGATTTTGAATCATATGAGATATGCGAATCTTGTCTTATAGGCAAGATGACAAAGACTCCTTTTAGTGGACATGGTGAAAGAGCGACTAACTTTTTAGGACTCGTACATACTGATATTTGTGGTCCTTTCAATATAGCAGCTGGAGGATACTATCAGTACTTCATTACTTTACTGATGATATTAATAGATATGCCTATGTGTATCTAATGAAACACAAATTGGAATCCTTTGAAAAACTCAAAGAATTCAAGAATAAAGTACAAAACCAACTTGGTAAAAAATATTAAGATGCTTTGATTAGATCGAGGTGGGGAATACCTTAACCAAGAGCTTAGTGATCATCTTGTTGAGCTTGGGATCATATCTTAACTCACTCCACCTAGAACACCACAATGGAATGGTGTATGGGAGAGGAGAAATTATACTTGATTAGATATAGTACAATCAATGATGAGTTAGACATATCTTCCTACTTCCTTCCGGGGATTTGCTCTAGAGACAATTATTTTTACACTTAACCGAGATCCATCAAAAGCTGTCATAAAGACACCATCTACGATATGAACTAAAAAGAGTTCAAAGATATCTTTTATGAAGATTTGGGGATGTGAAGCTTACGTTCGACATCAAGTCTCAGAGAAACTAGGACCTAAATCAGATAAGTGCTATTTTGTAGGATAGTCCAAGCAAAAGAAGGGATATTACTTTTATAATTTCACACAAAGCAAAGTGTTTATCGCTAGAAATGATATTTTTTTAGAATGAGTTTATTTCTAGAAGAACTAGTTGGAGTAAAATCAATCTTGAAAAAGTTCAAGATGTAGAAAATGACATCGAGTCCATCAGCAAGCAGACACGAAGTGCAGGGAGTTCTTGCGTGAGGTTTGTGCTGAATGGAGCTTGGTGTAGAGTTCTTGTGTTCCTTCTGTCCGAGTGCTCTGTAAGCCTTCTCGTTTTACTGTCCCTAAATTCATTACTCTGTTGAAACTGGTGTGGAGAGGTTTCTCCACCGAGAAGGAGGTGTTATTTTATCCGGATTTCCCGGGGCTTGATCTGCCGACGATCAAGGAATCGCCCACCTCACGGGCATGCCAAGGAGTAGGGGCAAGTTATCCCCGAATCTTGTAAATCCTTCTTGTTAGCGATCTTGTATTGTTATTTCTGTCCTTGTCTTTGTTTTTTTGTGTTTCCGCTGCCGCTAACCCTAAGTGCAGAAAAACTTGAGAGTTTTCAAAGAGAGAAAAAATCTGTGTCTGGCTACATTCACCCCCCCTCTCTAGCCATCCAAGCACCAACAACAAGTGGTATCAGAGCTTGGGGCTCTACTCAAACGGACTAACACCCGAGAGTCAACAAGAATGACAATGAGAGAAGGATTTAGCACCACCCGACTTCCCTTCTTCGACGGATCTGATTTTCAGTATTGGAGGTCTCGCATGGAGTACTACCTCAAGACCGATATTGGAATGTGGTTCTCTATGAAGGAAGGATTCATCCCTCCAAGAGATGCCGAGGGAAAAGAGTTGGAGTCCTCGCGATGGTCGGCTGAGCAAACTCGTAAAGGGGAAGCCGATGCGAAAGCCGTGGTCACCTTGCAATGCGGGATGACCAAGGACCAACTAATCAAAGTTGGTCCCTTCACAAGCACCAAGGATTTATGGAATAAGCTTATCAAACTCCATGAGGGCACCCGGGACTCGAGGATAGCCAAGAGGGACTTATTCCTCAACCAACTACAAAATCTAACCATGAAGGAGTCCGAGACGGTAAGTGAACTTCATGGCCGGTTCAAAGAAATTCTCAACGGTCTCCACTCCATTGATGAAAAGGTCGAGAACCACGACCTTGTGAGGTACGTGCTAAAAGCCTTTCCAAGGAATGCCTAGTGGTCATCCATGGTGGATGCCTACAAGGTTTCCAAGGATTTTCAATAGTTAAAATAGACGATTTATTTTGTGAAATGGAGCTCCATGAAATTGCTAACAAATGCCCCAAGGAGAAGGGGATTGCACTTGTGGCAGGGGAAAAGACCAAGAAGAAAAAGGAGAAGAAGAAGGAGAAGGAGGTCTCTTCATCTTCATCCAAGTCCGAGTCCAAGGAGGATGGTAGCGAGTCAACTTCATCCGAGATGGCTAATTTCGTAAGGAGGATGATGAGGAAGAGCCGACGCTACAAAGGGAAAGGTAACCCTAGTGAAGTTAAAATTGATAAGACTAATGTTACTTGCTTTGAGTGTAGCAAGAAAGGACATTACAAGAGTGAATGTCCAAAGTCAAAGAAGGAGGAGAAATCAAAGAAGAAGAAGAAGGCTTTGAAGGCCACATGGGATGAATCTTCTTCTAGATCATCCGAAGAGGAAAAGGAGGAGAAGAGCACTCGCCATGTAGCACTCATGGCTATTGAAGATGAGGAGAGCTGTGATGAATCAATGGACTCCTCAAACGCGGCTTCATCATCTTCAGATGATGAAGAGGTAATTTCTCCCGAATTAGACAAATGTTATAGAACTATTGCATGTTTAACCGAATTGTTAAAGAAGTCAAAAGAAAAGGTTAAATCTTTAAAAGTAAAAGTAGAACAATTGAAATCCTCTAAGGATGAGGATCTTGATGATTTGCATGTAGAAGTCTTAGAAGATGAAAACAAAGTCTTGAAGGGTGAGGTTGAGAGACTCAAGAGTCTTCTTGAGAAATTCTCAACTAGCTCTAAGACTTTAGATATGATCTTAAATGCACAAAGGGTGGTTTACAACAAGGCCGGTATAGGTTACCAACCTAAAGAACCGACTTTTGTTTTCTTAATGTCTATGACTCATGTTAGATCACCTAAGACTTCTAGGGTTCAAAAGAAAGTGGTCAAGACATGGGTGCCTAAGTCTTGCATTGTAGGTGTTTTAGGTCCCAAGATTTGAGTACCTAATTCTTTTATTTTTCGTATTGTGTAGGCCTTGATTGAGGGGGAGCATTTATCAACTTGGTTCGTTGATAGCGGGTGGTCCAAACATATGACCGGTGATAGATCCTTATTCACTACCCTTCAAAGAAAAAGTAGAGGTAATGTTTCTTTTGGTAACAATGGTAGCCTTAAGGTTGTAGGGATAGGAGACATTCAAATATCCGAATGTCTTAGAATCAAAAATGTCCTTCTAGTCAAGGGGATGACATTCAATCTCCTAAGTGTCAGTCAATTGTGTGATGCGAGTTACACAATTGATTTTCATTCAAGTCAATGTCTAGTTAGACAAAATGACACACTTGACACGGTACTAGTAGGCACAAGGATAGATAACATTTATCAAGTTTCTTTTAAAAGTGCTATTAATGCTTCTGTTAAGTGTTTCATGTCAAGAGAAGATGAGCCCACCCTTTGGCACCGGAGATTGGAACACATGAACATGAAGAACATCCGGAAGTTAGCCAACAAGGGACTAGTTCGTGGCTTACCAAGCATCAAGTACAAAAAGGAGAAGCTTTGTGATGCATGTCAAATGGGTAAGCAAACGAAATCTTCACACAAAGATAAAAGCGCTGTAAGTACTTCTACCGCTTTGGATTTACTACACATGGACTTATTTGATTGTAGTACAATTATATCTTTGAATGGTAGTAGATATTGTTTTGTGATCATTGATGATTTTACTAGATATACTTGGACCTATTTTCTAAAATATAAGGATCAAACCCTCGATGTTTTTGTTTAATTTTATAGAAGAATTGAAAATGTAAAATCAACAACAATTAAAACAATTAGGAGTGATCATGGAGGAGAATTTCAAAACCAAAGATTTTTAGAATTTTGTCAAGAGAGAGGTTATAGACATGAGTTCTCCACTCCTAGAACACCACAGCAAAATTGTGTTGTAGAGAGGAAGAACCGACCCTTACAAGAGGTTGCACGAAGCATGCTCAATGAGTACTCTTTACCGAGTTACTTATGGGCTGAAGCTGTGAACACAACTTGCTACGTGCAAAACCGAGTCCTCATACATAGATTTCTAGGAAAGACTCCTCACGAACTTTGGTTTGGAAAACCACCTACAGTTAAACATCTAAGGGTGTTTGGTTGCAAGGTGTTTATTCTAAACACCAAGGACTATCTTGGAAAGTTCACAACAAAAGCTGATGAAGGGATACTGGTCGGGTACTCCTCGTTAGAAAAGCTTACCGAGTCTATAACAAGAAGTCTAGATTAGTTGAAGAGTCTTCTGATGTTGTTTTTGAGGAGATCCCAAAAGCAATTGATCAATCAGAAGATGTAGAAGGAGTTCAATTCGAACTTAGGAAACTAGGTTTGAATGAAAGTCCGAGTGTTGTAGTTGGTGTTGATGAATCTGATGACGGTGAGCCTAGACAACAAGTAGCTCAGTTGGATCCTGAGGCCGAGCCTGTGTCTAGTGACACCATCCAAGAAGCACCTCCAACACCAAGGCAAACTAGGTTAGCCTCTAGTCATCCCCAAGACCAAATTGTTGGAGATATCCACCATGGGGTTAGGACTTGATCATTCTTTAGGAATGAGGCTAATGAGGTTGCCTTAATTTCAGAAATTGAACCTAGAAAAATTGACGAGGCATTGCATGATCCCGATTGGATCATTGCCATGCAAGACGAATTAGGTCAATTCGAGAGAAGTCAAGTTTGGGACTTAGTCCCTAGACCTAAGAAGACCACCATTATTGGAACCAAATGGGTCTTCAAAAATAAATTGAACCATAAGGGAGATATTGTAAGAAACAAGGCACGCTTGGTAGCCAAGGGCTATAGTCAAGTTGAAGGCCTTGATTACGATGAGACCTATGCTCCCGTGGCACGATTAGAATCCATCCGATTGATGCTTGCATTTGCAGCACATAGAGGTTTCAAACTCTATCAAATGGATGTTAAATCGGCCTTCCTAAATGGTTTCATAAGAGAAGAGGTATATGTCGAACAACCTCCGGGGTTTGAGAATTCCGAATTTCCAAATCACGTGTTCAAGCTCAAGAAGGTGCTTTACGGCCTTAAACAAGCCCCTCGTGCTTGGTATGAGTGGTTGTCGACTTTCTTATCGAAAAAGGCTTCGTGAGAGGACAAATAGACCCTATACTATTTCTACGAAGAGATGGTGTCAACATATTTGTAGCCCAAGTATATGTCGATGACATAATTTGTGGCTCCAACAATAAGGGTTATTTAAATGAGTTTATTGGACACATGGAGAGTCAATTTGAGATGAGTCTAGTGGGAGAATTGGCTTTCTTACTTGGACTCGAAATCAAACAAACTCGAGATGGAATCCATGTGCACCAGTCAAAATACACTCAAGAGATGCTCAGAAAATTTAATATGAGTGACTCTAAAGAGGTAACCACTCCCATGGCGACAAACACAAGACTAGACAATGATGAGAGTGGTAAGCCCGTTGACCTAACTCAATATCGAAGCATGATAGGTAGTCTGCTATACCTCACAGTTAGTCGACCTGATATACTTTTTGCTGTGGGTATGTGCGCTGGGTATTAAGTCTGTGCCAAGGAATCTCACTTGATTGCCATTAAGAGAATTTTGAGATACCTTAAGGGCACGATTGGAGTTGGTCTTTGGTACCCCCGTACCGAGTCATTTAACTTAATTGGCTACACCGATTCTGACTATGCTGGGTGCAAGTTGGATCGGAAGAGCACAAGTGGGGGTTGCCAATTCTTAGGATCATCATTAGTGAGTTGGTCAAGTCAGAAGCAACATTGTGTTGCTCTCTCCACGACCGAGGCAGAATATATCGCCATGGGAGAGAGTGTATCGCAGTTGTTGTGGATGATTCACACACTAGAGGACTATGGATTAACCTACAAGGGTGTGAAAGTGTTGTGTGACAACATAAGCACGATAAACCTAACAAAGAATCCAGTCCATCATTCAAGGACCAAGCACATTGAAGTGCATCACCACTTTTTTAGGGATCATGTTGCTAGAGGAGATATTGTACTCTCACATGTAAAGTCAAAATCGAACCTAGCAGACATTTTCACTAAACCACTCCCAGAAAATGAATTTAGTTTCTTATGAAGGGAGTTGGGAATGTGTCGTGCATCATAGAATTGAAAAGAAAACAAAACCCTCATGATCATTTCAAATTGTTGGGGAACAATTATTGGGCAACTTGGGAACATCTCACACAAACTATAAGGTTTAACAAAATATTTTTGTTTGCTAGAAATGGGGTGAGATACTAGGATCAACCTAATTACTTAAAATGTTAATGCATCCCTTGAGAAATTAGGTTGACAAGACAAAAATCATTAAGTTGACCAAGTATGGGGAAAACCAATGCATAATACATGTGTATTTGGTTCCATGATAATACTTGGACATTCCAATCAAGGAAACTTGATTGGAGACTTATTTTGATACAAACTTGTTTCAAATTGGATGTATGTTTTGATTGACTATGACTTCATTGATTGGGTTCTTGTTTTTACAACCGAGAGGTTGTTAAATCCATAAGGACTTTTGATTCTTATTAAGGTATCAATTCTAGTCGAGGGAACACCTCCAAGATCGATAAATATCCATCTGATCGTATCAGAATTCGATAGGAAGTCTGAAACTGAAGTTTCAGAAATATATCCGATAGCCTCTGATATCTGATCGGTCCATTGACCGATCCAGAGTAGGGTTGATCGGTCCACAGACCGATCAGTAGGTTCACAAAATCACTCAAAACTCTTTGTTTGCTCCTTGATCGATCGGCAGACCGATCAAGGTCTTCCCTGATCGGTCATCCGATAGATCAGGACCCAGCTAGACCGATCAGGAGGCTCCCTGATCGGTCTGGGTACCCCTAGATCAGACGGTGAATCCGATCTACCGTTATAAATTTGGTTGGTGGATCGGTCCACCAACCTATTAACTCATCTACATCTTACATTCCCAAACCCTAGTGCCGAAACTCTCATCTTCTTCCATTGCGTGAGACCTCCTCTTCACTTGCGAGCCCTTCCTCCTTTTCCTGCGTGTGAGCTCAAGCTTCCTGCGATCTGCCTCTGAGAAATGTGAGTTCTTGTGAGGTCGCAACCTTTTTCTATGAGATCTTGCAAGTGCGCTAAGGATCTCATCTCTTGCGCAAGCTCCCTTGAAGCTCTGCAAGTTCTTCTCTTCCTCAAGACTGTCAAGACCCTCTCCAGCCACCATGGCACCTAAGTAAGATCAATTTTTTTTTACCCTGTTGATTACTTCATAAATCATGGTTTTTGGGAACTAACCATAATATTTCATTTTGTGGTTCATTTTGGGTGTGTGTTGTGACCTTCCAATGTTCAATTTACTTATCCTTAACTCAAAATTTTGTGTCATGATTTGATTATATCATCTCCTGATCAAACATTTTGTGTGCCTAAACTGTTGGATCAAGAGAATACGATAGAGGGGGGTGAATATCGTAAATCGTTTCGGATTGTAAAAGAGAATACGCAGCGGAAAAATTAAAACTAAACAATACACAAACACCAAGATTTTACTTGGTTTGGAGTCGCAGTCGGCTCCTACTCCAAGGCCTACGGTCGTTGACCGTTTACTGCGGGCAATTCTATATGTGCGCAAAACGGTTTACAAACAGATATTACAATTGTAGTACAGTAAACTTAAAAATATAGCTCTTCGTTACCGACGTCCGGTGTGGAATGTATCTCGGAGCAGAGGGACGTCGTCGGCTCTTGTATCTCGAGTTGGGAGGTTTCCGAAGCAAAGCGTTTGAGTAGAAGAGCGTATTGGCGTTGGAAGCAGTGATTGATGAAGCCTTGGGGTCGAGGGGCTTTTTATAGCCTCCTGGGGCGCCCTGAACGTTGGGGGCGCCCCCCCCCCACGTGTCACTCGATCCGAGAAACTCTCAGTCAGTCCTTATCCCACTCGAATAGGGCTGAGAGTTGACTGTGGGGGGGCGTCCGGGAAGCTGGGGGCACCCTGGTTGACTCTTTCAGCGGGCTTCTCGGCTGGATGATCTTTATCCGCTTCGTTGGCTTAAGCCCGGGGCGCCCTGGGCACTGGGGGCGCTCGGGACGCTAGGGGCGCCCGGGACGCTGGGGGCACCCCACCCAGTATGCTTCCGAAGCGTACTTTTGCTGAACTCATGTTTGGCTTTACTTAGGGTGCCCGGGACCTTCCGGGCACCCAACCCAGCTGCTGCCTCACTCCTTTGAGGCTTTTTGAGCTGCAGACACTCGTTTATTCGGTCCTGCATCCAGGGTTAGTACCAAACAAGATAAAGCAACAATATTAGTGATTCTTACAGCCGTAGCTATCTTGGTTCTGACTTTGGGTCTCCAAAATGGAGCCCTAGGTCGAACCGACGCCTACTGTTCCCTCGACGGGGAACGCGTCCTCACCTACTCCTCTCAGGAGAATTTACCTATTGCCAACCAGCTCCTCCAGTTGGACTTTTGCCCAGCAGTCCTTCGCCAGGTCTTCAGTACCAATTAATCCTTTGCCTGGTACCCAGCAGTCCTTCGCCAAGTCTTCGTGTCCTGGCATTCCTTCGCCAGGTGCCTAGCAGTCCTTCGCTAGGGCTTTATATCTTGGCATTCCTTCGCCAGGTGCCTAGCAGTCCTTCGCAAGGGCTTTGTATCCTGGCATTCCTTCGCCAGGTGCCTAGCAGTCCTTCGCTAGGGCTTTGTATCCTGCACACTTAATGAGCATGTTAGATAAACAATACCTATTAACTTTTGAACCCTTTGCCATTATCAAAACACAGGTTCGACTTGGGTGCTGTCTGCACCAACAATCTCCCACTTTTTGATTTATGACAACCCGATTCAAAAAGTTAAGTTAATCAAGACATTTGATATAACAGTTTTAGTTCCCTCCCCCCGGAAGGAATCTCCCCCTAGGTTTTTCAAAGGTTTGTGCGGTTTTGAAAAAATTTCTAAGTCAACATGATGGAATTTATTTTTCAGAAACTTAGAACATTTTTCAAAAGAAGTTTTTTGGAAAACTTAAACCAATTTTGGTTGAGTACTTTGGAAAAAATTTCCAGTCAATAATTTAGAAAATTTTCTAAAGAATTTTCAATCTCTTTAGTACTTTAGAGGCTTTATGCTTAGAAACTTTTCTATTAGAGAAGTTTAGAAATAAGTACTTAGAGAATTTTTGAACATAGCTTAAGTACTTTAGAAAATACTTTTGAAAACTACTTGGGTCAAGTACTTAGAATCAATTTTGAGAACTATTTTGATCAAGTACTTTTGAACCAGTTTTGAGACTAACTTAAGTATTTTAAAAACAGCTTTAGAAAAAAAAAATTAGCTTAAGTACTTTGAAAGCAGTTTTTAATAGACTTAGCTTAAATATTGAAAATCGCTTTGAAAAAACTTAGCTTAAATATTGAAAACAATTTTGAAAAAACTTAGCTTAAGCTTTTTGAAGAAAGGATAAAGTTTTGAATTTTGAAAAAAAATTTAAACATAATTTTAAAGCTTCTCTCTTTTCCTATCTCTCCCCCTTTGCCATATATCAAAAACAAGACAATATAGAAGAAAAAAATAAACTGCATAAGTATATAACAGAATAACGTGCTGTACTGAACCAATTCAAGATATAAACTGAACCAAAGCAATTTCAATTATCTCTGTAGGGTCCTGTCTAACCCAATTAGCTACTTACTAACTGTTATAAACAGTAGATTTCGCTAGGGTTAGTCAAGTTAAGTGCTCTGTTCAAGTTAGATTTTCTAAACTTGACACTTAACTTGATTGCTATTTAATTTATATTTAGTGCCCCAATTATTGCAGATGTACTGATGTAACGCCCCGCCTTCTCTAACTAGCTGTAAGGTCGGGGGTTACTTACTGCTGGATTCTAAAATTTGCGGACTGAATTAAATTCTCTATCAACTGCTAATCATACTATTATTAACTTGAAACAGATTACTGAGGTGTTCGTAAACATGCCGGAAAACCATTTAGTTGCTTGGTTGTATTATTTTATTTTATTTTATTTTATTTTATTTTATTTAACTTTTTTGTTCTTTGCTGTTCTGCACGGCGCCAGTCGACTTACTTCGTACTAAAAATTCTATAAACTCAAATCTAAGTTCTATAACATGTTCACAAACATTCTCGGCTATATTCTACATGTTTTCATGGCATACAAATACCTCAAAATCATTTCTAAGCAAGAATCGAAATCATGGACTTTGTATCAACTTACTACTAAAGCCAACCAATTCTTCCATCTAAATGCATCTATAGTAGCATTTACCTATCAGAAACAGGTCTTAATCCTTGGTCCGTATAATTCTCTACTATTTATCATGCTTTTTGACAAGTATCACTAACCATGGCATAAGTAGTAACTAAACTAGCATCATTGCATAAACTTAAGCTATAAAACATCATTCCATATGAAAGTCTTATACTAGCATACTACCAAAATCTGAGGACATGTCTTATCATATCGAAATACTGAAAGTGCGGAATCTGCTAAACATAAAGTAAACTTCTATTGCAAGTTCCCAAGGGTCTTGATTCCAAATGCCTCCATCACACACACTTCGCATCGAGCCCGCCGCCTCCGCTACTAAAGCTTTCCTTTACCTTTATCTGCAATATAAGGAAATGCAAACTAGTAAGCATAAAGCTTAGTAAGTACCATCTAACCTCACAAACCCATACAAATGCTGAAATCATGCTTTTAAAAACATAGGCGTAAAATCATATCCTAAAGCATAAACAAAATTGATCATGGCATACTAAGCATACTGAGCATCTGGAAACTAACTGAACTAAGCGTGATATTAAAACTGATTTCACTTAACTTTTCTGAGAACTGGAACCTGAACCATATACATATATATAAGTGAAAGTAATATTCATGCTGCTGTGGGCCCGGCAAGATGCTGCTAAAGCGCGCATCCCTAATAGATCCGAGGTAGCTAGTCCCGAACCCATTAGGGTACTAGGTTATCTGAACCTAGGGGCGTACTGTGGAGCCCATCCCAATGGATTATCTAAATCCAAGCACCTGCCATAAAAGTAAAATACTTTTCTTAAATACCTTTCTTTAACCTTGCTTTTGCTAGGCTGTCTAAGCCTAGGGGCGTACTGTGGAGCCCATCCCAAAGGATGATCTGAAACCATAGCTGTAGGCAAGGTTAGCTAATATTCATAAACTTGTTAAACCCATCTAGAGTTTCTTTCATCTAATAATCATAGATTCCTCTCATCTAGAGAAGGATAATTGCTCTTAGAGCCTAAACATGCAATATACTAAATCTAGGGTCACAAATCATGAAACCAAAGCTACTTATATTGCAGGTGAGTTCGCTAGGTTCTTACCAATCAAACAAGTGAACTTTCGGTTAAAACCCGATCTTGGAGCTTCGGAGAGAATTGCAAACGAAACTAAGTTCTTGGAGAAGAATCCCTAACGCAGCCTTCTTCTCGAATCCACCGACACAAGCCCTAGATTTCTTCCTTGGTGGCTCACGCGTGAGAGAGGAAGAGGAAGAAGAGGCTTCGGCGAGAGAGAGGATCGCGAGGGAGAGAAGTCGGCGTCGAGAGGAAATTTTGAGAGGTAATTAAACCTAGTTCACCGTAACTCCTCTTTTATACTTAGGGAAGGAAATTTAATTAACTCTGGCTTAACTATAGGTTTCCCTATTCTATTACTACAAAACCGCAACAACCCAACTGGTTAAGCCGTTTCCTTCCCTGGCTTGGGTCGTGGGGTTCGAATCCCCCACCTATGCCGTTTTATGGTTTTTGCTCTTTTTGCCACTTTCGTCTTACGAAAAATTCCGTAAAAATATCCATAAGTTCAGAATAAAATCTACGATATTTCTAAAATTAGTTTTGAGAATTTTCGGGCATTACAACTGATCTACATCTTGAATTAAGGCAAAGACCTAAGCATCTCAACCCATTCTAGGTTATCAGTCAAAAGTACCCTAAGGTGCTTGTGAGATGTTGTCTTCTAAATCTATAGGTGCATGCAGTTCTAGGGTTAGAGCCTAGCTAAGTCCATTTGCGAAAAAGCCCTAGTTTTGAAGGGGGTAGTTTTTTTTAAAAAAAACTAAGTCGAAAAATTAGTTTAAAATGCTAAAAAGATTTTTCAAACTGATTAAAAGCTGATTTTGAAATTAAGTAAAGCAGTTTTAAAATTCTTTTAGAAACTGATTTTCAAATCAAGTAATGCAGTAACAAAACCAAAAGTAGAGTTAACCTATTCTACTAAGCAATAAAGATCAGATAATAGAGAAGCAAATAGTTAACTCCATAAGTCAGCTGGTCAAACCAGCACAGTCATACACCAGTCAAAATAGAGTCAACCCTAATGAGTAGGGGCAGTCAAACAGTCACTAGTACAATGCTAATCAAATCTAGGAGGAGGGACCAGGATGATCAGAAGAGCCTGGCTGCCAGGATTGAAACATCGCCATCATCTCGTGATATCGTGCGTCGCTAGTCTCCCTCTCGGCTCTAAGGGCATTCATATACTTAGTGTAATAGCCCTGATTTGCCTCCATTTCTTCAGCATGATTTGCCTCCACTTCCTTTCGGAGGCTCTGGATCTGTGTCTCGATCCGTGTCACTCTCTCATACAGTGTCGGTGGTGGGGGCTCGTCTATGTGCACACGAACCTCGGCTGCCAGATCTCCGATGTCGACCTCAACATCCTCGTCAGAGTCGATCGGTGGTCCGGCTCGCTGGCGTCTCCACGACAAAACCCCGGTAGCCAAGACCTCTATACCAGCTAGGGAAATGTTCCTAAATCCTATCTCGTCGAAATCGGTCATCGTGGTCATTTCACCTACGGTAATGTTACGACCGTGGTGATGAAGGATGGAGGTGATGATGTGGCAGAAGGGGGTGCGTACCCGACCCTGAGTGGTGACACTGGAGGCATGTAGGATGGCGTGGAACATGTGAAGGCCAATGTCAATGTCTAGGTGGTGGATCAACGCATACAATATGAATGTGTGAAAAGGTCACATGGTCGCGACGTCCCTGGTGGATAAAGGTAGGATACAGTGGACCAGAACTCTGTACAGGGCATAGTCTTGGACCTGAGGGTCAACGGACTGAAATCGTCTAGCTACGGGATTTCTAGCTTCCCTATAGAAGTAGGAGTGGAGAGTGTATAGGGTAATGTGAGAGTAGGGAGCATCAAATGGAGGATCCCTAGGAGGATAGCAACAAAAGGTGGACTGAGAGAATCGTAGTCCAAGAAATCGGTTAAGTAAGGAGGGTGTGATGGTTAGAGGCATCCCTTAGACTGTGGTGACAAAGCTGAGCTGATCTTGTCTGACTATATTATTATAGAATTCTGCACATAAGGTTGTATTAATAGGATGAGTGCAGAATACTAGGTTACCGAGTTGGTAAAAGTTTATAACGTTCATTGCCAAGGGACAAGATTGGGTGAAGAATTATCTATTGAGATAACTAGTTTTTATGGGCTTATATGTTGTTCGAGCAAACTTATTACAAAGTGCTAAAGTTGGGAACCTAGGATCGGGACTCGGTTCGGTACCGGGGTTCGCTTGGCTTGCTCGGCATTTTCTAAGTTCAGAAGCATGCATTTAGAAGAAAGAATTTAAGAAAAATTAATGTAAATGCGTAAGAAAAAGAAAATGAAAATTATACCGAGTGGCCGCTCGGGGAGGCATGGTCGAAGTTAAGGGAGCAAGAGATTCACTTGGTTGCCTTGGAAGGAGAAGAGTTTAGAGAGGAGAAAGGTTTTGGGTGTGGCAAGAAGAGGAGGTTCGGGTGCCTTCTTATAGGCGTTTTGGCTAGGGCGCCCGGGAGCTCCCGGGCGCCCGGGACAGGGACTTCTGTTGGATCGAGAAAGACCGATAGAGGGGGGGTGAATATCGAAAAATGTTCGGATTTAAAAGAAAGAGCAGTTACGCAGCGGAATAAAATCAAACAACGCAAACACCAGTAGTTTACTTGGTTCGGAGCCTGGGTCGACTCCTACTCCAAGGCCCACGGTCGTTGACCGTTTACTTTGGGTAATTCTATAATGCGCAAAACGGTTACAGAGTAAGATTACAAAAATGACTGTAAATAGAGAGTTACACTCTGTTTTACCAACTCCCAGTTGTAGATCGAGTTTTGGTGCAGCGGGAGGTTGATGACGCTACGGACTTGAGTTGGGAAGTTCCTGGAGCAGAGCGTAGTCGTCAGAGTGTTTGGAAGCGTTGAATGAAAGCGGTGTTGAAGCTCGGTGTCGAGGGGTGCTATTTATAGCACCTAGGGGCGCCCTGGTCGTCGAGGGCGCCCTGCCACGTGTCTCCCGATCCGTGCTTCGCTCGGTCAAGCCTTATCGCACCAGAATAGGGATGAGGTTTGACCTCTGGGGCGCCCTGGTCGCAGAGGGCGCCTTGGTTGACTTTTTCCGCGCAGAAGACTCGGCTGTGGATAGAGCTGAGGCTTCGCAGAGAGAGCTGGAGGCGCCTTGGCTGCTGAAGGCGCCTTCACTGACGAAGGCGCCTTCGCTGCTGAGGGCGCCTTGCCCAGTAAGCAGCTGAAGCCCATTTGCTTCGTTTGGTTCTGGTTCACCTTGAGGGCGCCCTGGACACTTAGGGCGCCTTCCTCAGCTGTTGCCTCACTCCTTTGAGGCTCTCTGAGTTGCAGACACACGTCCCTTTGGTCCTGCATCAAGGGTTAGTCCAAAACACAACAAAACAATAATTTTATACAGCCTTAGCTGTCTTGGTTCTGACTTTGGTCTCCAAAATGGAGCCCTAGGTCGAACCGACGCCTAATGTTCCCTCAAGGGGAACGCGTCCTCACCTACTCCTCTCGGGAGAGTTTTACCTGGTGCCAACCGGATCCTCCAGTTGGACTTTTGCCCGGCAGTCCTTCGCCAGGTCTTGAGGTACCAAGCTGCCTTTCGCTTGGTGCCTAGCAGCCCTTCGCTAGGTCTTTACTTCTGGCAGCCCTTCGCCAGTGCCTAGCATTCCTTTGCTAAGGCTTTGTCCATTCTGGCAGTCCTTCGCCAGTGCCTAGCATTCCTTCGCTAGGGCTTTTCCTGTACACTCAAGAAACTTGTTAGGCACCAATGAACCCTTAACTTTTGAACCCTTTTGTCAATATCAAAACACAGGTTTGACTTGGGTGCAATCTGCACCAACAATCTCCCCCTTTTTGATATATGGCAACCTAGTTCAAAAGGTTAAGGGAAAAAATGCTGAAATTGAAATCCTAAGTTGGATTCCCTCCCCCTGGAAGTAATCTCCCCCTAGGTTTTTCAAAAGTAGGTGGTTTTAGTTTAAATACTTAGAAAATTTTATTATCGAAAAACTTTTTAAGTATTGGCTGAGTTTTTCAAGAAAAATGTTCTAGGTTTGAAGAAGTTTTCACATTTTAGCAAATTTTGATTTTCAGGAAAACTTTTTAAACTTTAGACTTTTTCAGTTTTTGAAAACTCTTGTTTAAAAAAATTGAGACTTGGAAAACTTTTTCAGACTTAGAAAATTTTCAGGATTTGGTAAAAAAAATTTCAGACTTTTTAAAAAAGCTTTTCAGAGAAAAAAAAATTAATAGCAATTCAGAGCAAAAAGAATTTTAAGAAAATTGAGCTTTCAGAGTTAGAAATTTTGGAATTTTGGAAAAAACATTTTTATTCCCTGTTTCCCTGTTTCCTTTCCAACTCTCCCCCTTTGACATATATCAAAAAAAATGCACAAAAAGATATTTGCAATAATAAAGCATTTGCTGTACTGACTTGAGCTAGGACCTAAGTCTGGTTAAATCTTTTTGGGACCTGTCTAACCCATTTAGCTACTTACTAAGTGTTATAAACAGTAGCTTTTGCTAGAGTTAGTCAAGTTAAGTGCATTGTTCAAGTTAGATTGTCTAAACTTGACACTTGACCTGATTGCTGTTCATTTAGTGCCCCAATTGCTGCCGATGCACTGACTTAAAGCATCTTGAATTGAGGCAAAGACCTAAGCATCTCAACCCTTTCTAGGTTATCAATCAAAAGTACCCTAAGGTGCTTGTGAGATGCTGGCTTCTAGATCTATAGGTGCATGCAATTCTAGGGTTAGAGCCTAGGCTAAGTCCATTTCGAAAAGAGGCCCTAGTTTTGAAGGGGGTAGTTTTTGAAATAAGACTAAGAAAAAAATTTTAAAAGAAACTTTTTCAAGTTAAATTAAAAACATTTTAATAGACATTTTAAAATTAATTTAAAAATCAAAAATAAAAAACCGAATGATTCTATTCTACTAAGCATAATCCTAACTGCCTTCTCAGTGAGCTGAACTCAGATTCAGGTAAGGGTTTAGTGAATATGTCAGCTAGGTTGGACTTGGAGTCTACATGCTTAAGGACTATTTCACCCCTAGCTACGTGATCTCTTACAAAGTGATGTTTTACTTCTATGTGTTTGGTTCTAGAATGTTGAATTGGGTTTTTGGTTAAGTTGATTGAGTTAATATTATCAATATTGACTTGGGTCTGATTGTAGTCTAGCTGAAAGTCTTTAAGAGTGTGCATCATCCATAAGAGTTGAGCCACACATTCTCCTAGGGCTACATATTCAGCTTCAGTTGTGGATAACGCAACACAGTGTTGCTTTCTACTGCACCAACTTACTAAGCTGTTTCCTAAGAGTTGGCAGCTTCCACTTGTACTTTTTCTATCTAATTTACAACCAGCATAGTCAGAATCAGAGTATCCTGATAACTTAAAGGATGAGGTTCTAGGGTACCAAATCCCTACATTTAGGGTGCCCTTAATATATCTTAAAACTCTTTTTAGGGCTGCTAAGTGAGTTTCCTTAGCACATGTTTGGTACCTAGCACACATTCCTACTGAGAAAAGTATATCAGGTCTGCTGGCTGTAAGGTACAGTAGACTTCCTATCATACTTCTGTATAATTTTAAGTCTACTGGTTTACCATCAGGGTCACTATCTATTTTTACATTTGTGGCCATTGGAGTACTTAGAGTTATCCATTTTAAATTTCTTAATTAGTTCTTTAGCATATTTAGTTTGATGTACATAATTTCCATCCTTGGTTTGTTTGATTTGTAACCCTAAGAAGAAATTTAGTTCCCCAACTAAACTCATTTCAAACTCATTTTCCATTATTGTTACAAATTCTTTTAGAAATTTAGAATTAGTTGATCCAAATATTATATCGTCTACGTAAATTTGGGCAATAAATATATCCTTTTCTAAAATTTTAACAAACAAGGTTGGGTCAATTTGACCTTGTTTGAATTCTTTAGAAATCAAGTAGTTGGATAGTCTTTCATACCAGGCCCTAGGTGCTTGTTTTAGTCCATAAAGGGCTTTGCTAAGTTTATAGACATAATCTGGTTTTTCTATATCCTCAAATCCTGGGGGTTGTCCTACATAGACTTCTTCTTTAATGAGCCCATTCAAGAAGGCTGACTTTACATCCATTTGGTATAATTTGAATCCTTTATGGGATGCAAAGGCTAGTAACATCCTAATAGACTCAAGTCTAGCTACAGGGGCATAGGTTTCATCATAATCCAACCCTTCTACTTGACTGAATCCCTTAGCTACTAAGCGGGCTTATTTCGGGTTATTTCACCTTGGTCGTTCAACTTATTCCTAAATACCCACTTAGTGTCAATTACGGATTTGCCCTTAGGTTTAGGTACTAACTCCCAGACTTGGTTTCTCTCAAATTGGGCTAGCTCTTCTTGCATGGCTAAGATCCAGTCAGGATCAGGTAGGGCTTCCTCAATAGTCTTAGGTTCAATCTTTGAAATCATGGCTATTTGACTAAGATTTCTATAGGAAGCTCTAGTTCTGACTCCTAAGGTTGGATCACCTACAATTTGGTCAGTTGGGTGACTGAGTCTGGGTTTCTTGGTTTTTCTAGTACTTGGCTCAGCTTCAGGTCCAGCTGGTCCAATAGGTTCAATTCTGGGTTCATTAGTTGGTTCAACTGATTCAGAAGTTGGTTCAATTGTTAAGTCATTAAAGGGTTCAGTTAGGGTTTCAGAGTTATCTTCTTGATCAGTATTTGATGAAGCTAAGTCAGAATTATCAGTTTTTGGATTAGTTTCTTCATCAAATATTAAGTTGGTTGTTTCTTCAATTTTCTTAGTTATTTTATTGTAGACTCTATAAGCTCTACTTGTTGTAGAGTACCCTAAAAAGATACCTGGGTTTGACTTGGATTGGAATTTTCCAAGATAGTCTTTGGTATTAAGAATATGGACTTTGCATCCAAAGACTCTAAGATAGTGTAAGTTTGGAAGCCTATGGTAGTAAAGTTCATAGGGTGTTTTATTTAACCTTTTATTAAGCAGAATCCTATTTTGGATATAGCAAGCTGTGCTAATTGCTTCTGCCCAATAGTGGTTAGGTAGGTCAAATGCATTGAGCATAGCCCTAGCAGCTTCCTGTAGGGTTCTATTTTTCCTTTCTACTATGTCATTTTGTTGGGGGGTTCTGGGACACGAAAATTCGTGTTTATATCCATTTATTTTATAGAATTCTTCGAATCTCTGATTCTCGAATTCTCCCCCGTGGTCAGACCTAAGTCTTTTAATTTTGGTATCATTTTGATTTTCAATCAATTTGCAAAAGTTGTTAAATAGGTTCAGGGTTTCATCTTTGGGACNCTCATGAAATTTCGCAAACTTTTGAAATTTTCTAGTTTCTGAAATTTTATAATAATTGTGAAAACTTCCCATCTTTGGAAACTTTCCAATTTTGGAAATTTTTCTAATTTTAGAAATTTTCCAATTTTGGAAATATGTAAGTTTTCTTTGTACCAGAAACATACAATTATTCTGAAAAACTATTTTGAAATCTCGCGATTTTGGGCACTTTCTTTCGAGAAAGTCTAGACAAATTCATGGACAATTAATTGACAATTAAATTTAAATTGGTTTTTAAATTGACAACAAAATTCTTTATTTTGGATTGAGCCTCGGGGAGCCGTCCAATTTAAAGTTAGTTGTTGTAATTTAATTTCCCAATTTTAAAATTGAAATTGTCATGTTTAATTTGGATTGAGCCTCAGGGAGCCGTCCAAATTAGATTTACGACAAATTACTTTTCTTTAGGTATCTGAGCCTCGGGGAGCCACCCTTAGAAAACGATTTGTTGTAATTAATTAAATCCATGAATAAAATATGTTTTAAGAGGTGATGCTCTTACATATTGATGTCTCCAAAATTAATTAGGAAAATGGTTCCTATAGAGTTTTCTTAATTGAGATTTTCATGAAAATAATATGTCGTTGAATTAAGGGAATTGCCTCTTAATTAATAAGATTTGATTTAGAGAAATCAAAGTCTTAAACATATTATTTCCGAAATTGATTATGACAATTTAGGAAATTGTTTCCCAAAACAATTCCTTTAATAAAGTATGAAATTAGAATGAGGAAATCCGGTTCCTAATTCAATTCATGAGACTTGATAAATTAAGTCACATACATACTTTATTAAGGAAAACGTTAGTCATGACATAATCATATGTCATGAATGTGCTTAGAAAAGATGAGACCCAAAACCCCTTACAAAATATTAAGGCTAACACCTTCCATTAATATGGTTAGAACCGAAGTTTTGTTTCTCATTTGGGTTGATGGACACATCCATGCCCAACTTGAACCTCAACATGTTCAAACCATGGAATTAGTTTATGAATAATATAGTTGGAGTCAGAGGTCAATCCTTAGTTTTGGTTGTTGGACACATCCAAGCCTGACTAAACGGTTGAATGAGCTCCAACCATATTAAAACTATTTCTTGATTAATGGGTCAGCCTTAAGCTTGGAGCATCGATTTGTTGTGCCACAGCCAAGGTCGATGTAAAGAGAGGTGCAGTTGGGTGCTATGTATAATGTTGCATACTTGTTAATGAGTTAACAACCCAATGATTTATGCAAACATTCAATTAGTTGATAGCATAAAGTGATAGTTACATATATTTGATATGTAATCGGTATAATTACCCACCTTCATAGCTAAGAAAAACTTGATGGCCACAGTCATGGTTGTTCTTATCTATGGTTGGATATCAACCTATTTGGAGATGTTCCTACAATCTCCCGAATTGATAAAAAGGGTTATTCAATTTGAAAAATAAATAGGATTTTAATTAATGTATATTGATACATTCTTAATCATTCTTCTCACATAATCTCAATTTGTATTTCTAGGATAATCACTCGATCATGTCTTCTCTAAACTTGCATTCCATTTTGGACACCAATAAACTGACTGGGCCGAACTTCATGCACTGGCTTCGAAACCTGAGGATAGTCCTCAAGGCGGAGAAGCTTGCTTATGTCATTGAAAATCAACATCCCGACCATCCTCCAGAAAATGCAACTCCGGACCAATTGTTGGCCCATCAGAAACATGTGACCGATTCTGAACATGCGAGTTGCATTATGCTAGCCTCTATGGTACTTGAGCTACAAAAGCAGCATGAGCATATGGATGCTTATACCATCATCTTCCATCTTCATGAGTTGCTTGAAGAGCAGGCGAGATCCGTAAGGTTCGAAGTCTCCAGACTCCTCTTCACCACTAAGATGCAGGAAGGCACTTCTGCCTCGCAATTTGTGTTAAAGATGTTGGGGTACATTGAGCGACTGAGCGCACTCGGTTTTGCTATGGATCATGAACTAAGTATCGACTTAATTCTGAGTTGTTTGCCCAAAAGTTATTCACAATTTGTGATGAACTATCGGATGAACAAACTAGAGACTTCCATTCCTGAGTTGCTCAACCTGCTGAAGACTGTGGAGCCTTCTGTGAAGCCGGATCAAAAGACGGTACTGTTAGTTGGTTCCTCAAAGAAAGGTTCTAAGAGGAAGGCCAAAGAACAGAATAAAGGGAAGAAGAAAAGGCCAAAAAGACTGAAAAGAAACCAAAAGAAACTTGCCATTATTGTGGCAAGGAGGGTCACTGGCGAAGAAACTGCAAGGTTTATCTTGAGTCCTTGAAGAAGAAGGCATCCGATGCCCCATCCTCTTCAGGTATCTTCGTTATTGAATGTCACTCTATTTCCTCAAATACCTGGGTACTTGATACTGGGTGTAGCTCACATATATGTAATAACATACAGGGGCTAAGGAATAGAAGAAGACTCGTCAAAGGAGAAGCGAATTTGCGAGTTGGAAATGGAGCAAAGATTGCTGCTGTTGCCATCGGAACATATTTGCTAAAGCTCCCAACTGGACGTGTCTTAGAATTGGATAATTGTTATTTCGTTCCTTCGTTAATAAAGAACATTGTATCTATTTCATGTTTGAATGAAAAAGGTTATCATTTAACTTTTAGTAACAATTGTTGTTACATAACTTTAAATGGCGTTCTTTATGGGAATGGAACTTTGTGCAATGGCATCTACACGTTAGATTTATCCAGTGACGTTTTCAATATCAAAGTTAGCAACAAACATGCTCAAATAAATAATCGAATAGACTCCTACACGTGGCACTGTCGTCTTGGCCATATAAGTAAGAAACGCATGACCGAATTACACCGATGAGGAATTTTGGAATCATTTGAACCCGGTTCATTTGATACATGTGAAACATGCTTAAGAGGCAAGATGACCAAATTACCCTTTTCCGGAAAAGGTAATCCAGTGGGAGAATTGCTTAGTCTAATACATACCGATGTATGTGGACCAATGTCAACTCTAGCACAAGGAGGCTATAGCTACTTCATCACCTTTATCGATGATCACTCACGATTCGGGTATGTGTTCTTGATGAAACACAAATCTGAAACTTTTGAGAAATTCAAAGAGTTCAGAAATGAAGTAGAGAAACAACTTGGCAAAAGTATTAAAATACTTCGATCCGATCGGGGTGGTGAATACTTAAGTCAAGAGTTTCAAGATTATCTTAGGGACAATGTGATATTGTCCCAATGGACTCCGCCGTATACACCACAGCATAATGGTGTATCTGAGAGGCGCAACCGAACCTTGATGGACATGGTTAGGTCAATGATGAATCATGCAACTCTTCCAAAATCCTTTTGGGGCTATACACTTAAGACAGCTGTTTACTTGCTAAACAGAGTCCCGACCAAGGTAGTCTCTACTACTCCATATGAGATTTGGAATAGTAAGAAACCTCACTTAACTCACCTTAAGATATGGGGTTTTCCTGCTTATGTGAAGCGGACTATATCAGACAAATTAGATGCTAAGTCTGATAAATGTCTATTTATTGGGTACCCTAAGGAAACGAAGGGTTACCAATTCTATCATCCCTTGGAACAAAAGGTGTTTGTTTCAAGGCATGCTGTATTTCTGGAAAAAGAATTTCTTTTACAAGAAAACAGTGGGAGTGGCATTGAACTTGATGAAGTTCAAGAAACTCCAATAGACATTACAGAGACACCTAGTCTAGGCCCACAACCGATAATTCATAGTGATGAGCTATCAGTTGAACCTAAAACAACACCACCTCTTCGTAGGTCTGATAGGGCACGCAATATTCCAAAGAGATACGGATTTCTCGTAAGTGAATCGAATGACATGTTACTCATAAGCGATGATGAACCTATCAGTTATGAAGATGTCCTGAAAAGTTCAGAAAGGGACAAATGGCTTGAGGCCATGAAGTCGGAAATGGATTCCATGTACGAAAATCAAGTATGGGACTTGGTTAACCCACCCGAAGGGATTAAGCCCATAGGGTGCAAGTGGGTTTTTCAAGAAGAAAACCGACATGGAAGGTAATGTTGTTACCTTTAAAGCTAGATTAGTGGCAAAAGGATATCGTCAGAAACAAGGAATTGATTATGACGAAACCTATTCGCCAGTAGCTATGCTTAAATCCATTCGGATGCTCCTAGCCATAATAGCTCATTATGATTATGAGATATGGCAAATGGATGTGAAAGCAGCATTCCTTAACGGAAACCTGCTTGAGGATGTCTACATGATACAACCTGAAGGTTTCACATCGGTTGATAAAACCAAAGTATGCAAGCTTCGACGATCCATATATGGACAGAAGCAAGCATCTAAGAGCTGGAACATCCGTTTTGATGAGACAATCAAAGAGTTTGATTTCTCACAAAATCCTGACGAACCTTGTGTGTACAAGAAGGTTAGTGGGAGTGCAGTCGTATTCCTAGTATTATATGTCGATGACATATTACTCATAGGAAACGATATATCAGTCTTACAGACAGTTAAAATTTGGTTGTCCAAAACTTTCTCCATGAAAGACCTGGGAGAAGCAACCTATATCTTTGGGATTAGAATCTATAGAGATAGATCAAAACGGTTGCTTGGTCTTTCGCAGTCTACATATATAGACCGAGTGCTAAAAAGGTTTAGCATGTCGGAATCCAAGAAAGGTTACCTTCCCATCAGGCATGGGATCAACCTTTCGAAGTCTATGTGTCCGCGCACAGAAGACGAGAGGATTTGCATGAATAAGATTCCCTATGCATCCGCAATAGGATCTATCATGTATGCTATGTTATGTACTAGGCCCGATGTATCGTATGCTCTGAGCGTCACGAGCAGATACCAGTCTGATCCAGGAATGGATCATTGGGCGGCTGTTAAGACAATCCTTAAGTACTTAAGAAGAACTAAGGATGTATTTCTAATATATGGAGAAGGAGATTTGATAAAACGTGGGTATACAGATGCCAGTTTCCAGACAGATAAGGATGACTCCAAATCACAATCTGGATACGTATTTACTTTAAATGGAGGCGCAGTAAGTTGGAAAAGTTCCAAACAAGACACCGTAGCGGATTCTACCACGGAAGCGGAATATATCGCAGCTTCGGAAGCAGCAAAGGAAGCAGTTTGGATCAAGAAGTTTGTCTCAGAACTTGGTGTGGTTGCAACCATTGATGAAGCAGTGCCGGTTTACTGCGACAACAATGGAGCTATTGCACAAACGAAGGAACCAAGGTCTCATCAGCGATCCAAACACATGCTTCGATGCTATCATCTGATCAGAGAGATTATAAGTAGGAATGACATACAAATTGAGAGAGTTCCCACTGAAAGGAATATAGCGGATCCTTTAACTAAGGCCTTGCCTCAAAGCAAGTTTGAGGGTCATGTTAGAGCCTGTCGTATTGGATACCGTAGCGATTGGCATTAGGCCAAGTGGGAGTTTGTTAGTGATATGAGAGAAGTGTCCTAAGGCAATCGACTTATGATTGTAAACATTTATTTTAATAAATGATAATTCACTATTTGAGTATACATGTCTGTGTATTTAATTGGGATCTTAAACTCATCTACTGAATGTCCGCAATACAACTCACAGCATAAGAGAATTTGTGATGGGATCACAACTTGTGATTATCTCTAAATGTGCAAATGTGAAGTATTGAAAATATCCCTAGTCGATGAATTGATAAAAACGGACACTATCAATTCTGTTGAGACTAGCATGGGTTATTCTCTAATCAGCTGATTCTCACTGGCTGGTGACATTGGGATGTCCGGAGATAAACATGGATGCTAGTTAAGGGAACTAGTTCATTGGAGTGACTAGCTGTAAGACTTCATATGGGAATCTACATGTAGATATGTCAATGAAGTTCTTACTGCAACTTAAGTGCGATATTCCTTTGACTTGCGGTGTTCAAGTCATCTTGGTCATGGAGACTTATACATTAACATCTTAAGCAAGCATCTCCAAGGAGGTGTGGACCCAGGATGATTGGGTATGAGCCGAAGTGCCCGAAGATGTTTGAACAGCCTACAAAGGATTTACCACTCCTTGCGAGGAGTTGTATACCCAGGCCTATCGTCGGATTGTTACTCAGAACCTCTGGCCAGAGTATATCATGTTTAGAGTGCGAGTCTCTTAAATACATGAGAGTAATTAGAAATCCAAAGGACGAGAAAGACACTACTTGGGCTAGGTGTGACGTAGTCAGTCTAGTGGGGACTGACACAAACAGACCATGTCGTGAACCAAGTGGGTATAAGGTGGTGAAGGGAATGGGGTACGATTCATTAGAGCTGTTGAAGGGTTTCAGAATTACTTCTGAGATCAAACCGTTGATCTTTCGATTAATTGGGGGTCATGATGTACTACTAGGTGTCACTCATGATCGTTCTATAATTTGTTGATTATAGACGACCAACATAAATCGAAAGCCTATTTAGTCACACGCACTACGAGTAATCCGAGGGATTTAAAACGAGTTGAAAATTGGATTTTTCGATCAAGAGAAATAAATCAAATCTGAATTTATCAGAGGCGCAATGAAAGCTAAAAATGGCTAAGTCTTTTGAAGGCTTATTGGGCGAATTAAATGAGTTTAATTCGCGATCGGTTCGGGTTGGTTTGGCCGGCCAAAGAGGGTGTCAAACCTCTTTGTTGTGGCCGGCCATTAAAAGGGAAGAAAACCAATTTAATTGGTTTAATTAATAAAATAAATCTAGCGCGATTTGTTTTATAAATTATGGATAAATAAATTGATATATAAAGAAATTTATATAAAGAGATTTATAAATAAATTTGTAAAAATTTATTCTTTTTATGGAAATTAAAATAAACCATGAATTGGTTTAATTTTAATTTATAAAATCAATTATGAATTGATTTATCCATGATAAGAAAATTTTATGCAAATTTTATTCCATAATTAAAAGAGAGAGAAGTATTAGTTTTATTATAAAATTAGTTATAATAAAACTTGGTTTAAACGCAATAATTCATAAGAGAATTTATAGGATAAATTTGTTATGAAAATTCCGTTAAGAGGGAGACTTGCCAAGGGAGATGCTACTATATAAAGGAACCAAAGGCAAGCCCTTAATTCCAATTGAGTGGTCAAGAGATTAGTAGCTTCCTCTCTCTCTCTCTATTATTCTCCTTCTCCCTCTCTTCCCTTAGGGCCGGCGCCCTCCTTGAGAATTAGGGCCGGCTCCCCTTCATCCCACCTAGGGCCGGCGCCCCTAGCACACCCTAGGGTGGTTGCCGTGAGCTATCAAGAAGAAGGAGAAGCCAAACAAGAAGAAGAAGAAGCGGATCGCAACTCCTCTCTTCCCGGAATTTGGATTCCGTTTCTTGTTGGTTAGTTTCCTATCTTTTCTCTTGTTCTTCTAGTTGTTCCTTTAGAGAATCTAGTAGTTCTCGTCGGCACAAAACTCGTGACTTTGCGAAGTCATCCCGAAGAGAACTCAGCGTGGACGCGAATAGAGGCGAAGCTTCCAAGGGACGCTACGGTTGGATCTCGTCCCTTACTTCGAGTTACGCGAGGTACTTAGTAAATTAGTTTACTTTTTCGCAAAGTTTTAATTTATGATTATGTCCACACACTATAAGGTTGCATGCTAGATACGTGGTTAAAATAATTTAGAAAATTATTTTATGCTAATTCTTCCGCTGCACGTAAAAATTTAAAATTTTACGAACCCGTATCCTTGTCGACATGCACCCGGTCCCAACACTTCTTCCTCTGAGATTGATGGATCATCCTAAGTCGCCTTTAGGTTGGTGGCACCCTTTTCCTTTCCCTTTGACTTCTTCTTGTTACCTTTCTTCTTCTCCTCCTTCTTGTCATCTCTTCTCTTCAATTGAGGACACTCGTTCTTCATGTGTCCCTCTTGGTTATAGTTGTAGCATATAATGTCCTTGGCCTTACCCTTGCCTTTGGACCCTTTCCTAGCATAGGATTTGTTAGAAAAATTTCTGAAAGCTTTACCCATCTTTCTTACCATGAATGCCTCCTAGTCGGTATCCATGGAGGCGCTGGATTCCTCTGAGTCTGACGAGGAGGAGTAGACCACCTTCTTCTTCTTCTTCCTCTTCTTCTTCTCCTTTTCTGCAATAAAAGCAATACCCTTCTCTTTGGCCGAGACGTTGGCTTGCTCGTGCAGTTCAAATTCACATAATAAGTCGTTTAGTTTAACAATTGACAAATTCCTTGATACCTTGTATGCATCAACCATGGATGCCCACAAGGTGGTTCTTGGGAAGGCTTATAGAACATACCTGACGATGTCCCGGTTCTCGATCTTTTCTTCAATCACATGGAGCTCATTGATTACCTCCTTCACCCTTCCATGCAGCTGGCTGACAGTCTCGTTTCTCTTCATGGATAGGGATTGGAGTTGGGCCACTAGCAAGTCCTTCTTGGCTCTTCTGGACTCGTTTGACCCCTCGTTCAATTCCACCAACTTGTCCCACAGTTCCTTGGCGCTCTTGAACGACCCCACCTTGTTCAGTTGCTCCTTTGAGAGCCCGCACTGCAGTGTGGTGGTGGCCTTGGCATTGGATTGCACCCTCTTCATTATCTCCTTCGACCAGGATCTGATCAGTGTTGGTTCTCCTCATTCATCGACGGGAGCCTCGAAGCCATCTACAACACTAATCCAGTTTTCAATATTGTTCATAAGGTAGTATTGCATCCTGCCTTTCCAGTAAGCGAAGTCATTCCCGTCGAAGAAGGGTGGTCGTGCAGTGGAGTATCCCTCTTGAAACGCCATTATACTTGCTCCGGTTGACGGTTAGTTCTTCCGAAACGAACCCGCTCTGATACCAACTGATGGATCATCTAGGTGTGCTAGAGGGGGGGGTGAATAACACTTTTTCGGTTTGATCTCAACAAAGTTGTTAGCGCAGCGAAAATAATATGCAAATAAAAAGATTAACAATGCTAACAACCAACCGTTTACTTGGTATCCACCCTGATGGGTGACTAATCCAAGGATCCACGCCGTACACCAGTTCCACTATGAAAAATTCTCCTTCAGGTGGAGGAACCTTTACACTGGTGATCTTCCTCTTTTCAGAATACAGTAGAATACAAGAGAGGAAGTAGAGAACACTCTTCAGACGAGCAGCACTTCGACACTATACGGAATCGTACCATTCACGTGCAAAAAGGTACTCCTTTTATAGGCGAACAGGACAAACTCGCAGTCTGTCCAGCCCCTGGTCTAGCATTAATTGCTAGCCAACGGCTAGTTTTCGGGGTATACCAATCGACTACCCCAAGGGCAGTCGACTGGTCCGAGGCCGAAAACTCTCTGTGAGTTTTGGCAGTCGACTGGCCCTGGGCTAGTCGACTGCCCTGCCTCTCAGCCTAGTTCCAGCAACTCTGGACCTTCTCCTTCACGTATGCCTTCAGGTCTACTCCCTTGGCTTGCCTCTTGAAGTCCTCTTCCTCTGGCTATCGTCCCTCAGATGCGTACACAAGCCTTCCCTTGGCTTGCCTCCATGCCACCCTTCACGTGTGCCCTTGAAGTCCACTTCCCGGCTTGCCCTTGGAGCTCTCCTCCCTCGGTTCTCGTCCCTCGGATATGTCCACCATGTGTGATTCTCCAAGTCCTGCAAACTCAATCACACACATCAAACACAACATAACACTCTAACCTTAAACATATTAACACACACACATCAAAACCATTATCTTCCAATCATTTAAGGGTCGATTGCCTCAACAGACACCCCCCCCCCCCCAAAAGAAAAATAACAAAGAAAATATGCACAAAACATCACATTAGTTCCAAAATAAGGTTTAAATGAAGAACTAAACCTTAAATCATGATACCTTTTCGCTAACCTCTTCATGATGTTGATTTTGTGAGATTGACTTGAGGAGAGGAGTCTTAACCAACCCTAGGAGTAGATCCGGAGTGAGGGAGGGCTTAGGAGGGGATTTTAGGGCTTGGAAGGAGATTAGGATGCAAGAGGAGTCTACGAGATGAAGAATCGTCGTGGTGGCACGCCTAAACACTAGGTTTTGGCTGCCCCCACGCGTCCTTTTCTTTTATAGTACCCACGCACCAGTCGACTGCCCCTGGGACAGTCGACTGGTGAACCTTACAGAAGGTTTTCTCATATTAGACCAGTCGACTACCCCTGGGGTAGTCGACTGCCCCTGGGGCAGTCGACTAGTAAAACTTACAGTAGGTTCCCAGTCCTGGACCAGTCGACTGCCAGTAGGGCAGTCGATTGATACTGAATTTTCAGTTTCCCAGTTCAAAATTCAGTAAAGCCTAACTAATTCCACAAATCTCCAAAAAATCTAAAATTTCATGGAGAGATTTGAGGATCCTATGTCTACTTGGTAAAAATATAATTTCAATCAAAACTATCCCGAATCCCTAGATTGATACAAACTTCAAGACTATCCAAATTTGATCATTTAAACTCAACTCAAAGTTCAAATTTGAACCTCTTCTTGATGCTTCTTCCCATACTTGTTCATAATACATTAATAACATCAATTTATATGGTATTTCCATATTAAACCCAATTTCTTTCAATTATAACCCCATTTTCAATTCTTTTTCTCGATAACTCTCCCTTTAGTGTGCAAATTCTCTAGGATTGAGGGTAGCCTTAGCCTTTCAAACCCATTGGCACACTCCATAGACCATCTAGTCCCCTAGGAGTAAACCACCTGAGATCCATTGACCATGGAACCCATTGTGGCTTCTAGAGCTCCCTTGAGCTCCTAGCCCTAGTTACCTCCCTAGGTAACTCATCTACAAATGCAAGACCACACCGATGTTCCTCCGATGCTTCTTGACCTTCCAATATCACTCTCTTAACCATATAGACCTTTTTCTTGGTCAATTCATTTTCCTTTCCTTTAAATGGCTTTTCTTTGCCATTTTTGACCTTTTCTCTAGCATAGTCATAGGGCACCCTTGAATATATCATTTTAATACCATTTGCTCTCCTAGGGTTGTATCCTAGACCCGGCCTACCATTCCTAAGATTTTGGTCCTTTTGTATCATGTTCAATCCCTTGGACCCTTGAATGACTCTACCTAGGTTTCTTTTTAACTTATTAAGTTTTGCTCTTAAAACTTGATTTTCCTTTTCTAAACTCCTAACCTTAGAATTATTTGACCTAACTTGATCATTTCTAGGTTTACCAATTTTTCAAGGCATATGTCTCCCTTCCTTAGGGTTTATGCCTTGGTCCCTAGTCCTAGAATTCCTAGGTTTATCATGAAACATAGAATTTTGAATATTTTGGCATGCAAAAGTGTTTTTGGTTCTATCATGATATTTGAAACCAAAATTATATCTAGGCAAACAATTATTAGCATTTCTATCATTCATACACGCATTTTGAGCATAAATTGAGTTAGGGATTACCTCCCTTACCTTTGTAGCTCCCCCTTGATGTGAGCTCCTTTTTCTTTCTTCTTTCTCCCATCTCCTAAGATGCTCCATCTTTTTCAATTCTCCTTTCCTTGGGCATCTTGTATGGTAATGCCCTAGCTCCCCGCATGTGAAGCAATGAATTTTTCTTCTTTTCTCCTTTTGATCTTCCTTATTCCTACAACCCATGTTAGAATTTAAATTAATTGAAATAGGTTTAGAGTGTACCTCCTTTTTACCTTTCGGGCACTTGTCCTTGTAGTGCCCCTTTTCGTTGCAACCAAAGCATGTGATGTGCTCTTTCGATTTAGCTTTGGTGGAGGAGGAAGTCTTTTCTTGCTCTTGCGGGGATGAGGGTCTCTCCTCCCCCTCAACCCTTGATATTGATACTTCCTCTTCTTCTCTTAAGGAAGTTGATGATTTTTCACATTCTAGTGCTCCGTTACTTGATAAAGTTGACACTTCTTCCTCCTCTTGATCTTCATGGATTCTTGCACTTGTTTCTTCGGGCTCCTCTACTAGTTGAGCTTGTGTAGGGGTCTTATGAATTTCATCCAATTTACTCCACAACTCATATGCATTCTTATAATTCCCTACGTCACTCAAAATATTAGTAGGCAAAATATTAACCAAAATATTGATTACCTTTTCATTGGCCCTTGCTTGTTCTTGTTGCTCCTTGGTCCAATACCTAGGTCGGAGCTTCTTTCCATGCTTGTCCTTAGGGGTCTCAAATGGTTCCTCTAGCACCATTACGCACTCCCAATCCATGCCGAGCCACATCTTCATTCTAGCTTTCCAATATGCAAAGTCTTCATGCTCGTATGGTGGTGGTGAGTTGATATCTTCACCAAATTTGTCTTCCATGGTGCTTCTTCCTCTAGCGTGTGCTCCCTCGGCGATTAGTCCGATCAAGAGCGGTCCTTCGCTTTGATACCAATTGATAGATCGAATGTGTCCGCTAGAGGGGGGTGAATAGCGGTTTGTCGAATACTTTGTTCTCTACAAAATTGTTAGCACAACGGAAATACAAATAAAATAAAACTAACAATAATAGACAATGCTAAGAAACCGATTTACTTGGTATCCACCCCGGACGGGTAACTAATCCAAGAATCCGTCGGTGGATCAATCCCCGGATAACCTTCGGCTAGTGCTCATCGCTCCTTGTGGGTGGAGAAACCTTGCCACAATACCAAGAAGGACTCTGAGCACAAATGACTACTAACTCACTTTACCAAACTGAGTTTCGTCAAGAAACAAAGCATGAAATGAGCCCCTATAAATAGGGCTCGAATTCAGAAATAGTCACTACTAGTCGACTGCCCCTGGGGCAGTCGATTGGTCCCACTCAGATTCGACCGTTGCCGTACAACGTTCAAATCTGCCAGCTTGTTCCAGCCTACACCAGTCGACTTCCCATGGGCCAGTTGACTGGTACACACCTAAGCCTAGGGTTTCACTCCCGAGTACATTTCACTTTGCACTCAAACCCTCCCGGCATAGCCCCTGAGTACAATCACTCATACTTAGACCCTCACAACCCGGTTGACTCTTCACCAGTAGCCTCGACTGTTGCCTTCACGCCCTCTTCATCTTCGGCCCTTCACGTACGCCTCGAAGTCCGCATCCCTCGCCTCATCGTCCCTACTATCCATGGTCCCTCGGATGTGCACACAAGCCTCCAGCTTGCCTCCATGCCATCCTTCACCCGAAGACATCAACCACGTCCATGTGTACATGTACACCTGCACACTCATGTGCACATATGAGAACACAATAAACCCTAACATAATCATATTGCTCGCACACATCAAAACCCCATGATCCTCCAGATCATCTCAGGGCCGATTGTCTTAATAGACATGTTTAGTGGCATCCGTATCTTCTCACTAGGTACCGATAGAGAACTCCACTAAACATCTTACAACGACAAAAGAAAAAGATATACCTATCTTTTGACGGCGAGGACAGTTCGCCTTCCAATGTCCAGTCTGATAGCTCGTGAAGTACTTGCCATTCGGCTTCTTCACACCAACCTGAGGTCCCTGCGATTCTGCTTCCTTCTTGAACTCACCTTGTTTCTTCTTCTTCCTGCCTTTCGGCACAGAAGTAGAAATCTTCTGAGTGACCAAGGCCTGCGAACCCTGAGGAAAAACAATCTTTTGAGTGACCAAGGCCTGCGAAACCTGACGAAAAACCTCTTTGCCGCGTAGAGTTCTCCTAGCAGTTCCCCAACGTATACTCATGCTTATTCATGTTATAGTTGAGCCGGAACTGCTCAAAACTTCTAGGCAGAGATTGGTGTATTATATCGACCTGGGTTTTCCCCGTCGATTTATCCTCCAAGATCCTCAATCTCATTGAGGTGGGCCATCATCTTCTGGGCATTCTTCGAAGAGCACATATTTGTACTCTTCAGCAGTAAGGATAATGTCTAGGTTTCTTTTCCAGTCTATGTAATTTGGGGCCAGTAAGTTTATTTTTCTTAAGTATGGTCGCTAGTGGGTTAAAGGCTATTTTGAAAAAAAACCTAAGAATCACAACATAAACTAGTTTAGAAATCGAAAATAAATTGATTCCTCAAAACAATAAATTTTCAAAATCAACCAACATCTCAAACACCGAGAATTTGCATGTCACGTTAGTGTGAACGTATACAAACCATACATTCGTTAGAGAAGGTTTTACCCAATAATCTTACTATCTTGTCAACCTAACTTTTTGACAAGTAAGACTAATAGTTGGTCAACTTCGGCCCTACAAGTTATTAGCAGTAACTCCGTTGGGAAGGATACTAATAATTGTATCTATGTGTTTAACATTGTATGACACTAAGAGAATAATTTAGGATTATGTGCCTTCCGTTGGGGAATTACACACGCTCTTCAACAATCCTCTATAATCTTTTCTGACCTTGTGATCCACAGAACAAGCCTATCCATTATGGTGGAAGGCACTCAGAGCCAACGCGCGGGCTTGTTTGCACACATATCAGATTGCAATGGAGGTCGTGGGACCCTTAGGGTCCTTCTCCCACTTAGTAATTTATTACGAGGAATTTTAACTTAGCACAACCACACAACAAGCACATAACCAACATATGAAAAATACAGAAAATCCTAGATTTTCTAACTTTCATGGCTTTGGTCTTCAATGTGCCTCCAGTCGTGTCGTCACTTCGTCCACTCCTCCCTTCCTTATGCACAAACTACCTTGAGGGATCTCTGAGCCGAAATGACTAGCTACTTATTTACATTATCGATCTTATACTCCACAAAGGAGTGTACATGAAAACTAGATCGAAAGTAAAACAAATAGCTCGGTTGAATATGTGTCGTATTTAATTACAAAAATTAAATACCAAGGCTCGTCAACACCGAGGATTAATTAATTTACAATAATTTGCACAACCATCACACACATCAATTATTTGGCCATGATAAGTTGGAATCTAGTGCCTGCAACACAAAGTTAGCCTACGCACATCCAAATATCATCCAGCAAAATAAAATGTATGAAAATGCAAAAATTAACCAATCCTTAAACACACAAAGCCGAAAACCTCAGCTCTGATACCAGTTGTTGGGTATGGCTTGGCGGGTTTCCTAAGCGAATACTTGGTCATTTCGAGAGACATGTAACGCCCCAAAATTTTCCCATATGAAATATTATGAATTCATGAAATATTATTATGAAATATTTTCCCATATGAAATATTATGAATTCATGAATATGAAATATTATGAAATTCATGAAATATTATTATGAAATATCATGAAATATTATGAATTCATGAAACATAATTATTATTATGAAATTTCATGATGGGCTTGGCTTAATGGGCTTTGATATGGATTAGTGCAAAAAGGTGATAAAAAGGAAATATAGAAAGGAGGAAGCAAGGATTGAACCTTGAACCTCCTAGTTGTACTAATCATGTCATAACCAACGCACCAAGAGTATTTCATGTTGAGAGAATAAGAAACATGCTTGTTAAAGCTAGAGAAGTGAAGAGACATGTCTCTTCATGGGAAAAGTATAAATAAGAGAAGGAGAAGTTGGAATAACTTCCTCTCTTCTTCTTCCTCACTCTCCCCACCGAAATTCATCTACTCCTTCTCCCTTTTCATTTTCGAAAAACACAACCCTAGGGTTATAACCCTAGGGAATTAGGAGGAAGGAGAACCATTCAAGGATCTTGCCTCTACTAGGGCCAAGGGTTCTAGAGAAACTTTGGTAAAGGAAACTCTCACTTTCACTTCAACCAAGGGTACCCTAAAGATTTAGGGAGGGTGAAATTCAAGTGAAAGAATGTAAGTATCCCCTCGCCTGCAGTGTAATTGTTATGCATGATTCTTGTTGTTTTCTTGTACAAAAGAATTAGGGTTTTCCCTTTGTAAGTTCGGCCACCTCCATTAGGAGAGGCTTTGGTTACTCTTTAATACATGAGAAGATCCCTTGAGACTTAGGGTATATAGGTATGTTGATTTTCTTTATGATGTTGTGAACAAAAACTAGGGTTCTACCCTTATGTGTCTTTTGGCCAAAGCATGAAGCAAAGAGGGTTTTAAGGTTGTATGATTCCTATGATATATCCATGCTTAGTAGTGTAGACAAAATGCTTGTATAAATGTTGGTGTGAAGATTTGATTTCAAGAAACCTAGTTTCCCTTACCCTTGAGTTCGGCCAACCCTAGAGGGATTAGAGATTAGGGTTGCATAATTATCTTATGATGAAATCAATGTTTAATAAGTGGCATGATAGGTATGTGAGATGTTTGTGTAAATGCTTGTATGAATGTTGATTCAAAAACCCTAATTTCCCCTACCCTACACCATTCGGCCAACTCCCTAAGGTTAGGGTTTGTGAAGGTTAAACTACCCTAGGAGATATGCTTATATTTGGGAATAATGATATGTATATGCATGTGATGTTTAAGGGAATGTTTGATAGGAAAACTTAACCTTTGCCCTAGAATGTGATATTCGGCCAAGCCTAGAACATTAGGTTTGTGAAGCTTGATTACCCCATGATGTATGCTATGCTTAGAATGATATATGATGGATATAGATATGATACTTGTATGTGATGTTTGATGTCAAAAACCTAAGCTATCTCTACTTTGACTTTCGGCCAGGACCTTAGGTTTAGGGTTAAGAAGAACTCGATTAACTCATGAAGTATGCTACCACTTTCTATGACAGGAATATGATTTATGTGACCAACCTTGTCATATATAAGTTTGTGTAAGTGGTTGAAATATGACATATGTATGAGCATGTTTATATAGCCCACGTGGCACCCTTTATGAATTGCATGTGATGTGTATGATAAAACGCTTGAAAGGATACTCCACTAAGTATGGGATCAAGAGCACCCCTTATGTTGTGTGGTGTGTCCCTACGGGATCATGAGCACCCTTGAAGAGTGGTGTGTCCCATAAGAGTGGATTTGGAGTATTCCTTAGCATATATGTAAAAGCATGTAAAGTATTTTACTTTATGAATGGGCTTGTACCGGACCAAAGTATGGGTCCAAGGGATGGGCACCTTAAGAACGCCCCGGTTCTGGACTACCGACTATGCTGTCCACGGTTCTGGCACTACCGTAGCTGTGGAACAGGGATGGGCACCTTAAGAATGCCCCGGTTCTGGGACTACCGACTATGCTGTCCTTACCCTAGTAGGTCGGGGCTCGCTACCTCGTATCTACTTAGGGATGCGCGCTTATGATGTATGTATGTGGTACAAGCCGGGGACCCCCAATGATGATACGATGATATTTAAGTATTTAAAAGTATGATTTTAAAAGTTAAGCATCCTTATGTATATGCATTCCATACTTTATACTGCTTGCTTAGAAACTGTGATGTTTAGTATGCTATGATGAACTCATGCTTATGATTTATTATGTGTACATGTTGTATGCTTTCGTATGGATTTTGCGAGTAGGACAGGATCCTTACTAAGCATTTGTGCTTACTAGTTTATGTGTTGTCTTATGCTGCAGATAAAGGTAATGGACCCTTGAACTAGAGGAAGAGGCAGGTGGGCTGAAGATGTGTGGGGTGGTGGCTCGGGAAAGAAAGATTCCCATATCTACATTACTATGCCTATGTTTCCTTTAATAATAAATGCTAGTGATTAGAGTTGGTACTTTTGAATATTAGTGATCACTCTTATATGTTTGAGTTGAATTACTTGTGAACTTAAGATGCATAGAAACCTAGGACTATGCTCCAAAGAAATAAAATGTTCTAAACATTAAAGCATGATATCTGACTGGCATGCACTGACTAATAGGCTTAGCACTTATGTTTTTCTTTTATGATTAAAATTATATGAATGAGTAGTACGTAACCCCGCCCCGAGAGTAGATATAAGGGCGGGCGTTACAAGACCTCTCCATGTCTATGGATTAAAAAAAATTAATCCAAATGGAGACCCGCCTCCCAACGACCATCTCGTGCCGTATCGAACGATCCAAATTACAACTCGACCAATTACCAAAATCGGCCTTGTAATTTGCTTGACCGTTTGACCGCAGAATGGCGACGAGTGGATCACCGACTTTTGTGTTTATGGTCGGGGTCCAGTTAGTAAATTATACACCATTATAGAAAATCAAAATAATAAACTAACTAACATGAAATGACGAGGTTAGCAAAACAAGACACATAACAACATAAGGATAATCAAGGAGCTTGGGGAAGAGATATACCTTCCCGATCACCTCGCGGCCTTCTACCTTATGTCCCTCCCTTCACGGACGTCGTGTGGGTGACGATCTACCATGAACCGAGATTACCAAGGCACTGAAAAATCACCTCTTCTCTTGCCAATCAAAGCCCTAGACTAGGGTTTACCGCCGGCCACCTCTTCTCCTTGCCTCCTTGCATCGCCAGCCTCCAAGAGCTCCAAAGCTCACCAATTGCAAGGGAGCACTCAAGGGGAAGATGAAGAAGAAGAAGAAGGAGAGAGAGATCTTCCTTGCAAACTCAACCGGCCGAAATTGTCTCCTCACTTCAAGTTTGCGGCGTCGCCTACCAAGCCTTGCGCCGCCGCCTCCTAGAGCAACTCCGACCAGCCACCACCTCTCCTTTCCTCCACTTGATCACCCCGGCCAAGAGAAGAGAAGAACTCCCTTCTTCCTTGAGCCAACAACCAAGAGAAAACAGAGAAAACAAGGAAGAAAGAAACCTTTCTTCCCTTGGAGCTCGCCGGCTACCCAAGGTGAGAGAAGGTCGAAGAGAGGAGAGAAAAGCCTTGAGTTGTTGTGTGATTAAATCAACCTTGGTATCATGATCTCCTTGGGTATTTTTAGGGCTAAGGTAGGGACCAAGAGGAGGAGTTGGCTCTTGGCCCACCAATGGATCTAAACCCGATCCATTAATTAAGATCAATTCCACTAAAGGATCTTAATTGAACTTCCTCACCAACTCCCATATTTTCATATGGGCTCCACATATTACGAGTCGTCCATCCCCCCGTGTTCAAAATCTCAAATGACCATTAATTAATTTAAATTACTGACAATTCAAATTAATTAACCTCTGAGTCCTTGACTAGTACCACTCGACCTTATCATCATGCCGGATCAAATCCACCTACAGGGTTTAGCATGATAAACCCTTCGAGCTCATCAAGGGGGCATCATCAACCCGACTCACCAAGACACAGATTCCATTAATAATCAACAGCACATCATATTATTAATATTATCTCCCAACTTACCTGGCCTATCGATCTAACAGAATAGATCTCTCCCATTGGTAAATCAAAGAAATAATAGTTAACAATATATGCCCGTTATTATATCGGGATTAAGGGATCGCACTCCATTATATAATCTTGAGGTCCTATCCAATTATCAAGTCAGTACAAATTGGATAACCTCGGATTTTGGTCCTGCTCAATGTACTCAAAGCACACTAGTGTAATTCTATGGTCAAGACCAACCACACGTAATTACACTACAACCATTCCGATGAGTTGTCCAATTCCATCTCGGTTGTGAGCCTCTATTTATACTAAGCGAGGAACTGATAACATGATCTTCTGTGTGACACCACATACCATGTTATCTACAATGCAAAGTAATTGGACTTCATGCATGTACTATTATAAACAAGCACCTAGTGTAGTTGTGATTCTCTTTTCAAAATGAAGATGTTTATATATAAAAGAAGCAATGTCTTTTATTATATGTTGGGTATGGCTTGGCGGGTTTCCTAAGTGAATACTCGATCATTCCGAGAGACCTCTCCATGTCTACGGATTAAAAAAGTAATCCAAATGGAGACCCATCTCTCTACGACCATCTCGTGCTGTATCGAACGATCCAAATCACAACTCGGCCAATTACCAAAATCGGCCTTGTGATTAGCTTGACCGTTCGACCGTGGAAAAGGTGAGGAGTTGATCGCCGCCTTTAATGTTTATGGTCGAGGTCTAGTTAGTAAATAAATGGCTATGATACAAAATCAAATTAATAAACTAACACATATAAAATGACGAGGTTAGTAAACATAGCACAAAATTGACATAAGGGTAATCAATGGAGCATGGGAAGTGATATACCTTCCCAATCACCTCACGGTCTTTACCCTTTGTCCCTTCATAGACGTCGTGAGGGCGACGATCTACCGTGAATTGAGATCACCGAGCCTTCCAAACAACACACTTTCATGTTCTCTCCTAGCCGAACCAAACCCTAGCAAAAGGGTTTGCACCGCCGGCCCTAGTTTCCCTTGCCCTTGCACCGCCGACCGTCGGAGTCTCCAAGACCTTGCCGGCTCAGAAGCTGGCCTCAAAAGGAGAACACAGAAGAATAAGAAGAAGGAGAAGAATCTCCTTCTTCCTATACCCAAAACTGGTTGCTCACCTCCTCCTCTCAACCTAGTGCCACCGGCTTCCAAAGTCGCCCGCCGGCCTCCCTTGCGCGCCTCTCACCGGCCTCCCTTCTCCTCGTCGTTCACCACCAAAAGGAGGAGATGATCCTCCCTTTCCTCAGTAGAGAACGGCAGCGAAGGAGAAGAAAAAGTGAGAGAAGAGGAAGGAAGAAACCCTTCCTCTACCCGACACCCTAAGAGAGAGAAAGAGAGAGAGATCACCTTGGGTGGATTAATTGGATTGTCTAGCCTCGGTTTCATGGTCTCATAGGGTATATATAGGGTTAAGGTAGGAACCAAGAGGAGGAGTTGGATGATAAATACCATTTTGTTGATTATTTTAATTGTTAAAATACATGTTTGACCTATGTTTTTATTGCTTAATTGTGATTTTACCCTAGATTTTAGGATTTCCTCTTATTTTGGACTTAATTGCAAATTTACACATTTTTTGGATTATTTGGCCACTAATTTTCTGATATATTTTTGTAGGCATGAAAGGATCCTGGACCTAGGGCATACTGGGTCAAACTTGAGTCGGATGTGAACCGGATCGAATTATCAAGCTTACAATTAATCCGGGCCGTCCGATTCAAGAGCAGCTAGATCTGAGCCATCCGGGATGATCTGAAGCAATCCGAGCTAGGGTTACGGTTGATCAAGCTCTATGATCAAGATCTGAAGGTTTCATTCTAATCAGAGCTCAATCAACCGTTGGATCAAGCAAGGAGGGCTCTAGATCGTCCATTCAAAGACTAAGTTGATCTGGACCATCTGTTGCACATCTAGAGGATCTGAGCTACCATGAGGCAGATCCTGACCCCAGATCATCATCATAAAAATTTGGATCAAATCAGAGCAAGATCAGCCGTTGGATCTCCTCCGATCAATCTGGGTCGTCCGTTGATGACTATTTAATCAAATGTTGCCCGCAGCTCAGCCTCGTCGTGTTTCCTCGCCGCAGCTTCATCTTCTTCATTTTCTTTTGCATTTTCTTCAGCAATTTCATCATCCAAGGGGCGCGACCCCTCAATTTCTCCATTTGATCATTATCTGAGTCCTTGGAAGATAGCTAGGATCGAGATTTCAGCTCAACTTGCGCCAGAACAGGGGGGTTTGAGGGTTTCGGCATCTCTGCTACCCAATCGATTGTGTCTCGTCCACAAGCCACCTCCGACCATTTGAGCTGCTTGTAGGGGTTCTCAGGTGAGCTCAGATGTTCTTCAAATCACAATCGCAAGCCATCCATTGAGACAAGAGAGATTGGACTGGAATTTCTTCCAGCTGATGCAGTTTGAGCAGAGTGATCGATTGAGGCTGTTTTTCCACTGATTTACTGAGCATAGGGGTTCGAAGCCAGCTCTTGATTGACAACCCAGAAGATTTTGAGCTTAGGGAAGATTGAGGAGTAGTTTAGCTAGCTAGTTTCATTGTGTTTGTAGCTTAAATTTCATTTCTGCCGATTCTATTTTGTTTCTGAAAATTTCAGTTATCAGCTGTCTTAGTTTATAATTCTGCATTGTTTGGTTGCATTAGGTTTTTAATCTTCGAGTTCAGTGATGTAGGAACTTGTTTAGTGATTAATAGAGTTAAATTTCAGTTCACTTTAGTTTCATTTACTGTGTGCCAATTTGTGTTGGTTGCGTGCCAAGTTTATTTCTGTTTTGTTTTCTTTCTTTCGGTTTCTGAATTTGTCTCAGATTTCTTGTTTCTTAGTTGTTAATTCCTGCTCTAGCATTAGATAGATAGTGCATTTAGTTTAAAATAGTAATTGCTTTAAGTTCTGCGCCTCAATTCCATTGTTTCATGCCAATTCAAGTCTGAAAAACCCAATCTGTTTTCTGAAATTCAAGCTTGGTTTCTGCATTCTCCCCATTTATTTCTATGTTTTCGATTCCAGCACATGAAAAGGTTATTGTTTGGTCAACCATTGCATTAGATCTCCACTTGATCAATTTGTTTATGCAATTGGTTGTAGCGTATCAATTCTTGTATAAACTTCAATTCTGCAGGTTTTGTTTTCATGCAATTCAATTCTGCATCTCTTTGTTTCTGCACATCAATTCGTTTTGTATCACTAATAGCTTAGCAATTCTGAATTGTAGATCAGTGCATCAATTTTGGCCCACTTGTTTGTTGGATTTGCATTCAAATTGTTGCTGAAATTCTGAAGTTCTTCATTTCAGCCCTGCATTCATTCATTTCTGCACATCATTTTAGTTTCTGAATTCTGTTTCGCTGGAGCTTGTTTCTGCATGAATTGGTTAATGAATCCTGCATCCGAGTTGTTAATCTCACATCACATTGCTTCACATCAGCTGATGGTTCCGATTTGGCATCACATTTTGTAGCTACATTTCTGCTTCAAGAAGCTGAATTCATTCACTTCAATTCTGCAATAGGGCTGTTTTGTTTGATCAAACCTCAAGTTCTGAATTTCTTCATTCATTGCTGCAAATCTTTTCACTAGCAGCTGTGTCTACAAAACTAAGTTGATCAGTCCAATTCCTGCACTTAGTAGCAGATTTCTATATTGGCACATAAGTTTGAATAATTGAGTATCAAGTTTGTTTCAAAGCCTTACTTTGTATCAAATCTTATTCCTGAAATTAGGTTTATAATCTTGCATTAGTTTCAACTAAAGATTGCAGCCCTGTTTAGATACATTTGATTAGCAATCGTTTTACACTTGAAATCAGATTTATTTTTTTATTTTATGAATGGTGCCAAAGTGCTTTAGTTGATGAAGTATTCTCATTGGTTAAGTCATTAAGTGCATTTTCCTTGTTTGGTTCTTTGAGTTAAGTTTTTCTTCTTTCTATCAAGCTTTCATTTCTGAATTGCAAACCAAACACCAAATCACATTCGAAACCCAAAAACACAAACGACACACAAATACAAGTGCGAATCACACAACGTCAACTAGCCCCGAGAAAAATACGACCTGTGGCCCCTTTACTACGCTTTTCTTCTTTGATTGCAAAAAGGGTTTCCAGCATTCATTCACATCTAAATCTAATGGTCCCACAATTCGTGACAATTTAATCTAGTATTCTGGGCTCGTCAAAGTTTTGGCGTCGTTGCCGGGGAAGCAACTAGTTGATTTGTTTGATTTTTGCTTGTATGCCTTTGGACATATCATTGGGTTCTATTTTATTTTGCTTTATCTTTTATATACGGGTACTGCCATTTTTCTTGTTTGTTTTGTGACAGGGCTGCAGGTTCAAAATGTTTTCATCTACTTATCAGCAGCCGTGTCCACAATTTCAGTAGAACCAACTTTTCAATCAACCATTACAGCAATTTCAACCGCCACAGCAAGAATTCCAACAGCCCTATTCCAATTTTCAACAACCAAATCAGTTTTTTCAGCCTAATTGTCAGCCAAGTCAGCCCTTTCAATTCCAGCAGGCAAGTCAACCAAATTTCCAACAAATTCAGCATGGGCAGCCTCAATTCCAAAGTTTCAATCAACCAATTCAGCAATTTCAGCCTTCTAATCCGAATTTCCAGCCTACATTTCAGCAATTCGAACCTCAATTCCAGCCATATCATCAAGGGCAGTAAGGTTTTCAATCATTTCCAGCTTTCCAAACTCAAAATCAACAAAATTTTCAGCCTTTCCAGCCCTATAATCAGATTTCACAGCCCTACAATCAAGGGTTTCAAAATCAGAATTTTCAGTCCTCGTCACCAAATTTTCCACTTCAAAATCCAAACTTTCAAGGCTACAACTCCCAGCAAGATTTCCAAGCTTATCAGCCCGCTAATCAGTCATACCAACAGCCATGTTTTCAAGGATCTCAGCAAGCTCAACTATTTCAGCCGACTACTTCATCATTTCAAGGTCAGTCAAGGAGCTATGCTAACCAAGGAGGCTATGGGAGTTCTAGTGCAGGAAATGTGCCCCAACAGATGGTCGAGGAAATGTTTCAACAAATTATGCAACAACAAAGGTTGGAGAAGATGTTTCAACAAGTTCTACTATATCAACAACAAGAGCAACAAAGGCTTCAAAACATCGGAAGAAGCATTGGATCAGGACAGTCAGATGAATCTATAGGTGTAGGGGATTGCACAGAGCCCCAGGGACCACCTACAGTGATTGATACATCAGAAAATTCAGAGGATAGGATTGAGAGTGTAGGGGATTGCACAGAGCCCCAAGAATCACCCATTCCTATTTCACAGGACCATTCTCATCTTTTATTTTGTGATTATAGTATTATTGAAGGTCCTAATTTTTCTAATTTGGTTGATACAAGAATGGTTGAGGAAACATGCATGGGAGATGATTCCATAGGTGTAGGGGATTGCACTAAGCCCCAGGGACCACCACAATTACCAGAAAGTGTAGGGACTTGCATGGTGGAAGCAAGAACCCAAGGATCACCTGCTTTAGTTGAGTGTCCACCAGAACCTGAACCTGAAGTGGAGCAATTACTTGACCAGGAGGAGAACACGGATACATCTACTTTTGTAGAACCTCCAGGTATTTTTCAGCACGATCAGGTAAATACTCCTCCAAATTTTTCTGAAAATTGTATTGAGGTACCTCAAACTGATTTTATTATTTTTAATACACCTAGAGATGCATCTCTTGTAGAATTTGATTGTGAAAAATCCCTAGAGGTACCTAGTGTTAAAGTTGTTGACTTTGAAGCATGTGGGGATACATATCATGAAAATGCTGAGTGTGAACAATTTTTAGAAGAGCCTAGACTTGATGTTGATTATTGTGAAGAGTCTGTTGATATATCTTATGCTGAAAATAATTGTGAAAAATTCATTGAGGTACCTCAAATTGATTTTATTGGCTGTGATACATTGCTTAATATATCCTTGGTAGAAAATAATTGTGATATTTTTATTGAAGTACCAAAAATTGATTTCTTTATTTGTGATGAGTTCGTGGATGCAATTTTTGTAGAAAATAATTGTGAAACATTTATTGAGACACCAAGCATTGATTTAATTGGATGTGATGCAGTTTTGGATTCATTTTATGCAGAGACTGATATTATTTTATTTCTTTCTTACCCTGCACGCTTGAGAGAGGTATTACATTGTTTTGCAAGGTCCAGAAGACTTCTGGAGTGGGTACTCCAACTGAACAGACTTCAACCTCCTAGAAGGACTTCTAAAAGGCAGGAAGAAGGAGGAGATGATTTTACTTTAATTCGAAGCACTCCATTCCTTCAATGGATCTTATACCTGAATCACCTTCGGCCACCGGAGTATATTTCTGCAAAGTTCAAGTGTGGGGGAGTCCTAATTCTCCCAGCCACCCAGACACCTCCACTACCAAGATGGAGGCTACTGCTTGATAGGCTCCGTCCACCAGAAATAAAGGGGAGATTGTTCTTTCTTATATTTTCTTTTATTGCATGTTTCACTTTTATGACTTTTAGAATTTTCCTTTAAATTGAGTCCTTGCTAATAAATGCATGAGTAGAGTAGAATGCATAGGAGTCATTGTAAATACTTTGTTATTTCTCTTGTCACTTTTTATTGCATGACTAAAAATAAATGTATTCCTTAGGTTATCTCCATAGCATTTTAGAGTCTTTTGGAAAATAAATTAAATTTGGTTGTCAAAACTTAGGGTTTGATCTAATGGATGAAATCTTGGATGCTTGAGTACTACTTGGTTTTAGATTCTTAATTGATGTCTTGAGATGAATAATTTTTACCTAGTGAGAATTAGCTTTATATTTGTGACACACATGTTATTGTACTCTAGAACTTGCTTAGGTTCTTTCAAAGCCATATTTCGTTGATTGGATCACATTTATAAAGACTAATCATATTGTTTCCCTTTTTCCATGATCATACTTGATACCCACTCTTCTTGAATTATCTTTCCTTATTCCTAATTCTAACCCAAATTTTTCTATGGATTTGTTTGCTTGGGATGTTTTCTTGATGCTATTTTGCCCGAGACGGACAAATATTTAAGTGTGGGGGAGTGATTAGTGATTTGGAAGCAATTTTTATCAAGGATGCAATTCATGTCAAAAAGAAAATTTTTTTTTGCCAAGTTGAAGCCAAAAGGTGCCAAGTGAGTGAGTTTGGTGCCAAAAATGAGCAAGAGAGATGGAAGTAAGTGGAGCATCTAGATTCCTTTACATATTTTGAAGATCCAAGTGGCATGGTGTGACAATAAAAAATTTTCTGCAAAGAGAAGCAATGGCAAGCAAAAGCAAAAGTTTGTGCCAAAATGAAGTTATCTTGGGTTGGAATTGGCTTGGATGAAGAATTGAGAAGTTGGAATTATGGAAGTCTAGATCAGCAACACCTTGTTAGGATTTGAATTGAAGCCGAACCAAGCTGGAAAAATATGAAATAAAGTGCAAAAAAAATTGAAGCAAATGCAGAAATCTATAAAAATCAGAGGAAGGCTGAAAAGAAGTTTAATGGAGGCTGAATTGAAGCTTTTTGAAGCAAGGAAATGCAGGAAAATCTGCAGCCGAAAATCTGAGCTTGCAATGCTGAATCTGAGTTTGCCGAGTGCTGAATTTTAGGGCTGATGAATGAAGAAAACAAGCTAAAAAATCTGTGCAATAACAAAGAGAACAAAATCTGTGACAAGTGAAGATAATCTGAAAAAAAAATCTGTGCCAAGAAAACATCTATGAAGCATGATTTGGTCAGCAAGTATTGGAGTTGGAATCATGGAAATCAAAATGTTGTGTTTGAATCTGAATTGAGGACTGTAAAATCTGAATTGAAGCTGAACAGCAGCTTAACATAAGCTGGAAAATCTGAACTTAAGCAGAAGTTTTGAGTTGGTCAAAGAAAAAAAAATCTGAAAACACTGCTGAAAGGATGAATTATAGTCGAGAAACTGCGACCTTGAGCTTCCTAAATGAAACAATCTGAATTTCAACAGAAACAATCCGAAAATGCAGCTATGGGCAGAAAAGAAGAGATGATATTGAACCAGGAAATGCAGAGAATTCTGTGCCAAAAGGAAAATCTATGAAGCTGATATGATTAGAAATGACTTGGATTAGAACTTGAACTGAATGGCAACTAATATGAATTGAATTCAGCTGAGTTGAAGCTGACCAAATCTGATCAGGGCAGAAGATTTGTGCCAAAAATAGAGAGAAAAAAAAATCTGCTGGGCAGTGCAGTAATTGAAATTCTGGGCAGTGCAGGGATTGAAGTGCAAAGGAATTGATTTAAAACTGATGTGGCTGCTGCAATAAATGCTGATCTAACTGTTGATAAGGAATTAAAGAGTTTTACAAGGTCTAAAAGCAATGCCATGGAGCTGAGGACTTGAAACAGGAAGGAAAGAAAGAAAAAAAAATATATTTGAGATGATAAAGAGGTGTGCCAACAAAAAGGAAATGTATCAAGAGTGAGTTACAAGGGTTGTTGAGTGAAAATTTTATGTCGAGTGTTTATTTCACTTGATATCATATGTTCTTTGATACAAATCTGAGCAGAAAAGAAAGAAGAGAAAGAAGAATGAGAAAAGAAAAGCAAAATTGGCACGAATAGACAAAAATTGGCACAAGAGGTCAAGGAAGGGTTTTTCATCCAAATCAAAGGCAATTATTCAGGTTTGACTTCACAACACTTTTGAGATCATTAGGGGACTGTATAGAGAAGCAAAGTACATTGGAAATATCCTCAAGTACTCAAGTCTTCCACTCTATCCATTTTTTTCATTTTCTTGGCTTTTGCTTCATTTCTTACTATTTTTGTGTCTTTCATTTGATTTTGTAGATGTGAATCCTAATCATGATTAATGGTGGAGAGTAGATAATAAGCAAGCCTATGGTAGTGCAAGAAGCATGTGTGTATGAGTGAGCTCCACTTCCATCAAGAACTAAAGGAGAGAGCCACCAAAATTTTCCTTGAAAGGCTATGAGTTAGATTCATCTCAATGACTCATGATGGATGAAAAGGCTAAGTTGTTGATTTAAGGACAAGATACTAATCCATAGAGCTTAGATTTTTGAGAATTGACAACCTCAGGTAATTTCTTTTCATTTGCTTCTAATTATGCTTAAGAAAGTCTAAGGGATACTTATTTAGTAGTTTCGCGAGACGCTCAAGGTTAAGTGTGGGGGAGTTGATAAATACCATTTTGTTGATTATTTTAATTGTTAAAATCCATGTTTGACCTATGTTTTTATTGCTTAATTGTGATTTTACCCTAGGTTTTAGGATTTCCTCTTATTTTGGACTTAATTGCAAATTTACACATTTTTTGGATTATTTGGCCACTAATTTTTTGATATATTTTTGTAGACATGAAAGGATCCTGGACCTAGGGTATACTGGGTCAAACTTGAGTCGGATGTGAACCGGATCGAATTATCAAACTTACAATTAATCCGGGCCGTCCGATTCAAGAGCGGCTAGATCTGAGCCATCCGGGACGATCTGAAGCAATCCGAGCTAGGTTTAGGGTTGATCAAGCTCTATGATCAAGATCTGAAGGTTTCATTCTAATCAGAGCTCAATCAACCGTTGGATCAAGCAAGGAGGGCTCTAGATCGTCCATTCAAAGACTTAGTTGATCTGGACCATCCGTTGCACATCTGGAGGATCCGAGCTACCACGAGGAAGATCCTGACCCCAGATCATCATCATAAAAATTTGGATCAAATCAGAGCAAAATCAGCCGTTGGATCTCCTCCGATCAATCTGGGCCGTCCGTTGATGACTATTTAATCAAATGTTGCCCGCAGCTCAGCCTCGTCACGTTTCCTCGCCTTAGCTTCGTCTTCTTCATTTTCTTTTGCATTTTCTTCAGCAATTTCATCATCCAAGGGGCGCGACCCCTCAATTTCTCCATTTGATCATTATCTGAGTCCTTGGAAGATAGCTAGGATCGAGATTTCAGCTCAACTTGCGCCAGAACAGGGGGGTTTGAGGGTTTCGGCATCTCTGCTACCCAATCGATTGTGTCTCGTCCACAAGCCACCTCCGACCATTTGAGCTGCTTGTAGGGGTTCTCAGGTGAGCTCAGATGTTCTTCAAATCACAATCGCAAGCCATCCATTGAGACAAGAGAGATTGGACTGGAATTTCTTCCAACTGATGCAGTTTGAGCAGAGTGATCGATTGAGGCTATTTTTCCACTGATTTGCTGAGCCTAGGGGTTTGAAGACAGTTCTTGATTGACAACCAAGAAGATTTTGAGCTTAGGGAAGATTGAGGAGTAGTTTAGCTAGCTAGTTTCATTGTGTTTGTAGCTTAAATTTCATTTCTGCCGATTCTGTTTTGTTTCTGAAAATTTCAGTTATCAGCTGTCTTAGTTTATAATTCTGCATTGTTTGGTTGCATTAGGTTTTTAATCTTCGAGTTCAGTGATGTACGAACTTGTTTAGTGATTAATAGAGTTAAATTTCTGTTCACTTTAGTTTCATTTGCTGTGTGCCAATTTGTGTTGCTTGCGTGCCAAGTTTATTTCTGTTTTATTTTCTTTCTTTCATTTTCTGAATTTGTCTCAGATTTCTTGTTTCTTAGTTGTTAATTCCTGCTCTAGCATTAGATAGATAGTGCATTTAGTTTAAAATAGTAATTGCTTTAAGTTCTGCGCCTCAATTCCATTGTTGCATGCCAATTCAAGTCTGAAAAACCCAATCTATTTTCTGAAATTCCAGCTTGGTTTCTGCATTCTCCCCATTTATTTCTATGTTTTCGATTCCAGCACATGAAAAGGTTATTGTTTGGTCAACCATTGCATTAGATCTCCACTTGATCAATTTGTTTATGCAATTGGTTGTAGCGTATCAATTCTTGTATAAACTTCAATTCTGCAGGTTTTGTTTTCATGCAATTCAATTCTGCATCTCTTTGTTTCTGCACATCAATTCGTTTTGTATCACTTACAGCTTAGCAATTCTGAATTGTAGATCAGTGCATCAATTTTGGCCCACTTGTTTGTTGGATTTGCATTCAAATTGTTGCTGAAATTCTGAAGTTCTTCATTTCAGCCCTGCATTCATTCATTTCTGCACATCATTTTAGTTTCTGAATTCTGTTTTGCTGGAGCTTGTTTCTGCATGAATTGGTTAATGAATCCTGCATCCGAGTTGTTAATCTCACATCACATTGCTTCACATCAGCTGATGGTTCCGATTTGGCATCACATTTTGTAGCTACATTTCTGCTTCAAGAAGCTGAATTCATTCACTTCAATTCTGCAATAGGGCTGTTTTGTTTGATCAAACCTCAAGTTCTGAATTTCTTCATTCATTGCTGCAAATCTTTTCACTAGCAGCTGTGTCTACAAAACTAAGTTGATCAGTCCAATTCCTGCACTTAGTAGCAGATTTCTATATTGGCACATAAGTTTGAATAATTGAGTATCAAGTTTGTTTCAAAGCCTTACTTTGTATCAAATCTTATTCCTGAAATTAGGTTTATAATCTTGCATTAGTTTCAACTAAAGATTGTAGCCCTGTTTAGATACATTTGATTAGCAATCGTTTTACACTTGAAATCAGATTTATTTTTTTATTTTATGAATGGTGCCAAAGTGCTTTAGTTGATGAAGTATTCTCATTGGTTAAGTCATTAAGTGCATTTTCCTTGTTTGGTTCTTTGAGTTAAGTTTTTCTTCTTTCTATCAAGCTTTCATTTCTGAATTGCAAACCAAACACCAAATCACATTTGAAACCCAAAAACACAAACGACACACAAATACAAGTGCGAATCACACAACGTCAACTAGCCCCGAGAAAAATACGACCTGTGGCCCCTTTACTACGCTTTTCTTCTTTGATTGCAAAAAGGGTTTCCAGCATTCATTCACATCTAAATCTGATGGTCCCACAATTCGTGACAATTTAATCTAGTATTCTGGGCTTGTCATTGGATCTTGGCCTACTAATGGATCTAAACTCGATCCATTAATTAAGATCCATTCCATTAAAGGATCTTAAGTGAACATCCTCAACAACCCCCATATTTTCATATGGGCTCCACATATTACGAGTCATCCATCCCCCCGTGTTTAAGATCTCAAATGCCCGTTAATTAATTTAAATTACTAACAATTCAAATTAATTAACTTATGGATCCTTGATTAGTACCACTCAACCTTATCATCGTGCCGGATCAAATCCACCTGCAGGGTTTAGCACGATGAACCTTTTGAACTCATCAAGGGGGCATCATCATCCCAACTAACCAGGACACGGATTCCGTCAATAATCAATAGCACATCATATTATTAATATTATCTCCCAACTTACCGGGCCTATCGATCTAACAGAATAGATCTCGCTCATTGTTAAATCAAAGAAACAATAATTAATAATATATGCCCGTTATTATTTCGGGATTAAGGGATCGTACTCTATAATATAAACTGAGGTCCTTTCCAATTATCGAGTCAGTACAAATTGGATAACCTTGGATTTTAGTCCTGCTCAATGTACTCAAAGCTCACTAGTGTAATTCTATGGTCAAGACCAACCACACCTAATTACACTACAACCATCCCGATGGGTTGTCCAATTCCATCTCTGTTGTGGGCCTCTATTTATACTAAGCAAGGAATTGATAACATAATATTTCGTGTGACACCACACACCATGTTATCTACAATGCAAAGTAATTGGACTTCATGCATGTACTAATATAAACAGACACATAGTGTAGTTGTGATTCTCTTTTCATAACTAAGATGTTCATATAAAGAAATCCATGTCTTTCAGTATATACATCTTATAGTATACACATCTAACACATCCACGCATCATCCAGAAAGAAAAATAAAATGTATAAAAATGCAAAAATTAACCAATCTTAAACATACAAAGCTGGAAACCTCAGCTCTAGTACCAATTGTTGGGTATGGTTTGGCGGGTTTCCTAAGTGAATACTTGGTCGTTCCGAGAGACCTCTCCATGACTACGGATTAAAAAATTAATCCAAATAGAGACCCATCTCCCAATGACCATCTCATGCCGTATCGAACAATCCAAATTACAACTCGGCCAATTGATAAGTATCATTTTGTTGACCATTTAAGGTTCTAGGATATATTTTTGACTCATGTTTTACTTGCTTAATGGTGGATTTACTCTAGGTTCTAGGATTTACATTCATTTTGGACCTAATTGCAAATTTTGATATATTCGAATTGTTTTATCACTAAATTGTTGATCTACTTTTGTAGGCTTGGAAGGATCATGGACCTAGGTCATGTTGGGTCAATGTTGAGTCAAAAGTGGACTGGATTAAGTGATCAAGCGACGACTAATATGGACCGTCCAATTCAAAAATGGCTAGATCTAAGCTATCTGAGAACTTCTGGTCAATCCGAGCTGGGGTTAAGGTTAATCAAGCACTGGGATCAAGATCTGAAAGTTTCATCCAAATCAGAAATCATCTGGCCATCAGATCAAGCTCAGGAGGATCTAGACCGTCCATTCAAAGATCAAGGTAATCTGAACCATCCGTTGCAAATCTGGAAGATCTGTGCCACTGAGAGATAGATCAAGCACCTTGATCAGGATCTGGAAAGTTTGATTCAAATAGGACGAGATCCAGCCATTGGATGGAATTGAAATGATCTCAGCCGTTCACTGTTGAAACTATATTAACTGCTTCCTCTGCTTCGGATCGGTGTCGTGTCTTCGTAGTTCTTCGTGTTTTTACAGTTGTTCTTCTTTCCGTTGATAGTTTTCTTCATCTGAAGGCGTGGCCGACTCGATTACGACCTTGGAACAAGATTTGGATCATTGGGAGAAGGATTCCGTGGAGATTATAGCTCGGATTTGCACCGGAACAGAGTTGATTGAGGGTTTCGTCAATTTCTGTGATCCAATCAATTGGATCAAGATCTCGTGCCATTTTCTTCCATCGGAGCTTACTGGAGGGTCCTCTGGTATGTTTTGATCATCACCAAATCATCATCACACCTCGACATCGCGAGATCGAAGAGATCGATTGGTTTTCTCCAGCTGAGTGCAGTCTGTGAGCAGAGTTGAAATTGAAGCCATTTTCCCAATAATCTGCGGAGCTGAAGGGGTTCTTGGCTTGCTCTTGTGTGACGGCAAGGAGGTTTTGAGCCAAGGGAATGATCGAGGCTTAGTTTCTTAATGCACTTCTTTTGTTTTAGCTGTAATCTCATTTCTGCAAACAATTTCTGTGTCTATCTTCATGTCAGCTGTTTAGTTTACCTCCTTGAATTGTTTTTGCTTTAATTAAGTTTCCTTTCTGCAAGGTAATCAGCTAGGGATTTTGTTTAGTGAACAATTATATTCAATTTCAGCTTATTTTCTGTTTTGTCTTTGCGTATCAAATGTTGTAGCTGCGTATCAGTTTTCACCCTGTTCCTACAAATTACAGCTTGGTTAAGCTGAGTTTTCGAATTTGTTCCTACTCTAATCAGTTTCAATTAAGCAAGTTAATGAGATAGATTGCTTGATAGAGAACTATTAGATTCAATTTCAGTTCTTTACACTTTAGATCTTGCGTATCAGTTTTTTTTCCTTTACATATTAGCTCTATGACTTGTGTATCAGTTTTCTCCTGTGTATCAATTTTTCCTTGAGTATCAACTTTTGCTGTAGTTTCTGAATTTGGTATCAAGTGATTCTTAGGATTTATCTTCTGAATTTACATCTAAGTTTGTTTCATTTTCATAGAAGTTGATATACATTTCTTCATTCAGATTGAGACTGAACTTTAGCTTGCATTCCTAAATTCCTACTTTCATTCAATTGTTTCTGGATTGGACATTTTCATTTCTGCAAAATTACAGTTGATCACTTCTAAAGCTAGTTTCGAGCATTTGATTTCAGTTGCATTGCTTGCCTTTTTATCCAATTGTTGCAGCATTCGGTGTCTGAATTTTTGCACTTCATTTCTGCATTTTCTGCACACTCAATTCTGTGTTAGGATGCTCTGAATTGATCAGTTCTTCATTTGTTGCTCAATTGCTTCATCTATCTCATAACGTCATCTCACTGATAGTCTTGTTTTCCAAGCTAAATTGATCAATCCATTTTCGAATTGTTACGTATAGTTCCTGCACTTAGAATCACTTCGACACATAGTGACTTTTCCCTTTGCGTATGAAGTTTCCATTGTTGCATTTGTACCAAGTTAATTTTCGGCCTTGAGGGGTAATTCCTGAAATTCGACACAACTGGTAGTATACACTTATATTAGAGTTCAGTTTTGATTTCCAAATTTTGCTAAGCTGCATTGGTGAGTTAAGTTTCCATTAGTTGAGTGCCTTAGTTGATACTGTTTTGCTTAAGTTCACTTAGTTAAATTTCCCTTCTTTTCCTTGTGTTTACATATCTAATTGAAACCAAACCCCAGATTTATTTGAAACCCCAAAAGTATTTGACGACACATAACTCGAGCTCGAATCAAACATCCTTAACTAGCCCTAGGGAAAATACGACCTGTGGCCCCTTTACTACATTTTATTCTTTGATTGCAAAAAGGGTTTCTAGCTTTACATATATCTAAATTTGAGACCCATATTCATGACACTTAGTTCGGGTCCGTCAAATTTTTGGCGCTGTTGCCAGGGAATATACTAGTTGAGTTGTTTGATTTTTGCTTGTGTGGTCATTTCATATTTTTCTCGATCCATTTTTTTTGCACTTACTGCTATATCTTGTGATCTGATTTTATTTGTTTCATCTTTCTATATACTTTTACTGTGATTTGTTTTTTATTTTATGACCAGGTCTACAGGTGGTGATCTTGAAGATTTTGACCCAGAGATTGAAAGAACTTTTAGAGCTAGGAGGAACCAGCTCAGTGTTTCAGAGGCTTTTGACATTCTTCCTACTAAGTCTATTTCAGCTTATTCAGTTGATCAGATGGCAGACCACCAGAAGACTATGAAAGAACTCGCAGCACCAGATGATACATTTCAGTACTCCAGTATTGCTTATCCAGAGCTTGCTGGTGATTTTGAGCTTAGATCTGGACTCATCCACTTGCTACCTATGTTTCAAGGATTATCTGGAGAAGATCCAAATAGACACCTGCATGAGTTTCATGTTGTATGCTCCACTATGAAGCCTCAGGGTATTTCAAAAGAAGATATCAAGCTGAGAGCTTTTCCTTTTTCCCTGACTGGAGCAGCAAAAGATTGATTCTACTACTTACTTACTGGGCACGTGTCTAGCTGGATTTCTATGAAGAAGGCGTTCCTAGAGAAATATTTCCCAGCCTCCAGAACTGCAATCATTAGAAAAAGCATTTGTGGCATTCAGGAAGTGGTGGGGGAGACACTTTATGACTACTGGGAGAAATTCAACAAACTTTGCTGTAGTTGCCCACAGCACCAGATCAGTGAGCAGTTACTCATCCAGTACTTTTATGAGGGCTTATTGCAGATGGATAGGATTATGATTGATGCTGCAGCTGGAGGAGCTTTAGTCAACAAAATGCCAAATCAAGCTAGGGAGCTCATTTCAAATATGGCAGAAAATTCTCAGCAGTTTGGAAGCAAAGCATTGTCTACTAGAGGAGTTAATGAATTTCAATTGGCTTCCAGTGAACAAAAAGAAATCAAGAATGCATTGGTAGAGCTCACATCAGCGATAAATCAAATGGGTCTTAATAATGCAAGTCAAAATTCCAATCCTTTGGTACCTCCACAATCAAGCCAAGTGATGAGTGTATGTGGCATTTGCTCTAGTCAAGATCATAATTCAGATTCATGCCCCAACCTCCAACAAGATGAGACAATAGCGGCATTGTTTAGGGGACAATTTTAATCCCGGAATAACCCCTATTCGTCTACTTATAACCTCGGTTGGAGGGATCATCTAAATTTGAGGTACGGGAACTCTTTCTACCAACAAACCCCATCACAGCAACAATTTCATCAGCACCAACAAACTTTCCAGCAAGTTCAGCCACAACAACAACAGCAATCACAGCATCTAAATCAGCAATTTCAGCCTCTAAATCAACAATTCCAGCAAACATTTCAGCAGCCATTCCAAGGGATTCAACAAGGTTTCCAAGGGAATCTAAATTATCCACAGCAAATTCAACCTTTACAGCAGCAATTTCAACAACCGCAGCAAAGTTTTCAGCCTTGGAATCAATATTTTCAGCCACAAAATCAAGGATTTCAGCCCAATCAATTTCAGTCCTCACCACAACAAGTTCCATTTCAAAATTAGAATTTTCAAGGTTATAATTCTCAGCAAATTTCCCCAACATTCCAGCCAAATTATCAGCCCTATCAACAACAATTTCAGCCATCCTATCAGCCCCAACAACCCTATTTTCAAGGATCTCAGCAAGGGCAACAATTTCAACAACCTACTTCTATCTTTCAAGGTCTATCAAAACCGTATGCTAATCAAGGGGGCTATGAAGGGTCTAGTGGAGGAAATGCACAACAACAAAGAATAGAGGAGATGTTTCAACAACTTCTACAACAACGAAGGAATGATCCTGCAATACAAAACCTCGAAAGGCAAATTGGACAATTGGCTAGTGGGATGAATCAAGGTCAAGCTCAAGGATCAAGCCAACTACCTTCTCAAGCTATTCCCAACTGAAAGGGAAATGTTAGCGCTATTACTTTGAGGAGTGGGAAGGTTACTTCAACTAAAAAGAAGTCCAAGAGCAGTTTTTCTGAAAATGGGACAGCACCTTCAATTCCAGCCCAAAACAGTCATGAAATCATTCAAAATTCAGTTGGTTCCATCCCTAGTCCGGGCCTAACTCCTTCTTCAAGTAATCCTGTGAATTTGGTGGAAAAGAGGGAGAAATCAGCCGCGAAACAGATTTTACAGCAGCTCCATCAAGTGGGACAGCAGCTCAAAATTCAACCCATCCCATTTCGGTTCAAGAGGAAGAAATGAGGGTGCCCTTGCCCTTTCCACAACGGAAAACTCAAGCCAAAAGACAAGTGGAGGAGGAGAAAGCCAAAGAGTACAATGAACTGGTAAAATTGTTTAGCAAAGTGGAGATTAATGTACCCTTGTTGACCATGATTAAACAGATTCCTAAGTATACAAAATTTCTAAAAGATCTATGTGTTCACAAGAAGAAGCTTAAGGAAAATGAGTTGTTGGATCGAGAGAAATGATAGAGGGGGGGTGAATATCGTAAAACGTTCGGATTAATAAGTTAGAGAAATTACGCAGCGGAAATTTAAATCAAACACGCAAACACCAAGTTTTTTACTTGGTTCGGAGTCGCGGTCGGCTCCTACTCCAAGGCCCACGGTCGTTGACCGTTTTCTGCGGGTAATTTTATATTTTCGCAAAACCAGTTTACAAGATTGAATTAGAAGTATAGTAATGTAAATTTTAAAGAAAGCTCTTCGTTACTGACGTCCAGTGTGGATTGTCTTTTCGGAGCAGGAGGACGTCGTCGGCGCTTGTATCTCGAGTCGGGAGGTTTCCGGAGCAGAGCGTGGGAGCAGAAGAGCGTGAATGCGTTGGAAGGAATGATTGTTGGAAGCCTTGGGGTCGAGGGCCTATTTATAGCCCCTGGGGGCGCCCGGAACGTCGGAGGCACCCCCCCCATGTGTCAGCCGATCCGATTCCCTCTCGGTCAGCTCTGATCCCTTAAAACTCGGGATCAGGCTTTGACGGGGGCGCCCGGAACACTGGGGGCGCCCGGGTTGACCGGGTCTCCTCTTATCCGTTGGCTTCGCTGGGTTCTGCTTCGTTAGCTTCACCTGGGGGCGCCCGGACCATCCGGGGCGCCAGGGAGCAGGGGGGCGTCCGGGAGCACGGGGGCGCCCTGCCCATAAGCTGCCGAAGCTCATTTTTCTTTACTTTGTTTTGTGTTCACCTTGGGGGCGCCCGGGACACTCCGGGCGCCCTGGTCAGCTACTGCCTCACTCCTTTGAGGCTCTCTGAGCTGCAGGCACTCGTTACTTCGGTCCTGCATCCCGGGTTAGTCCAAAACAACATAAAGCAATAAGATTTTAGTTTATACAGCCTTAGCTGTCTTGGTTCTGACTTTGGGCCTCCCAAATGGAGCCCTAGGTCGAACCAACTCCTACTGTTCGCTCGACGGGGAACGCATCCTCACCTACTCCTCTCGGGAGAATGTACCCGATGTCAACCGGCTCCTCCGGTTGGACTTTTGCCCAGCTGTCCTTTGCCAGGTCTTGGATACCAAGGTATCCTTCGCCCGGTGCCTAGCATTCCTTCGCCAGGTCTTCAATCCCAAGCTGTCCTTCGCCTGGTACATAGCAGTCCTTCACTAGGGCTTCAGTACCAAGCTGTCCTTCGCCTGGTGCCTAGCAGTCCTTCGCTAGGTCTTTGTCTCCTAGCAGCCCTTCGCTGGGTGCCCAGCGGTCATTCGCTAGGTCTTTGTATCCTGGCATTCCTTTGCCAGGTGCCTAGCATTCCTTCGCTAGGACTTTTCCTGCACACTTGATTAGCATGTTAGATAAACATTATACCTTAACTTTTGAACCCTTTTGCCATTATCAAAACTCAGGTTCGACTTGGGTGCTTTCTGCACCAACAATCTCCCCCTTTTTGATTTATGGCAACCCTGGTTCAAAAAGTTAAGTTAATCAGAGCATTTTAAATGAAATTTTGTTTCCTCCCCCTGGAAGGAATCTCCCCCTAGATTTTTCAAAAGTTCGTGGGGTTTTTTTTGTTTTGAAAATAAATTCTAAGTCTCATGATGGATTTAATTCTACTTAGAATAATTTTCAACAGAAACTTTATATTTTCCAAAATACTTTGTGTATTTTGAAAACTTGTAGAATATTTAATGTAACACTCGCTTTTTTTCCCGTAAAGCGGCGTTACGTTAACATACATAGGGGCATGTGAACATTGTAGGGCAGCAGAATACTTAAAACTTACACATACATACACCTAACTATTTTTCCTATCATGGTGACATGGAACTTAGCATATCAACATCATACTTACCATCATGTCATAAAGTCACATAGTCATCCATTAGGCACATAAGTAGCAAACGTAAGTTGTTCTAGACAACACCATCATAAGGTTAACATAAAACTTGTAATTATATCTTTCCTTGGCCAAGTCACTACCACACACTCATTTGTGCCTCTCCTGCTACTTCCTTAGTATCCTCTTGCTTGATCTGCGGTATAAGAAAAGTAAGACTATAAGCACATAGGCTTAGTAAGACCCTTTCCTACTCACTAAAACCATTCGTCACTTAAACATAAGCACACGAACATTAACATCACTAGGTGCTTAACATAAAACATAAGCATATAAAATTCACTTAGCATGATATAGTTCTTAACATAGAACATGAGCGTAAAGCATAAAGCATCTTCTATTATGGCATAGTTCCTTAACATCAATCATAATCATGAACCCTTTTCTATCATGGCATACTTCTTAACATCAAACATAAACATAAAGCATTTTTCTATCATGGCATAATTCTTAACATCAAACATAAACTTAAAATATTTTTCTATCATGGCATAATTCTTAACATAAGCATAAACATAAACATTTTCTATCATGGCATAATTCTTAACATAAGCATAAACATAAACATTTTCTATCATGGCATAATGCATAACATGAATGAATGCATGAGTCAAAATGCATATACATAAGGATGCTTAATTTTAAAATCATACTTTTAGATACTTAAACATAATCATAACATCATTGGGGTCCCCGGCTTGTACCACATTCATACATCATATGTTGCATCCCTAAGTAAATACGAGGTAGCTAGTCTCGACCTACTAGGGTAAGGACAGCTTCATCGGTAGTCCCTAAACCGTGGACAGCTTCATCGGTAGTCCAGAACCGTGGACAGCTTCATCGGTAGTCGAGAACCGTGGACAGCTTCATCGGTAGTCCAGAACCGTGGACCTTGCTTAGGTCCGGTACAAGCCCATTCATAAAATAAAATACTTTCACATGCCTCTATATTCATAAACATACATAGCATAATCATTCATTCTTAATACTTAACATCATCATTATGCCTTGAAGGCATGAACCTTATCTTCGTTCATCATCCTAGTTCATAAAGCTTGTCGTGTTCATGGCATACTACAGAATTTAGGGTCATAGCTCAATACTACAGTATTGAGCTATAGCTCAATTGGTATTCAGGATTCATAAAGAACTAGATTTAAGCCTGGGTCTAGGGTTCGAATCCTGGGAAGGCAAAAATCCACACCCAGGGGTGGGAATACCTAGTTTGAGTAACGGCACGGTCGATGGTCGACGGTACGATGGTACGACGGTCGTGAGGACCGGTAAATGGGCCGGTAGATGGGCCGGGTCGTTACATTTAAGTTTAAATATTTAGACAATTTTGAAAACTTAAGAAGGATTTAAGTTTGAGTACCAAAAAAAATTTTGAAGCCTTAAGTTTAAAGTACTCTATAAGTTTTGAGAACTTTTAAGTTTTAAAGTACTTAGTAATATTTGAATAACTTTAGTTTTAAGCACTTAGGAAAGTTTGAGAAACTTAAGTACTTTAGTGAAGTTTTGAGAAACATAAGTACTTAGGGAAGTTTTGAAAAAACTTAAGTACTTAGGGAAGTTTTGAAAACTTAAGTACTTAGGGAAGTTTTGAAAAACTTAAGTACTTAGAAAAACTTAGTACTTTGAAAAACTAAGTACTTTGAAAAACTAAAAACTTAGTACTTGAAAAACTTAGTACTTTTTTAATAAAGGATAGAGTTTGAAATTTTAAACAGAATTTTAGAAAATTTTTTTAAACTTTCTCCTTTCCTATCTCTCCCCCTTTGCCATATATTAAAAACAAATAAATACAACAGAAACAGGATAATTAAATTGCATAAAAAATAACTTGCATGATTTTGCTGTACTGAACCAATTCGTGATAAGAATTAAACCAAATCAGTTTCAATTTTCTCTTTTAGGGACCTGTCTAACCCAATTGGCTACTAACTAACTGTTATAAACAGTAGTTTTCACTAGTGTTAGTCAAGTTAACTGTGATGTTCAAGTTAGATTTTCTTAACTTGACACTTAACTTGATTACTTTGTAAGTTGTATTTAGTGCCCTAATTACTGCAGATGCAGTGACTTAAAGCATCTTGAATTAAGGCAAAGACCTAAGCATCTCAACCCTTTCTAGGTTATCAATCAAAAGTACCCTAAGGTGCTTGTGAGATGCTGGCTTCTAAATCTATGGGTGCATGCATTTCTTGGGTTAGGGCCTAGGCTAAGTCCATTTGCGAAAAAGCCCTAGTTTTGAAGGGGGTAGTTTTTAAAATAAAACTATGTCAAAAAATTTATTTTCAAACCTTTTCAAAACTGAATAAAAGCTGATTTTAAAAGCATTTAAACACTGCTTTAAAACTGATTTTAAGTAAGAAACCCAAAAAATAGAGTAAACCTATTCTATCAAGCATAGTAAAGATCAGATACTCAAGTCAAATAAGTAGTCAAAATAGGTGAACTGGTCAAACATAGATCCAGTAGAGTCAAACATGAGTCAAGTTTTAGTTACTTAGTACAATGCTGAAATAGTCTAACTATGAAGAAGGGTCAGGGTGGTCAAATGAGCCAGGCTGCCATGATTGAAATAGTGCCATCATCTCATGATACTGTGCGTCTCTGGCCTCCCTCTCAGCTCTAAGGGCGCTCATATACCCAGTGTAGTAGCCCAGATTTGTCTCTATATCTTCGGCATAATTTGCCTCCACTTCCTCTCAGAGGCTCTGGACATGTGTCTCCAACCGTGTCACTCACTCGTAGAGTGTCGGTGGAGGGGACTCGTCTATGTGTGCTCGAGCCTCAGCTGCCAGATCTGCAACGTCAACGTCTACCTCCTCGTCTGAGTCAATCTGAGCTCCGGCTCGCTGACATCTCCAAGTTAAAACCCCGGTGGCCGATACATCTATACCAGCTAAAGAGAAGTTCCTAACCCTATCTCATCAAAATCGGTCATCTCGGTTATTTCACCTACGGTAATGTCACGACCGTGGTGATGAAGGATGGAGGTGATGATGTGGCAGAAGGGGGTGCGTACCCGACCCTGAGTCGTGACATTGGAGGCATGTAAAATAGCGTGGAACATGTGAAGGCCAATGTCAATGTCAAGATGATGGATCAGGGCATACAGAAGGAAAGTATGAAAGGGTCGCATGGTCGCGACATCCCTAGTGGATAGTGGTAAGATGCATCGGACCAGAACTCTGGACAGGGCGTAGTCCTGTACCTGAAGGTCAACGGACTGGAATCGTCTATCTGCGGGGAGTCTAGCTTCCATATAGAAATAGGAGTGCAGAGTGTCTAGAGTAATGTGAGAGTAGGGATGATCAAATGGAGGATTCCTAGGTGGATAGCAACAAAAGGTGGATTGGGAGGGTTGTAGTCCAAGGAATCGATTTAGCAAGGTAGGGGTAATCGACAAGGGTATTCCTTGAACAGTAGTGACAAACATAAGATCGTTCTGTCGAACTATGTTATTATAGAATTCGGCACATAAAGATGTATTAATCGAATGAGTGCAGAATACTAGATTATCTAGTTGATAAAAGTTTATAACATTCATGGCTAAAGGACAAGATTGGGTGAAAAAGTGTCTATTGAGATAGCTAGTTTTGATATGCTTGTAGGTTGTTCGAGCAAACTTATTACAAAGTTCTAGAGTCGGGAACCTAGGGTCGGGACTCGGTTCGGTACCGGGGTTCGCTTGGTTTGCTCAGCGTTTTCTAAGTTAAGAAACATGCACTTATAAGAAAGGAATTAAGAAAATAATTCTAAATGCATAAAAGAAATCATACCGGGGAGGCATGGTTGAGATTGAGAAAGCACAAGTGTCACATGATCTTCTTGGAAGGAAGGAAGTGAGGAAGGAGGATGGTTTTTGGTGTGGGAAGAAGAAAGGGTTCGGATGCCTTTTTATAGGCAGTTTATTGGGGGCGCCCGGGAGCTCCCGGGCGCCCGGGACAGTGGTCTCTGCCTTTGGCAGTGACTAGGGCTGTTGGGGGCGCCCGTAGTGGCCCGGGCACCCCGGCCAGGGTGATTTTGTAGCTTTTGCTGCTTTGACCGATATGGGGGCGCCCGCGTGGTTCCGGGCGCCCTGGTCAAAGGTCAGAGGCAGCTTTTTGCCTTGAGAGAAGATAAAGGCATGGGGGGGCGCCCGAGGATTCACCGGCGCCCGGGGTGTGTAGGGAGTGACAAATTTGATGTCTTGTCATTGTTCGACCATGGTTTAGTTGGTTTGACCATGGTTTTACATGATTTGACTACTTTGACTATGGTTTGACTGCTTTGACCATGGTTTGACTATGTTGACCATGGTTTGACTGTGTTGACTATGGTTTGACTACATTCTGAACTACAGGATTAAAAACACAATATAGGTATTAAAGGAATTACAATTGAGTTTAATTTTACTGTCACACCCAATCTAGGGTTTTCAATCACGTTAGCCTTACAGGTTTTGTGAGATAGGTTCTGATAAGTAAAATTATTTTGAAAAATTATTTTGAAAACCTTAATTAATTTTTGAAAACAATTAAATTTATTTTGAAAAGAAATGTTTGAATCTACACCTAATTGATAATTTGTGTTAGATTTGAATTTGATAAAGAATAATTTGAATTTGAATTTCAAAAATTGGCTTCCAAGTCTTGGCGAGACACTAGGCCTTCTTTGGCCGTAGCCTTATTGGATCATCAACTCTTTTCTTGACAAAGCCTTTTAATGAAATTTTATTTTCAAAATTAATCTTTGAAAAATTCTGGTCTAACTAGTTTGGGTCTTGGATCGGTAGTTTCGGCTAGTTTCACCAGTCTAAAGAGACCAAGTATACTTGACCTTATTAGAATTGGTTTCCCTAATGTACTATCATCTCACCTCCACCCAATACTATGTTGTTCAAATTTCAGTTAAGTTTGTTCAGTCCTTACACTAACCATTTCTAAGTCTAAGCATGGTAAATTGCAAAAATTAAATAAACAATCAACCAAGCAATTTGCAATCAAGAATTAAATTCTATCTAACAATAAATATAGTTTTTAATTTGGCTCCCCCTGGACTAAAGCCACGGTAATGGTTAGGCAAGATGTGAATCTTGTCCTTGGGGATCCAATACTGATTTGATCCAGTTAGATTGTTCAGTTACAGTTTAGGTACCCATGCCTGAACTTTATTTCTGGACTGATTCAGTACAGCAAAATAGGATCTTTGTCTAGATTTGGTTCTATAGCCTAGTCCGGATCGATTTAGAACGGACTTCTATTTTTCAAGAATCATGTCAAGACCCTTGGAACCAGAAGTGAATCATTCTAAAGCTGATCTAAGATCCTTAACCTGAGTTTTCAGGGAGGAATTCTCTTTCTTAAGTTTTTCAACTTGATTAGAGGTTCCTTCTTGAACCTTCTCAGTTAAGGGTTTAGAGTCAGCTCCCTTTTTCAGGAGTTTTACTTCCTGTCGGAGAGATTCGACTCGGAGTTTAGCTTTTGCCAAATCTCGAGAAAGATAAGATATTAATTCATTTAATTGACTTCTAGTAAATCCACTTACCTTGATTTCGCCGTCCTCTGAAAATGTCAGTCTGCCGTCATCCTGTTCTGATTCTGACTCGGTCTCGACTTCTTCTGAGGTGGTCAGTGCGAGTAGGTTCGATTGTGGGACCTCTTCTTCTTCGGAGGAGGAGGACTCGTCCTACGTTGCTTGAAGTGCTTTCTTCTTCCTTGTCTTCTTTGCTTCCTTCAAGTTAGGGCATTCGGTCTTGTAGTGGCACTTCTTCTTGCACTCGTAACAGGTTATGTTGGGCTTGCTCTTTTCATTTGCGGGTTCAGCTGGTTCATCCTTTCTTCGGCTGGCTTTCCTTCTGTTGGTTTGGTTCTTCAATTCCTTGTAGTAGTTTCTTGCCAGTCGGACCAGCTTTGGTCGATCTCCTTCATCTTCAGAGTCTGAGTCTGATTCAGACTCAGGTGTTGGTTGTGGTTTCTCCTTGGATTTCTTTTCAGATTTACCTGCAATAAAGGCAATGCCTTTCTCAGCCAGGGTGCAGTTAGTCTGCTCATGTAATTCTAATTCATAAAACAATTCATCTAATTTAATTTTTGAGAGGTCCCTTGAAAACTTGTATGCATCTACCATAGATGCCCACAAGGTGTTTCTTGGGAAAGCATTTAAAGCGTACCTTATTAGGTCACGGTTTTCTACCTTGTGACCGATGCTGTGCAATCCATTCATTAGTTCCTGGATTTGGGTGTGAAGCTAAGTTGCTGTTTCGTTGTCGGTCATTTTGATTGTATACAGCTTGTTCAGGAGCAAATCTCTCTTGCTGATCCGATTGTCTGATGTTCCTTCGTGCAGCTCGATCAGTTTCCCCCACAGCTCCTTGGCACTGTTGAAAGGACCCACCCGGTTCAACTCCTCTTTTGTTAAGCCGCATTGGAGGGTCTGGGTCACCTTTGCATCAGCTTCAATCTTCCGTTTCAGAGCGGTGTCCCACTCTGTGTAGGTCTGAGGTACTCATTCAGCATTCTTGGGAATCTCCAATCCGGACTGGATGATTATCCACATGTCCACCTGAGTTTTTAGGTGCACCTCCATTCGACTTTTCCAGTAGGAAAAGTCTTCTCCACTGAAAAGTGGAGGTCTGGCTGTGCTGAATCCTTCTTGCATGGCCATTAGGGATTTTATCTGAAAAAAAGATAAGAGAAAGAGAAACTTTGTCCCAAGACTTGGTCTTGGATTAGTAGTGCGGGATAAAGAAAATTAAATATCGAGGGGTGTTGCACCAACCTCGATTAACGAGAAAAATTTCGAACGAAAAAAAATAAAAAAATCGTAAAAATCCGAAAAAATTCTCAAACTGGTGGTTGCACCAAGTTTGAGCTTCCCCGCTCTGATACCACTTGTAGGATCGAGAGAAACAACAAAGGGGGGGTGAATATCGTAAAACGTTCAGATTAATAAGTTAGAGAAATTACACAGCGGAAATTTAAATCAAACACGCAAACACCAAGTTTTTTAGTTGGTTCGGAGTCGCAGTCGGCTCCTACTCCAAGGCCCACGGTCGTTGACCGTTTTCTGCGAGCAATTCTATATTTTCACAAAACCAGTTTACAAGATTGAATTACAAGTATAGTTATGTAAATTTTAAAGAAAGCTCTTCGTTATCGACGTCCAGTGTGGATTGTCTTTTCGGAGCAGGAGGACGTCGTCAGGGCTTGTATCTCGAGTCGGGAGGTTTTCGCAGCAGAGCGCAGGAGCAGAAGAGCGTGAATGCATTGGAAGGAATGATTGTTGGAAGCCTTGGGGCCGAGGGCCTATTTATAGCCCCTGGGGGCGCCCGGAACGTCGGGGGTGCCCCCCCACGTGTCAGCCGATCCGATTCCCTCTCGGTCAGCTCTGATCCCTTAAAATTCGGGATCAGGCTTTGACGGGGGCGCCCGGAACGCTGGGGGTGCCCGGGTTGACCAGGTCTCCTCTTAACCGTTGGCTTCGCTGGGTTCTGCTTCGTTAGCTTCACCTGGGGGCGTCCGGACCATCCGGAGCGCCCGGGAGCAGGGGGCGCCCGAGAGCACGGGGGCGCCCTGCCCATAAGCTGCCAAAGCTCATTTTGCTTTACTTTGTTTTGTGTTCACCTTGGGGGCGCCCGGGACACTCCGGGCGCCCTGGTCAGCTGCTGCCTCACTCCTTTGAGGCTCTCTGAGCTGCAAGCACTCGTTCCTTCGATCTTGCATCCAGGGTTAGTCCAAAACAACATAAAGCAATAAGATTTTAGTTTATACATCCTTAGCTGTCATGGTTCTGACTTTGGGCCTCCCAAATGGAGCCCTAGGTCGAACCGACGCCTACTGTTCCCTCGACGGGGAACGCGTCCTCACCTACTCCTCTCGGGAGAATGTACCTGATGCCAACCGGCTCCTCCGGTTGGACTTTTGCCCAGCGGTCCTTTGCCAGGTCTTGGATACCAAGCTATCCTTCGCCCGGTGCCTAGCATTCCTTCGCCAGGTCGCTGTCCTTCGCCTGGTGCCTAGCAGTCCTTCGCTAGGGCTTCAGTACCAAGCTGTCCTTCGCCTGGTGCCTAGCAGTCCTTCGCTAGGTCTTCGTCTCCTAGCAGCCCTTCGCTGGCTGCCCAGCGGTCATTCGCTAGGTCTTTGTATCCTGGCATTCCTTTGCCAGGTGCCTAGCATTCCTTTGCTAGGAATTTTCCTCCACACTTGATTAGCATGTTAGATAAACATTATACCTTAACTTTTGAACCCTTTTGCCATTATCAAAACTCAGGTTCGACTTGGGTGCTTTCTGCACCAACAATGGTCAGCTTGGGGAAGAATGTTTCATAACTCATCCATACCATACCTCAAAAATATGAAGACCCTGGAGTTTTTACTGTATCATGTGAGATAGGGAGGTCTATTTTTCATGATGCTATGCTAGACATGGGAGCTTCCATCAATGTAATGCCCAGATCGGTCATTCAGATGCTTGGTCTTGGCCCTCTACAGTCCACTGGAGTGGTAATCCAGTTAGCTGACAGAAGCCAAACCCATCCAGCAGGAGTGATTGAAGATGTTTTAGTAAAAGTTAAGGAGTTGATTTTCCCTGCAGACTTCTACATTCTAGACATGGAAGGAGAGTATCTTGCATATAGATCCCCACTCATCCTTGGGAGGCCTTTTCTGAAACTGCCAGAACCAAAATTGATGTTTATGCTGGCACACTTTCGATGGAGGTGGGGGACACAGTAGTCCAGTTTAGTATTTTCGACGCCATGAAGGGCCCTAGGGGAGATCACTCCATTATGAGCATGGACACCCCAGATGAGACTGTTGAGGCACAGTTAATTGCTGATGATGTTGCATTTGACATAGTGTGAGGAGATTTGATTTCAGAGAAAGCTGAGGATGCAGCAGTTGTGAAGGCATTAGAGGAGCTGGATGGAAAAGCACGTGATAGCCTTGAATTCGAAATGGAAGCTTTACAGGACTCTTCTTATCTTTTACTTTGTGATATTGCTATTGATAGTCCTAATTTTTCTAATAAGGTTGTTGCAGATATTACTGAGGAAGCATGCACGGGAGATGATTTTACAAGTGTAGGGGATTGCACAGAGCCCCAGGGACCACCATCATTGACTGAGACTTTAGAAGATTCAGAAGATAAACCAGAAAGTGTAGGGTCTTGTATGGTAGAAGCAAGAACCCAATGATCACCTGTTCCAGTTAAGTGTCCACGAGAACTTGAGCTTGAGATGGAACCTGTACTTAACCAGGAGGAAGCTATGGATACATCTATTCTTGTAGAACCTCCAAGTATTTTTCAACGCGATCAGGTAAGTATTTCTCCTTTTCCTTTAGAAAATTTCAGGGAGGTGTCTAGAATTGCATGTGAAGCATGTCTTGATACATCTTTTGTGAAAAATAATTATGAAAATTCCATAGAGGCACCCAGGTTTGATTTTATTCATTGCGATGATATTCTTGATACATATTATGCTGAAATTAATTTTGAAAAATTCTTAGAGGTGCCTAAACTTGATGTTGTTTGTTGTGATAAATCTCTTGGCCCATCTTATGTAGAATTTGATTGTAAAAAATTTATTGAGGTACAGAAAATTGATTTCATTGGTTGTAATGCATTGCTTAATACCTCCGTGGTGGAAAATAATTGTGAATATTCCATTGAGGTACCCAAATTTGATCTCATTGGTTGTGATAAGTCTTTTGACATACATTTGGTGGATATTAATTGTTGAAAACTCATTGAGGTACCAAAGATTGATTTTATTGGATGTGATGCATTTTTGGATACATTTTATATAGAGATTGATATTGTTTCATTTCTTTCTTACCCTGCACGAATAAGAGCGGTATTACATGATTTTGCAGGGTCCCAAAGACTTCTTGAGTGGGTACTCCATCTAAACAGTCTTCAACCTCCTGGAAGGTTTTTCAAAAAGCATCAAGAGGGAGGAGAAGATCTTACTTTAATTTGTAACACTCTACTTCTTAAATGGCTCTTGTACCTAAATCACCTTCGGCCACCTGAATATTTCATTGTAAAGTCTAAGTGTGGGGGAGTAATGCACCATAAAATTGAACAAATGAAGGAAACTTTCTCAGCTACCCCTACTCCTCCACTGCCACGATGGAGGTTGTTTCTTGACAGACTCCGACCACCAGAAATAAAGGGGAGTTTATTCTTTCTTGCATTTTCCTTCATCGCATTTTTCATTTTTATGACTCCTAGAAGTAAATTTTCTTTTAAAATGAGTTCTTGCTAATAAATGCGTGAGTAGAGTAGAATGAATAAATAGACATTGTAATACCATATTATTTCTTTTGGCACGTTTTCTTCATGATTAGGAATAAATGTATCCCTTTAGATTATCTTCATATCATTTTAGAGTCTCTTGAAAATTAATTAAATTTGATTGTTAAAACTTTAGATTTAAGCTAATGGATGAACTCTTGGATGCTTGAGTACTACTTAGCTTTAAATTCTAAAGTGATGATTTGAGATGAATCATTTGTACCTAGTGAGGATTAGCCTTATTTTTGTGACGCATACATGTGATTGTACTCTAGAACTTGCTAAGGTTCTTTCAAAACCATACTTTGATGATTGAATCACATTTATAGAGGTGAATCATTTTGTTTCTTATCTCATATCAATTTTCGTAAATTTCCCTTGTATCACTTCATATTTTTCATTTTCCCTACTTAATCTTCATATTGCTTCTAACTTCACTTTTCTATGGACTTGGAAATTTGGGAATGTTCTTGATGTTACTTTGCCCGAGATGGACAAAAGATTAAGTGTGGGGGTGGCGGCTAGTGCTTTGGAATCAATTCTCATCAAGGAAATACTTCATTTTGAAAAAAAAAATGAAGAAAAGTGGCCATTTGAGTTGAGCTTGGTATTGAGATAAATGGGAATTCAGTTGTGAATTGGATGTGAAGTGGTTCTCGCATGGCAACCATTATTTTATTCGACTAAAAAGGAAAAAAAACAAAACAAAGTCAAGTGGCACACAAATAAAAAAAACTGTGCCAAAGTGAAGGGAAAAAAATGAAATGAAGGAGTTTCTGTAAAATACGCTTAATTAATAACATAATTATAATAAATATAAAGATATAGTAAAATAAAATAAAAGAGGTATATAAATAAATATATATGGTTATATATATATTTATATATATAATTAGTATAAAAAGGAATTAATGATTTGGAATTAATCATGTGGAAAATTTGGAAATAATTATGGGATTAATTGTGTACAAAATTGGTTAGTTATGAATTATTTAAGGGGAAAAAAATTTTATTTTCGGAATTATTATATATATATATATAGGAGTTGTTAAGCCCGAGTCGTCTTCCCCGTGCGCCCGTGCCCTAGTCTCGCCGACCTTTCCCACTCGCCCGACGCAGTCGCCTGTCGAACGTCGCCCCTCTTCCCCGGCCACGAGTGAGCGACAGCGACGCCATCTCTCTGTGTGCCGATCGTCGACGCCATGATCTGCCATCGGCCGAGCCGGCCTTTGCGGCGAGCTCTTTTCTTTGGTTTTCTTTCCGGTCGTCCTACACGCTGGGGTTTGGGTGCCTTGCTCAGGACAGCCGGAGCGACGATATCACACACGCTGCAACCTCCCTCCCGCAAGCCTCTTTGCAGTTTTCCCTCCTCGCGAAGTCGTCTCCATCGACCACCACTTAGGTAAGATGATCGGTGATAGTTTTATTTGGTTTTAGAATGGAATTTCATGTATCATCTTCATAGCAATCGGTTTTGGGAATTTAGGTTTCTTTGTAGAACTCCTACTGCTCGGGTTTGTTTTGGTATGTCTCAATCAATCTTGTAGGTTAGATTTGGGCTTGGGCTTGAAGATGGTTTTTATTGGTGAATTTCCAGTGCTATCGTGAGGAAGGAATTGGCATCCTCTCGCTCTATCAAATTCAACCATTCTGCTATTTCCTTATAATGCTTTTGGCATCCTTTTGCTTTAATACGTGATCTTTCAATGTGTTCTCAGCAAATTCAATGTAGGTGTGGTAGAGTTTAATTGGTTCGGATTTAGTTCGTTTTTGTTTTTGCTAGTGTGGGTTAACTATGGGGCTTGATTCATTGTTTTTTTTTTGGGTTGGCGCGTGAGGGTTATTTTGTGTGCCAAAAGTTTAAGGGTTTTCGTGTGTTAATGGGATGAGGGAGGTGTTTATTTGGGACAGCTTGGACAACTTTGTTGGAGCTATGTGTAAATTGGAACTTGTTGGAAATGGATGGTCCCTTTCCCTGCTGAAAACTAAGTTTAGTGGAGCTTAGGTTAAATTAGGCGTTAGATTCTAATTAGGTGAAGTAATTAGTTTAGCTGTTTAATTAATCATATAAAAAGCTAAATCTTATCTTGGATACAGGGTGCTAGCTGATTACGGATTATTTGGACCGAAGCTTCTTTCTGATACACACTACATTTAAGGCGGGTACTTCTCCCTTGATTCTTGTAGTTTCGTTTACCTTAAATGCATGGTCGTTTTACTTCCTGAGAAGGTTTGCTTTATCTTAAATCTATTTGCCTTGTTTTCCTGCTTGATACTTATTCGTGCTTGACCTTTGAGTGATAATTCCAAATTGTTCAGTTATACAGTCTCATCAATTGATTTCTAATCTAAGAGTACCGCGTGTACTATAGAATAATTATTTGACCTATCTAGGGTTTAATTGGCATTAGATAACCCTACCCAGTAGATTAGTGCATGTTTATTCACTTTGGTGTTGATTGTGTTTTTCGTATGTTTCCTTATTTTGGTGTTATTGGTGTTTTCTATTTTCGCATGGTTTTGGATATAATTGAGGAGGTGGATATTAGCGACATGCATCATAGCATTCAGGCCGACGACTGCGGGCTCCTTGGTGGTTGAGACGGGTCGTCAGGTACATTTTCCTGTTGTGCCACGCTTGGTCGGAGTTGTGTGCAAACAGTTGATACTCCCCAGGTATTTGGAGTTCCCACAGGTATTTTGAGATTTTAAGCCCCAGGTATTTTGGCTTTTCATATCAGGGCCACGGTTGTCATGGTGTATTTGCATAGCCCCAGGTATTTGGCGCTTGTATCTTGTCCACTCAACCTAATGATGGTTGGTGTGTGTACAGTGCAGGTCATGACAGCATGTGTATATTATGCATTTGCATTTGCTTGTATTTGTTGCATTTGTTTGAGCTATGATTGTTGCATTTGATTGACATTCATATACGGTTATGATTTGTATTTTTTATGATCTGGATATGTTCAGCAGTATTAGGTGTTTATGGAGGTGTTAGAGGGGATTTTTTATTTTTCCCCTACTTGTACATGGTTTTCAGGTATGCTTTATTTGTATAGATGTATTTTGTTTATGTTCTTTATTTCGGAGACTGTATACCCTTTGGCTATCTTTATGCTTGTTTTACCCTTTTATATATCATGCATTTATCTGCTCTTATACCCGCAGAGTTCCATCTGGTACTCACCATCCCTCGTTCTCCTTTTTGTTTCAGGTAGTCGATAGATGTGTCTCGTGCCGCCAGGAGAGGATCCAGCTGCCAGTCTGTCAGTTTGAGTATTAGATTTATTGGTTTTTCGTACACTCATAGTCGTATTATAACATTAGTGTTGTTTCTGGTTTTATTTTCGTTTTGGATGATATATGGTTTTTCCTTCGAACATGTAGTTATTTATTTCTGCTGGATTTCGGTTTGATGCGCTTAGTTATGGAGATTATATTTATTATGTTTATTATTTGTCCGAGATATTATTTTAACTGCGTGGTTGTGTTAATGTGAACGCCAACCGAGTGTGGCTGAGCTATATTATTATGGTTGAGGTGTGTGTATGTATAAAAGTTTCAGATTGTCCGCCGTACAGGCGAGGTGCTGCCCGATTTCCGAGCGAGCCCGGGCCTCTGGGGGCGTGACAATTTAGTGGTATCAGAGCTTAGGTTTTGTGATACCTTTTTTGTTTTCGATTTTGAATTTTTGTAGAGTGTATCTGATACCAATTTAGTGGTATCAGAGCTTAGGTTGTCGAGGTATTTTGGGTCCCTGTGGGTTTTACGATGTTGTTTTCTGTAAAATTTCGAAGTATCTGTTTTACACGGTTTGCGATGTCGTATGTATATGTTTTGAGATTTTTGAATTTACTAGGCTTCCTTCGTTTTTTCTTGGTTTCGGATTTTCGAAATTTTGAGAAGTCATTTTCTCGACTGGGATGTGTTGGGATTTGGCAGCGATGGACTTCTTCTGGCAACGAGCAAGTAAGCTGATACAGGAATTTTAGATTGTTATTCTATTAATATTTGTTTTATCTTAGCAGGTATGCCTCGTCGCATAGAGTTAACTCCCCCTCGTGGACGTGGTCAAGGACGACCACCTAGGCGGGCACGAAGGTCAGTAAGGACTGAGACTACTGAACAAGCAACAGGTTCTCCGGAGAGATCCACTGAGGCAGCACCTATCACTCAAGGACAAACGTTTCAGGGTGTGTCAGAGGGTCAGGATCCCCAGACTGTGGAGGTTCCTCCCCCAATTCCACCAACGTTCTCTACTGTTCCACCGGCGGTACCTACCCCGGTGTTTTCTCCAGTTACACCAGGAGCACCTACTCCCGTGATTTCCACTGTCCCACCGGTGGTAACCACTACAGTAGGTCCTTCGATTCCACCGGTAGCAACTTCCCCGATGTACCCTACTATCCCTCTGGCAGGGTGGTCAGCCGTACCACCCATTGTATCTGCAACAACTTTACCAACAGCACCTCCGGTGGGGTCCACCGCCCCGGTGTGTTGCACCTTGGACAGATCACGGATTCTTGCTTTGCCAGCAGCTGTGAAGGACCGGTTCACTTTATTTCATGGAGGAGCAGACCCGAGCGTAGCCCGCTCTTGGATTGAGACTATGGAGGGTACATTCCGCTATATAACGTGCTCGGACTGGGAAAGGGCTGAGCTTGCGCCATATCACTTGCGCGATGAGGCCGCCACCTGGTGGGCTATGCAGAGCACAGTCATTGGCGAGCAGCACGTTATATGGGTTGCTTTTAGAGAGGCGTTTGAGAGCCAATACTTTCCGACTGCATATCGGATGGCGAGACGACAAGAGTTTCTAAACCTCGTACAGGGGGACCGTACTGTTATGCAGTATAATGCGGAGTTCAACCGATTAGCTGAGTATTGTCCACAGCTTGTTGCGGAGGATCGGGAGTGGATGGAACAGTTTAAGCAGGGCCTTGACGGGTATATTCAGATGCGGATGGCTGGCTTGGGCACGACGTCTTATCGAGATGCACTGGACAAGGCCCTTATTATCGAGATGACCCAACTGAGGCTTTTCGGAGATAAAAAGAAGCGTAAGCAACTAGCTCAGGAGACTGCTCAGGCTCAGCAACAACAGAATATTGGACAGAAACGTAATAAGAGTCAGAGTTCACAGGGTTCTCATTTGACAGATTCCCATTCACAGAAGACAAGGCGTGCAGCAGGACCTTCTCATTTCTCTCAGCAGAGCTGGGAGGAGTCCAGAAACAGACCGCACTATTTTCGGTGTGCGTCTAGGGAACATAGTAGAGCTGAGTGTCATATAGGCCAGGATGTATGTTACTATTGTAAAATGCCAGGACATCAGAGCAGAGATTGCGCACTTAAAGCACAACATGAGACGACGGTGGTTCCCACTCAAGGCGATCCAACAGGACAACAAAACCCCCAGGGAGATGGTCGGAGGCAGCAGACATCACATCGACGACAACGAGCAGTACCTTCACCTGTTCAGATCTACTGTATGTCAGGGCATGAGCGCATCCCTACACCAGTGGCATCTCAGTACTCCATGACAGGCTCTCATCATCAGCCATACCCAGCATACCAGCCCTCAGCTTATCATCCTCAGCAGATGGTCGAAGCTACGGACTACCAACCACAACAAATGATCGAAGCCACAGTTTATTAGCCTCAGCAGTTAATAGGATCTCCAGCACCTCCACATATGCGACATGCCACAACTCAGATGATTCAGTCGTAGCCTATTCAGACGATGCCACCACCAGTTCCGGAGATGGACTGCTTTCATGTTGCTGCTAGAGAGGAGGGACAGTGGACTGATAGGTCGACATTTCGTGGTAAGTTTTAATCATGCATTTCCATTGAAATAGTTTTCATTTTTATAGGTTTGTAGATCGGGTTTTATATGGTATGGTTAGGTGTTGATAACCTTAGGGGTAGTAGGGTAGATAGCTCGTAGATTCGCAATCATGATTGAGATTGACCATGGGAATGGTTCATTGAGGTGGTTACGTGTACGACCTAGTACCCCCGATTGTCGAGTCGGGGGTTGGGAAATTAAACCTGTCAAAAATTTATTGGGGGTTAAAGGTTACAGCATTTGAGTGTGTAGTGATGGTTTTCACTTGGTATTTATACTATATATGAGGGGTTAGTACCTGTTTGGGTTAATAACGAAATTTGGAGGACCAAATTTTTATTAGTGGGGGAGAATGTAAAATACGCTTAATTAATAACATAATTATAATAAATATAAAGACATAGTAAAATAAAATAAAAGAGGTATATAAATAAATATATATGGTTATATATATATATATATATATATATATATATATAATTAGTATAAAAAGGAATTAATGATTTGGAATTAATCATGTGGAAAATTTGGAAATAATTATGGGATTAATTGTGTACAAAATTGGTTAGTTATGAATTATTTAAGAAAAAAAAATTATTTTCGGAATTATTATTATTATATATATATATATATATATATATATATAGGATATATATATATATATATAGGAGTTGTTAAGCCCGAGTCGTCTTCCCCGTGCGCCCGTGCCCTAGTCTCGCCGACCTTTCCCTCTCGACCGACGCAGTCGCCTGTCGAACGCCGCCCCTCTTCCCCGGCCACGAGTGAGCGACAGCGACGCCATCTCTCCGTGTGCCGATCGTCGACGCCAAGATCTGCCGTCGGCCGAGCCGGCCTTTGCGGTGAGCTCCTTTATTTGGTTTTCTTTTCGGTCGTCCTACACGGCGGGGTTTGGGTGCCTTGCTCAGGACAGCCAGAGCGACGATATCACACACGCTGCAACCTCCCTCCCGCAAGCCTCTTTGCAGTTTTCCCTCCTCGCGAAGTCGTCTCCGTCGACCACCACTTAGGTAAGATGATCGGTGATAGTTTTATTTGGTTTTAGAATGGAATTTCTTGTATCATCTTCATAGCAATCGGTTTTGGGAATTTAGGTTGCTTTGTAGAATTCCTACTGCTCGGGTTTGTTTTGGTATGTCTCAATCGATCTTGTAGGTTAGATTTGGGTTTGGGCTTGAAGATGGTTTTTATTGGTGAATTTCCAGTGCTATCGTGAGGAAGGAATTGGCATCCTCTCGCTCTATCAAATTCAACCATTCTGCTATTTCCTTATAATGCTTTTGGCATCCTTTTGCTTTAAAACGTGATCTTTCAATGTGTTCTCAGCAAATTCAATGTAGGTGTGGTTGAGTTTAATTGGTTCAGATTTAGTTCATTTTTGTTTCTGCTAGTGTGGGTTAACTATGGGGCTTGATTCATTGTTTTTTTTGGGTTGGCGCATGAGGGTTATTTTGTGTGCCAAAAGTTTAAGGGTTGCCGTGTGTTAATGGGATGAGGGAGGTGTTTATTTGGGACAGCTTGGACAACTTTGTTGGAGCTATGTGTAAATTGGAACTTGTTGGAAATGGATGGTCCCTTTCCCTGCTGTAAACTAAGTTTAGTGGAGCTTAGGTTAAATTAGGCATTAGATTCTAATTAGGTGAAGTAATTAGTTTAGCTGTTTAATTAATCATATAAAAAGATAAATCTTATCTTGGATACAGGGCACTAGCTGATTACGGATTATTTGGACCGGAGCTTCTTTCTGATACACACTACATTTAAGGCGGGTACTTCTCCCTTGATTCTTGTAGTTTCGTTTACCTTAAATGCATGGTCGTTTTACTTCCTGAGAAGGTTTGCTTTATCTTAAATCTATTTGCCTTGTTTTCCTGCTTGATACTTATTCGTGCTTGACCTTTGAGTGATAATTCCAAATTGTTCAGTTATACAGTCTCATCAATTGATTTCTAATCTAAGAGTACCACGTGTACTATAGAATAATCATTTGACCTATCTAGGGTTTAATTGGCATTAGATAACTCTACCCAGTAGATTAGTGCATGTTTATTCACTTTGGTGTTGATTGTGTTTTTCGTATGTTTCCTTATTTTGGTGTTATTGGTGTTTTCTATTTTCGCATGGTTTTGGATATAATTGAGGAGGTGGATATTAGCGACATGCATCATAGCATTCAGGCCGACGACTGCGGGCTCCTTGGTGGTTGAGACGGGTCGTCAGGTACATTTTCCTGTTGTGCCACGCTTGGTCGGAGTTGTGTGCAAACAGTTGATACTCCCCAGGTATTTGGAGTTCCCACAGGTATTTTGAGATTTTAAGCCCCAGGTATTTTGGCTTTTCATATCAGGGCCACGGTTGTCATGGTGTATTTGCATAGCCCCAGGTATTTGGCGCTTGTATCTTGTCCACTCAACCTAATGATGGTTGGTGTGTGTACAGTGCAGGTCATGACAGCATGTGTATATTATGCATTTACATTTGCTTGTATTTGTTGCATTTGTTTAAGCTATGATTGTTGCATTTGATTGACATTCATATACGGTTATGATTTGTATTTTTTATGATCTGGATATGTTCAGCAGTATTAGGTGTTTATAGAGGTGTTAGAGGGGATTTTTGATTTTTCCCCTACTTGTACATGGTTTTCAGGTATGCTTTATTTGTATAGATGTATTTTGTTTATGTTCTTTATTTCGGAGACTGTATACCCTTTAGCTATCTTTATGCTTGTTTTACCCTTTTATATATCATGCATTTATCTGCTCTTATACCCGCAGAGTTCCATCTGGTACTCACCATCCCTCGTTCTCCTTTTTGTTTCAGGTAGTCGATAGATGTGTCTCGTGCCGCCAGGAGAGGATCCAGCTGCCAGTCTGTCAGTTTGAGTATTAGTTTTATTGGTTTTTCGTACACTAATAGTCGTATTATAACATTAGTGTTGTTTCTGGTTTTATTTTCGTTTTGGATGATATATGGTTTTTCCTTCGAACATGTAGTTATTTATTTCTGCTGGATTTCGGTTTGATGCGCTTAGTTATGGAGATTATATTTATTATGTTTATTATTTGTCCGAGATATTATTTTAACTGCGTGGTTATGTTAGTGTGAACACCAATCGAGTGTGGCTGAGCTTTATTATTATGGTTGAGGTGTGTGTATGTATAAAAGTTTCAGATTGTCCGCCGTACAGGCGAGGTGCTGCCCGATTTCTGAGCGAGCTCGGGCCTCTGGGGGTGTGACAATTTCGGCCACTCTTCTAAGACCTGAATTGCAGCTATCCATTTCTGAAACCAGTGCAGGGGTGGCTGGAATATGAAGTAAACAGGGAGTATCAAGTAAAGAAACAAGTGCATTAACAGAAAAAAAATCAGTGGACTGCTAGGACTAAAGCTTGTGTACCATACAAGCAGTTATGCACAAGATTTGTATCAACTTTAAGCTGAAATAATGGAAGAGGTTGTACAATTCGATTGCAAAGAACCTCTGAAAAGGGCTGGAAAGAAATCATTAAGTGGAGTTGTTTAACCGGAATGGAATGGCAATGGTTGTGACAAGAATGAGTTCTGAGATGTTTTAAAGTTTTGAAGGAAATCCGTGAGCCAAGTTTCGGGTAAGAGTTTTTGTCTGCAGTGGTTCCAAATGCAGCTGCCTATTGATTGGATTCTCGGATCAAAACAACAGAGGAAGGAAAGGAAATTCAGTGAGCTGGAATTCAAAACAGTTGGGATCAAACAGAAAAAAAATTTGCAGTGAAGTCCTATTTAGAACAAAGATGCTAATTGTTTTGAGTAAACAGAGTTTTGCAAGGTCTGAAAGTAATGCCATGGAGCTGGAACTGGAAACAAGGAAAAAAAAGAAGAGAAAAGTGATAGAAGTGTGTCAAATTGAAGAGAATGTGTATCAAGAGTAACTCACTCATTGTATTTGATGTTTCAAGTTTTACTGATACAGACTCTGGTTTTTCTGATACAAACTCTGGAACTAATTGATCCGAAGTGTTCCAGATGAAGTTTGATTCCATTAGTAGGATCAAAGAAAAAAAAAGAAAAAAAAACAGTTTGAAGAAAAAAAAGAAGGAAACAAAGAGGCAAAGTCGGCATTCAATTGAAGACTTGGCACCATTAAATCAGTGAAGTTTCTCTCATCCGAATCAAAAGCATTGCTCCATTACATTCTGACTTTACTAGAAAAAAAGGAAAAAAATCAGAAAAGAAAAGAGAAGGAAGCAAATTGGCACGCAAGATGGATAATTGGCACAAAGGAGTTGATGAGGTCTTTTCATCAAATTTTTAAAGGCCAATGTCAAAGCCTCACTCCATCACACTTTGACTTCATTATGAGGACTGACAAGAGGGCAAAGTGCATTGAAAATATCCTTGAGCATCCAAGTTTTCCACTTCATCAAATTTGCTATTTTCTTGGCTTTTACCTCATTTTTACCATTTCATATGTTCTTCACTTGTTTGGATGAACTTTTGTAGATGTTGATCCTAATCATGAATAATGGTGGAGAGTAGATAATAAGCAAGCCTATGGTAGTGCAAAAAGTATGTGTGTTTGAGTGAGCTCCATTTTCATCATACACTTAGGACTCAAGAGGAGAGCCACTCAAATTCCCTTGAAAGGCTTAGTGATTGTAATTCATCTCAATGAATCATGAAGGATGAAAATGCTAAGTTGTTGATTTAAGGACAAGATACTAGTCTATAGAGCTTAGATTTTTGAGAGTTGACAACCCTAGGTAATTTCTTTTCAATTGCTTCTACTTATGTATGAGAAAAGCTAGGGGATACATATTTCGTACTTTTCACGAGACGCTCAAGCCTAAGTATGGGGGAGTTGATAAGTATCATTTTGTTGACCATTTAAGGTTCTAGGATATATTTTTGACTCATGTTTTACTTGCTTAATGGTGGATTTACTCTAGGTTCTAGGATTTACATTCATTTTGGACCTAATTGCAAATTTTGATATATTTGAATTGTTTTGTCACTAAATTATTGATGTACTTTTGTAGGCTTGGAAGGATCATGGACCTAGGTCATGTTGGGTCAATGTTGAGTCAAAAGTCGACTAGATCAAGTGATCAAGCGTCGACTAATATGGACCGTCCAATTCAAAAATGGCTAGATCTAAGTCATCTGAGAACTTCTGGTCAATTCGAGCTGGGGTTAAGGTTAATCAAGCACTGGGATCAAGATCTGAAAGTTTCATCCAAATCAGAGATCATCTGGCCGTCAAATCAAGCTCAGGAGGATTGAGACCGTCCATTCAAAGATCAAGGTGATCTGAACCATCCGTTGCAAATCTGGAAGATCCGAGCAACTGAGAGATAGATCAAGCACCTTGATCAGGATCTGGAAAGTTTGATTCAAATAGGACGAGATCCAGCCGTTGGATGGAATTGAAATGATCTCAGCCGTTCACTATTGAAACTATATTAACTGCTTCCTCTGCATCAGATCGGTGTCACGTCTTCGCAGTTCTTCACGTTTCTGCAGCTGTTCTTCTTTCCATTGGTAGTTTTCTTCATCTAAAGGCGTGGCCGACTCGATTACGACCTTGGAACATGATCTGGATCATTGGGAGAAGGTTTCCGTGGAGATTGTAGCTCGGATTTGCACTGGAACAGAGTTGATTGAGGGTTTCATCAATTTCTGTAATCCGATCGATTGGATCAAGATCTCATGCCGTTTTCTTCCATCGGAGCTTACTGGAGGGTCCTCTGGTATATTTTGATCATCACCAAATCATCATCACACCTTGACATCGCGAGATCGAAGAGATCGATTGGTTTTCTCCAGCTGAGTGTAGTCTGTGAGCAGAGTTGAAATTGAAGCCATTTTCCCAATAATTTGCAGAGCTGAAGGGGTTCTTGGCTTGCTCTTGTGTGACGGCAAGGAGGTTTTGAGCCAAGGGAATGATCGAGGCCTAGTTTCTTAATGCACTTCTTTTGTTTTAGCTGTAATCTCATTTCTGCAAACAATTTCTGTGTATGTCTTCATGTCAGCTGTTTAGTTTACTTCCTTGAATTGTTTTTCTTTAATTAAGTTTGCTTTCTGCAAGGTAATCAGCTAGGGATTTTGTTTAGTGAACAATTATATTCAATTTCAGCTTATTTTCTGTTTTGTCTTTGCGTATCAAATGTTATAGCTGCGTATCAGTTTTCACCCTGTTCCTGCAAATTGCAGCTTGGTTAAGCTTAGTTTTCGAATTTGTTCCTGCTTTAATCAGTTTCAATTAAGCAAGTTAATGAGATAGATTGCTTGATAGAGAACTATCAGATTCAATTTCAGTTGTTTACACTTTAGATCTTACGTATCAGTTTTTTTTTTCCTTTACATATTAGCTCTATGACTTGTGTATCAGTTTTCTCTTGTGTATCAATTTTTCCTTGAGTATCAGCTTTTGCTGTAGTTTCTGAATTTGGTATCAAGTGATTCTTAGGATTTATCTTCTGAATTTACATCTAAGTTTGTTTCATTTTCATAGAAGTTGATATACGTTTCTGCATTCAGATTGAGACTGAACTTTAGCTTGCATTCCTAAATTCCTTCTTTCATTCAATTGTTTCTGGATTGGACATTTTCATTTCTGCAAAATTACAGTTGATCACTTCTAAAGCTAGTTTCGAGCATTTGATTTCAGTTGCTTTGCTTGCCTTTTTATCCAATTGTTGCAGCATTCGGTGTCTGAATTTCTGCACTTCATTTCTGCATTTTCTGCACACTCAATTTTGTGTTACGATGCTATGAATTGATCAGTTCTTCATTTGTTGCTCAATTGCTTCATCTATCTCATAACGTCATCTCACTGATAGTCTTGTTTTCCAAGCTAAATTGATCAATCCATTTTCGAATTGTTAGGTATAGTTCCTGCACTTAGTATCCAAGGTTCATAGAATCGCGATCCTACACAGGATCGATTTGGGGTCAGGATCGGATCGGTCAGGATCGGATCGTAAAATCGTACGATCCTATCAAAAACCCTTAAAATGAAAAAATATACAATTTTTATTAACACTATAATGAAAATAATCACGTTTAACTTCAAGAATATTCTATTTATTACAAGATGATCCAATTTAATTGTCAACCTATTAGATAATAGACATCTAAAGACTCATCATTTTAGAAAAAAGATATAACATAATATTATTAATCAAAAACTAACTAAAAAATAATTAAATAGATATTTAAATAATCTTAAAACACTAACACTAACGATGTAAAAGATAAAAAAATAATAAAAAAGATTAATAATCTTCTGGGCCTCTGAAAAGGCTTTAAACAATATTTTTTGGGATTCAATCTTAAAACTAACTTGTAGATCTTTGAACTAGTTTCAATTTGATATATTATAGGTCACGTGGTTCAATCCGAGTCAAAAGTTATGACCTCTTAAAGCTTTCATCGATCCTGTTCCGATCCTGTTCCGATCCTGTCCGATCCTATACGATCCTGTCCGATCCTGTCCGATCCTACCGATCTTGCTGCGATCCTACTACAAAAAATGATTCTGCGCGATTCTGGATCATTTTGTGGTCCAGGATCGTAGGATCGTACGATCCTACGATCCAGGATCGCGATTTTGCAAACTATGTTAGTATCACTTCGACACATAGTGACTTTTCCCTTTGCGTATGAAGTTTCCATTGTTGCATTTGTACCAAGTTAATTTTCGGCCTTGAGGGGTAATTCCTGAAATTCGACACAGCTGGTAGTATACACTTACATTAGAGTTCAGTTTTGATTTCCAAATTTTGCTAAGCTGCATTGGTGAATTAAGTTTCCATTAGTTGAGTGCCTTAGTTGATACTGTTTTGCTTAAGTTCACTTAGTTAAATTTCCCTTCTTTTCCTTGTGTTTACATTTTTAATTGAAACCAAACCCCAGATTTATTTGAAACCCCAAAAATATTTGACGACCCATAACTCGAGCTCGAATCAAACATCCTTAACTAGCCCTAGGGAAAATACGACCTGTGGCCCCTTTACTACATTTTATTCTTTGATTGCAAAAAGGGTTTCCAGCTTTACATATATCTAAATTTGAGACTCACATTCGTGACACTTAGTTCGGGTCCATCACCAATCACAATGATCGGGCCTTGTAACTTGCTTGATCGTTTGACCGCGGAAAAGACGACAAGTGGATCGCCGACTTTTGTGTTTATGGTCGGGGTCCAATTATTTAATTATTGGCTATGATTCGCTATCAAAATAATTAAATAACTCACATGAATTGGGAAGACTAATTAACAAGGCACAAATAAGAACAAAATGAGCTAAAAAAAGAATTATACCTTCCATTATCTTACGATCTTCGACCGTATGACCCTCCCCTCTTCGATGTCGTGTGGACGACGATCTACCAAGAACCATGGTCACCAAGTCGATCCCTTCTCCTTGTGCCAACCAATCCCTAACCAAAGGGATGCCGCCGACCACTTGAAGGAAGAAGATAATCCCTTGAGAAAAATTGCATAAGCAACTTTTCTCCCTTGAGAAAAATCACTACTCCCTCTCAAGCTCATGCAAATTTCTTCCCTTGAGAAAAGTTGCGCAACCTCTCCACCTTTGAGAAAATTGTATGTATAACTCAAGGTCACGCAATTCTCTTCCCTTGAGAAAAGTTATATGCGTAACTTTTCTACCTATGAGAAAATCGCGTGAACCACATTTTCTTCTCCATGTCGAAGGAAGCGCTTGCCTCATTCCTCCCCGAGCCTCCCATGCGTATGCAACATTCTGCCCGAAACAGAAGGTAACGCAGGTGTGTGTCCAACCTTCTGCCTAAAATAGAAGGTAACGCAGGCTCTGGATGCTGTCCACGCGTGAGTGGAGATGAAGAACGGCAGCCCCTTCTCTGCTGTCCACGCGTGAGCCAAAGATGCATGGCTTCTCTCCTAATTGGATTAATCGAAGTTGATTAATCCTCCTCCACTGAAGTTGCCGCCGTGAGCCAGCTGTTCCTTCTCCACCACCGAAGCCTGCACCTTGTGGCGCATGTCTTCTCCACCCGAAGCAGCCGAAGCATCAAGGATGGTGCTCCATGCATGTCTTCTCCAGCCAAGCCGAAGGTTGAATAGAGAAGAAAATTAATTGCTAAGGCAATTAATTCAAGGAAAAGGAACAGGTATTCTGTTCGGTGCCGCACCATCAAAATGAGAGGGAGAGAGAGAGAGGGGAGACCAGGGTTTTCTTATGTTTTCAATTGGATTAATCAGATCAAACATCAACTTGGTTTCATGCCACATGGGGCATATATTGGGCTACGATAAGGACCATGAGCAGGAGTTGGATCTTGGCCTGCTAATGAATCCAAACTCGATCCATTAATGAGGACCCTCATTGAATTACCTCACCAACCCCCATATTTACATATGGGCTCCACTTATTACGAGTCGTCCATCCCCCATGTTTAAGATATTGAATGTTTGTTAATTAATTTAAATTATTGACAATTCAAATTAATTAACCTCTGGATCCTTGACTAGTACCTCTCAACCGTATCATCATGCCGGATCAAATCCACCTGCAGGGTTTAACATGATGAACCTTTTGAGCTCATCAAGGGGGCATCATCATCCCGACTTAGCAGGACACGGATTCCGTCAATAATCAATGGCACATCATATTACTAATATTATCTCCCAACTTACCCTACCAATCGATCTAACAGAATAGATCTTGCCCATTGGTAAATTAAGAAAATAATAAATAATAATATATGCCCGTTATTATATTGGGATTAAGGGATCATACTCTATAATAAAATCTGAGGTCCTATCCAATTATCAAGTCGGTACAAATTGGATAACCTCTAGTTTTGGTCCTGCTCAATGTACTCAAAGCACACTAGTATAATTCTATGGTCAGTACAAATTGGATAACAACAGCTTTTCCTCTCCTGGGTGGTACTTGCGCTCTATGTGTTTACTCGCCTTATGGGCTCGTGATTCCTTTGATTTTGCAACTGCACCATTTGTTTATCATAAAATGTGATAGCTTCGAGCAAACCAGGAATCACATCGAAGTCCATCTTGAGGTTCCTGAACCATGTAGCTTTCTTGGCTGCCTCTGAGACTGCAATCCATTCAGCTTTCATGGTGAAGTCCATCATGCAGCCGCTGCTCGACACTCCTCCAACCTATGGTTCCACCTCCTAAAGTAAACACAAAACCACGAGGAATACTTACGTTTGCCCCTATCTGACTGGAAGTCTGTATCCGTATAACCCATATGGAATTGCTCTACTCGGTAAACCAGCTTATAATCCTTAGTCCTTTTCAGGCACTAATATAAGCTTTTACTGCAATCCAATTTCCTTAAGCTGGGTTACATTGATATCTGCTAACCATGCCCACAGCAAAGTAGATATCCAGTCTCGATTTTAGCATACACGAGGCTTCCTATAGTCAATGCTAAAGGAACTGCCATTACCTGCTCTATCTCCTTTGATAATCTAAACATATCTCCTTAGATAGAGTAGCTCCAATTCTGAAAAATACAAAATTTTTCTTGGAGGTTTCCATGCTAAAACGAGTTAAGACACTGTCTCTATATGAAGCTTGGGATAAGCACAACATCAGTCTCTGGTGATCCCTTAGAACTTCGATCGCCAAGGATGTGTCCTGCTTCTCCTAAGTCCTTCATATCAATTGTTTTGATTACTATACCCTTACGTCTGATAATACTTTGTCATTGTTGCCAACTAACAAAATATTATCTATGTATAGTACAAGAACACTGATGGTACCCAATATAGGTGTCACGAATGTGGATATCAAATTTAGAAATTTATAAAGCTGAAAACCCTTGCTAGCAAAGTAGAAATGTAGAATAGGGGCCTCAGGTCGTATTTTTCCAGGATTAGTTGCGAGTGTTCAATTGAGCTTGAAAGTTATTTGTCGTTAAATGTTTTGGGTTTTCTAGATAAAATGGTGGTTTTGCTTTGCATGTAAGAATGGAAACAACAATTGAAATGGAATTGAGGTGACTAAGTAGAGTTAACTAGGTATTGTACGAATGAAATTTATCCACTAGGAAAATTTAACAAAACAAATTGAAGTTGCAAGATGGAAATACATAACTAAAATTACTGCAGAGATTTGCTGAAACTGAATAACAAAATTCCGGAATGAGAATTTAAGCAAGCTGGAAACGAAAACAGGATGAATCGTGCAGGCAATTTCCTGATCGGTTGGCTGACCGATCAGATGCAAGCCTGATCGGTCTGATGACCAATCAGGTGGAGTCTGGATCGGACGACAGTCCGATCAGTGACTGAAAACATACTGAAAAATTACAGAGATGTTACATAATTTAACGCAGTATCAAATTTACAATCTAAAGAAACCAATTCAAGTTCTTCACCAAGATTTCTCTCTGCTGTCACACAAAGATTCAAGCTCAGAACCCCTTTGCTCGAAAATCGACTAAAATTCAGCTGCAGAGATCGATTCGCATGGCTTGAAATGAAATCTGAACTCATTCTGATTCTCTCTTCTATGATGGTTTGTAGCTGCTCCGGAAACCTCGAACCAGCTCAGAGAACCCCTCTGATTTGGCCCGATTGATGAAGAAAGGGAATCGGCTGAAGGGCGATCGGATGGATCTTGCTCATGGAGAAACCCTCGCTGGAGCTCTCAGACACGAAGAGATTGCGATCGTTCCATGGAACTAGGTCTTGATGGATCGAAAACTGGGAGAAAACTTGATCTGGGGTCACCTCCGATCAGAAACTGAAGAACACCAAGAACAGATCGAAGACAGGAGTTGCGATCTGGCGACGACGCCAGTGGAAGAGGGAATTCCCGTTTTTACTGAACATTTTGAATTTCGATGGCTGAGATTTCTCCGATTCAATCCAACGGTCAGATCAAATCAGATCGAGCCCAAACTTCCCAGATCTTGATCAAGGGCTCTGATCTGCTTGTCCTTAACTCGGATCACTCAGATCTGAAGCGGATGGCTCAGATCTTCTCTTCTTTAGCTTAGACGATCGAGATCTTCTATTGCTCGATCCAACGGCTGAATTAATTTTGATCTGACCCAAACATTCAAATCATGATTCATGAACTTGATTAAAGTCTTCTTGAGCTTGGATCGACCGGATGTTGGCGAAGGGCTTAGATCTAACCGTTCTCTTGAATGGACGCCCCATATTAATCCGATGTGAGATCCCTTTGATCCGGATCCAATTCTGACCCAAGTTTGACCCAATATGATCCAGGTCGATGATCATCTGATCCCTACAAAAAATGATATTAAATTTAAGTGCCAAAACACCTCGAATAAAGAAAGAATTGAATTCTAAGATAAAATAAAGACAATCCAAGGAACCTATTATAATGCAAATTTAAGCATATGACTAGTAGATCAAAACATGGATTTGAAGGCCTAATTTAATCAACAAAATGAAAGTTATCAAACACCACTACATTTCTGTCACAATTCTTACATACACAAATCTCATCCGTCCTTTGAACAAATCCATATAACTGGATTATCTCTTCAAAGCGGATGTTCCTTGTCATAGGTCCAGGGATCTTGATTCATAGTCGTCAGGGACCGAGTCTGAAGACTCTCCCAAGAACATGAATCCTTCAGGTTGACTAACAACCCTTCCACTACGACGAGGTACCACCTGTGTATCTTCTGTAACACGTGGTGCAATGACTTGTGGTGTATCCTCTTGTACAGTTGGTACTAAGGTCAGAACGTCCCCTCTTTATTTTTCATGAACTAGTCTACTCATGGGCTTGTGATCCATCACATAGTCCTTTTCTATGAATCAGGTATTCATGCCAACGATTACCCTCTGATCCTTAGGACTATAGAACCACCTTTCGTTCCTCTAGGATAGCCTACGAACAAGCGCACAAGATCCCAATCTTATTAGTACCCCTTCTCAGCACATGTGCTGAGCTATCCCATGTCCGAATATGTCTTAGTCATGGCTTTCGACTAGTCTACATTTCTACGGGTGTAGAAGGTACTAACCTAGATGGTATCAAGTATATACGCTGCCGTTTTCAGAGCATATCCCCAGAATGAATCTGGCAACTCGGAGCAGCTCATCATTGTCCTAACTATCTCTATAAGAGACCTTTTCCTTCACTCTATTACACCGTTCTGTTGGGGCGTACCGGGTGCAGTCAATTTGGATTGACTCCCAACCTCTGATAAATAAGTCCTAAACTTTCCCAAGAGGTACCCATCACCACGATCCGATCGTAGTGTCTTGATACTTTTACCTTGATCTTTCTCCACTACTGTCTTGAATTTTTTAAACTAATTAATGATTCCGACTTGCGGCCATCAAGTAAACATATCCATAACTTTGAATATTCGTCTCACGAAGTATTCAAAGCTACCTATATCCTGGATAGGCATAGGACCACAATATCTGAATGAACCAATTCTAACATATCTTTGGCTTTATACCCCTCGGCCTTGAAAGGTCTCTTAGTCCTCTTACCTTCCAAGTAAGATTCAAAAGTCGGGAAGTCTCCCACCACCAATGAACCCGAGGGCCCATCGGCTATCAACCTTTGAATCCTACTAAAGTTAATAAGACCAAGCCATAGATACTAAAGGTATGTTTGGTTCATCTCGGAAGGAACCTTTCTCTTACTTAGGTTAGATGATGAGCTATTCGATACTATTTGCATCATGGGAGACTTTGGTTTTAATTGCTTAAATTGCTTATCCATGTTCCTAAACAGATAATCTTTCTATTCCACTTTTCTTAACAAAAGGCAATAGAATATCCATTATTTTAGAAACTTAACCAGAGTTCTTTCTAAAATTAGGTACATAAAAGCAATCATCTTAAAATCAAAACTTTATTTTCCTATCTAAAGGCAAATAAATAACTCCCACTGCAATAGTCGCCACCTCCATAGCATATCCCTTGTAGATAGTAATCTCTTCCTTAGTTAGTCGTTGGGCTTCCTGGAACCCCTGCAATGAATTGCAGACATGTTTAGTGGCATCCGTATCTACCCACTAGGTATCGGTAGATAATACCGCTAAACATGTTACATCGACAAAAGAAAAGATATACCTTTCTCTTGATGATGGGGACAGTTTGCCTTCCAATGTCTAGCTTGCTTGCTCGTGAAGCACTTGTCTTTCGGCTTCTTCACGCCAGTCCGGGGTCCTTGCAATGTTGCTGCCTTCTTAAGCCCACCTTGTTTCTTCATCTTCCGGCCTTTCGGCATAGAAGTAGAAACCTTTTGAGTAACTAAGGCCTGTGAGTTTTGATGAAAGAGGCCCTTTGCCACACCTGGAGTTCTCCCAGGAGTTCCCCCAACGTATACTCATGCTTATTCATGTTATAGTTGAGCCGGAACTGCTCAAAACTCCTAGACAGAGATTGGAGTATTATATCAACCTGGGATTCCCTGTCGATAGCTCCTCCAAGCACCTCAATCTCATTGAGGTGGACCATCATTTTCAGGACATGATCCCTAACAGGTGTCCCTTTGACCATAGTGGTCGTCATCAGATTTTTCATCGCCAGCTGCCTAGCTGCCCGATTCTGGTGTCTGAAGAGCTCCTTATGGTTCAGCATTATGTCACCAGCAATGGGCATGGTCTGATGCTAATGTTGCAGGACATTCGACATAGAAGCCAGAATGTAGCACCGCGCCATCTCATCTGCCTTGACCCACTTCTTGTAACGCTCCTTATGCCCTTCACTAGAATCGTCACTAGGCTTTTCCGGACATTCCTCGAAGAGTACAAATTTGTACTCTTCAGCAGTGAGGACAATGTCTAGGTTTCTTTTCTAATTTATGTAATTGGGGCCGCTAAGTTTATTTTCTTAAGTATGGTCGCTAGTGGGTTAAAGGTTATTTTGAAAATCCTAAGAATCACAACATACACTACTTTAGAAATCGAAAATAAATTGATTCCTCAAAACAATAAATTTTCGAAATCAACCAACACCCCTAACACCGAGAATTTGCATGCCACGTTAGTGTGGACGTATACAAACCCTACATTTATTAGTGAAGGTTTTACCCATTAATCATACTATCTTGTCAACCTAACTTTTTGATAAGTAAAACTAATAGTTGGTCAACTTCGGCCCTACAAGTTATTAGCAGTGACTCCGTTGGGGAGGATACTAATAATTGCATCTAAGTGTTTACCATTGCACGGCACTAAGGGAACTATTTAGGATTATGTGCCTTCCGTTTGGGAAGTGCACACGCTCTTTAGTAATCCCCTATAATCTTTTCTGACCTTGTGATCCGCAGAACAAGTCTATCCATTATGGAGGAAGGCACTCAGAGCCAACGTGCGGGCTTGTTCGCATCACATATCAGATTACATTAGAGACCGTGGGACCCTTAGGGTCCCTCTCCCACTTAGTAATTTATCTCGAGGAATTTTACTAGCACAACCACACAACCAAGCACACAACCAATATCATGAAAAAAAACATAAAGAAAATCCTAGATTTTCCAACTTTCATGGCCCTTGGTCTCTAATGCACCTCCAGTCGTGTCGTCACTTCGTCCGTTCCTCCCTTCCTTCTGCGCAAGCTACCTCAAGGGATCTCTGAGCCGAAATGAATAGCTAATTATTTAGATCATCAATCCTATACTCCACGAAGGAGTGTACATGAAATCTAGATCAATTGTAAATAAATAACTTGGCTAAACATGTGCCGTATTTAATTCAATAATTAAATACCTAGCCTCGTCAACCCCGAGGATTAATTAATTATAAAATTTTGCAAATCAATCACACAACACATATTTGGCCATAAAGTTGGAATCTCGTGCCTACAACACAAAGTTACCCAACGCATATCCACACATCATCCAGCAAAATAATATATATGAAAAAGCAAAATTTAACCAATCCTAAACACACAAAACTGGAAACCTGGCTCTGATACCAATTGTTGGGTATGACTTGGCGGGTTTCCTAAGCAAATACTCGGTCGATCCGAGAGACCTCTCCATGTCTACGGATTAAAAATTAATTCGAATGGAGACCCGTCTCCCTACAACCATCTCGTGTCGTATCGAATGATCCAAATCACTACTCAGCCAATTACCAAAATCGGCCTTGTGATTTGCTCGACCGTTCGACCACGAAAAAGGCAACGAGTTGATCACTGACCTTTGTGTTTATGGTCAGGGTCCAGTTAGTGAATTAATAACTATGATACAAAATCAAATTAATAAACTAACAGACATAAAATTACGAGGTAAATGAATAAGGCACAAATAAGAACGAAGGAGTCAAAGGAAGAATTATACCTCTCATTACCTTACGATCTTCTACCGTATGACCCTCCCCTCTTGGACGTCGTGTGGGCGACGATCTACCAAGACCCATGGTCACCAAGTCGATCCCTTCTCCTTGCACCAACCAATCCCTATCCGAAGGGATGCCATCAGCCACTCCAAGGTGATAATCCAAACACAAACCCTACTAATCCTTTCCTCCACTACCGGCGCCCGAACATCAAGTATCTTGGAGTTCCTGTGTTCTGAGCGACTCCAAGTTCTGTGAGCAACTTGTGTTCTGAGCAACTCCAGAACTCCAACTTGCGTTCTCTCCACCATGAGCATGAATTTGCTTCCTTAGGCAAAGTTATGCTTTGCCACTTTAAGCCAAATCGTAATCTTGAGAAAGCCTTGGAGAAGATGGTCTAAGCCATCCCCTCACTGCCTCTTCTCATCGCTGCCTGACACTCACGGCTTTGACTTGGAGAAAGCCACCGGTGACTTTTCCTCTCCAAGCTATGGAGAAGGTGGCGTGAGCCACCTTCTTTCTTGCTTGGCTTGGAGAAAGCCACCGTGAAGGTGGCTGGCTTGAATGTAAGCCACCTTCTCTCTTGGAGAAAGCCACCGTGTAGGTGGATGGCTTGGAGAAAGCCACCATGAAGGTGGCTGGCTTGCAGAAGGTGGCGCTTCTTTCTTGAAGCCTCAAAGACCGTCGTTTCTCCAAGTTCGCTGGCATCGCACACCGTGAGGGATGGAGAGAGAGAGAGAGGAAAAGAGAGCTTAGGGTTTTCTAGTGTTTCAATTGGATTAATCATCCAAAAGAAAAATCACTTGGTTTCATGCCACATGGGGTTATATATATAGGGCTACGATAGAGACCATGAGGAGGAGTTGGATCTTGGCCTGCTAATGGATTCAAACCCGATCCATTAATGAGGATCAATTCCACTAAAGGATCCCCATTAAATTACCTCACCAACTCCCATATTTACATATGGGCTCCACTTATTACGAGTCATCCATCCCCCCATGTTTAAGATCTCGAATGCCCGCTAATTAATTAAATTACTGACAATTTAAATTAATTAACCTCTAGGTCCTAGACTAATACCACTCAACCTTATCATCGTGCCAGATCAAATCCACCTGCAGGGTTTAGCACGATGAACCTTTTGAGCTCATCAAGGGGGCATCATCATCCTGACTTACCAGGACACGAATTCCATCAATAATCATCGACACATCATATTATTAATACTATCTCTCAACTTACCGGGCCTATCAATCTAGCAGAATAGATCTCGCCTATTGGTAAATCAAAGAAATAATAATTAATAATATATGCCCAATATTATTTCGGGATTAAGGGATCGTACTCCATAATATAAACTGAGGTCCTATCCAATTATTGAGTCAGTACAAATTGGATAACCTCAGGTTTCGGTCCTGCTCAATCTCCTCATAGCACACTAGTGTAATTCTATGGTCAAGACCAACCACACCTAATTACACTACAACCATCACGATGGATTGTCCAATTTCATTTCGGTTGTGGGCCTCTTATTTATACTATGCAAGGAACTGATAACACGTTCTTCCGTATGACACCACACACCATATTATCTACAATGCAAAGTAATTGGACTTCATACGTGTACTAATGTAAACAAGCACCTAGTGTAGTTGTGATTCTCTTTTCAAAAGGAAGATGATCATATAATGAAATTCATGTCTTTCAGTATATACATCTTACAGTCAAGTCATCCATAATAGGCTGACTTGGCATATCTCTAATCCATTATTCCAACAATTTGTCACTATACAACCTAATTAGTTACACCAGTTGATTGACAATCCCACAATCAACTAAGTAACAAATGATTAACCCAATGAATCTAATAAATGGATTAATCACTTAATTACTCCATTAATTATATCTATAGGATTGAGTTAGAGTGATAGAGGGGGGTGAATATCGCTTAGAAAAACTTTTGGATTTAATTGAGTACGTAGCGAAAAATAGAATACAGCACGCTAACACAAGTTCTTTTTACTTGTTTCGGAGTCTTGACCAGCTCCTATTGCAAGGCCCACGATCCTTCATCATTTGCGTTGGGCAATTACTAATCAACGAGAGAATGTACAAATTTCAATATTAAAGTGTGCAATTGAAATAATACAAATATACCGACTGCTTTGAAGAGTTGAAGACTTTCGCAGGGAGAGTCAGATGGTGTTTCGGTGTTTGTTGAGGCTTTTGTAGCGCAACACACAGATGAGCAAGTGATCTCAAAGATAGAAGTTGTATGCTAGGGTGCTGCCTCGACCCCTTTATATAGTGAGCATTCAAGCGCCGTCTTGGGTGGCAACTCTATCTGCTGCACAGTCAAACTCTATCCTAGCTCAGGCGCCCTAATCCCTTTCAGGTGTCTGAGTGTTGACGTGGCTCCTCCACTCAGCACTCGCCACACAAGCTTGACCGTTGCGCTAGCTCAACCACCCGTTGTCAGCTCCCATGTGCCTGAGTCCCATTCAGGTACCCTAGTCCAACTGAGTCAACTTCTTCAGCTGCAATAAGGGTTAGTACCACAATAATAAATAGAATTAAAGCATGTATGGATTTACAGCCAGTGTTGTCTTCGTCCTGACTTTTAGGTTTCACCTGAAACCCTAGGTCGAACCGACACCTATTGTTCCCTCCCGAAGAACGTGTCCTCACCTACTCCTCTTAAGAGTGTTTACCTTTTGTTGGTGCAGGCAACACCAAAGTCAAACCTGGGTTTTGATAATGGCAATTGGTTTAGAAGGTAAGATGTTATTGTGATCTAACTTGTTCACTGAGTGTGCAGGAAGAAGTCCTAGGTACACTAGGCAAGAAGTCCTGGCAAAGGGCAGGGCAAAGAAGTCTTGGACATGGACTGGGGAAGAAGACCTGACCGGAAGTCGGGCAGAGAAGTCCTGGTCGATGACTAGGCACGAAGTCCTGGCAAGGGGCTGGGCACCGAAGACTTGACCGGAAGTTGGGCACGAAGACCTGGTCAGGGGGATCGGGAAAAAGACCAACCGGAGGAGCCGGTTGGCAAAAGGTAAACTCTCCTGAGAGGAGTAGGTGAGGACGTGTTCCCCGTCGAGGGAACAGTAGACGTCAGTTCGACCTAGGGTTCCATTTGGGAGACGCGAAGTCAGAACCAAGACAGCTACGACTGTAATTAATACTTGTTGTGTTTTTGGGACTAACCTTGCTTGCATGGTCGAAGGACTGATTGTCTGCATGTGAAGGTGCTTCACTGGGCCTAGGCACCCGAATGGAGACATGCGCCCGAATGGGCTCAGGTGCCCGTGAGGATACGGACGCCCAAGAGTTAAGGCAAAACCCAAAACATAGCTGCGAAGCCTCTGGACCAAGCCGGATAAGGTGCCCGTGAGGTCACGGGTGCCCCCATCAGCTCAGGCGCCCAAGTAGGGGAGGATAAGCACTGACCAAGCCCGCAGATGACGATTCGCAGATTGAAGGGCAAGTGTTAGGGGCCCAACCTGTCAAGCGCCCGTATGAGCACTATAAAAGGGGCTCGACCCCAAGGTTTCAATATCACATTTTCTCAACGCTCCAATGCTTTTCGTTCAAGCGCTACGCCTCGGCAATCTCTGACTTCGACATCCCAGCACCGCCGACAACCCTCTGCTTCGAAATACGATCCACATCGGGCGTCGGTAACGAAAAGTGTTGCAATTTCAATTTCCTGAAATACTCTTGTACATAACTTGTAAATCTTTTTGCGCGATTATAGGATTGCCCAATGTAAACGGTCAAGGATCGTGGGCCTTGGAGTAGGAGCCGACCGTGATTCCGAACCAAGTAAAAATCTACTTGTGTTCTTGTGCAATTTAATTCTTTCCGGTGTGTTTTTTCTCTTCCTAATCCGAAAATGTTTTTAATGATATTCATCCCCCCTCTATCGTTTTCTTCGATCCAACAAGTGGTATCAGAGCTGGTGGCTCAAATTTGATGCAACCACCAATTTGAGTGTTTTTCGGATTTTACGAAAAATTGTAATTTCTTTTTACGAATTTTTCTCGTTAATCGAGGTTGGTGCAACACCACTCGATCGCTTTTTCTCAATTATTTTATTTTCGCACTATTAATCCAAGACCAAGTCTTGGGACAGAATTTCTTTGTTTTTTTTGTTATTTCAGAAATTATAAATGGCTATGCAAGAGGGTTTCAGCATAGCCAGACCACCACTCTTCAGTGGAGAAGACTTCTCCTACTGGAAGAGTCGGATGGAAGTCCACCTGAAAACTCAGGTGGATATGTGGATTATTATCCAATCTGGCCTGGAAATCCTAAAAATGCTGAATGAGTAGCACAACACTACATAGAATGGGATGCCTCGCTGAAGAAAAAGATCGAGGCTGATGCAAAAGCAACCCAGACGCTGCAGTGTCGATTAACCAAAGAAGAACTGAACCGGGTTGGTCCCTTCAACAGTGCGAAGGAACTCTGGAGTAAGTTGATTGAATTGCATGAAGGTACCTCCGACACCAGAATCAGCAAAAGGGACCTGCTGCTGAACAAATTATACACAATCAAAATGAACGAAGGCGAGTCAGCAACCTAACTCCACGCTAGGATCCAGGAGCTGATGAATGGCCTGCACACAATCGGTCACATGGTAGAAAACCGTGACCTTATCAGGTATACCCTAAACGCTTTCCCAAGAAATACTCTGTGGGCATCTATGGCAGATGCTTATAAAGTTTCTAGGGATCTTTCTAAAATTAAATTAGATAGATTATTTTCAGAATTGGAATTACACGAGCAGACTAACTGCACTTTGTCCGAAAAAGGTATCACTTTTCTTGCAGGATAAACCCAAGGAAAGGTGGCCAAGAAAAAGCCTCAACCTGCACCCGAGTCTGACTCAAACTCAGACTCAGAAGACAGTGAAGGGGATCGACCCAAGCTGGTTTGGCTAGCCCAGGACTACTACAAGGAGCTGAAGCATCAGACCAACAGAAAAAAAGCCAGCCGAAAGAAGGATGATCCAGCTAAACCCTCAATGTCTAAGACCAAATCAAATGTAACCTGCTACGAATGCAACAAGAAGGGACACTACAAATCGGAGTGCCCTAATCTAAAAGAAGCCAAGAAGACTCGAAGGAAGAAGGCTCTTCAAGCCACGTGGGAAGAATCTTCCTCCAAAGAAGAAGAAGAGGCTCCACAATCAAACCTTCTTACCTTGACCGCTTCGGAAGACATCGACACCAGATCGGAATCGGAGCCGGACGACGGAAGACTCACCATTTCGGAGAACGGCAAAATAACTGTAAGTGGTTACTCTGAACTAGAATTATCAAAGTTAATTGCCTACTTATCTCGTAACTTGGTGAAAGCAAAAATCCGAGTTGAGTCCCTCCGACAGGAAGTAAAACTCCTGAAAGAGGGAGCTGACTCTAGATCTTTGGCCGAGAAGGTTCAAGAAGGATCCTCTACTCAAGTTGAAATGCTTGAGAAAGAGAACTCCTCCTTGAAAACTCAAGTCAAGGTCCTTAGAGCGACTTTAGAATGATTCACTTCAGGTTCCAAGGGTCTTGACATGATCCTTGGAAAACAGAAGTCCGTTCTAAATCAATCCGGGTTAGGGTATCGAACCAAGTCGAGACAAAGGTCCTACTATGCTGTATTGAACCAATCTAGACCCAAAGTTCAGGCATGGGTACCCAAACTTTGCCTGAACAACCAAGCTGGACCAAACCCGTATTGGATCCCCAAGGACAAGATTCACATCTTGCTTAATCATTACCGTGGCTTTAGTACAGGGGAAGCCAACTTAAAAACAATTTTTATAATTAGATAAATTCTTTTCTTAATTTGAATTGCATGCTTGATTGTTTATTTATTTTCTACAAATTATCATGCATAAACCTAGGACCGGTTAGACTAAGGACTAAAACGATTAACTGAAATTTGAATAACATAGTATTGGGTGGAGGTGAGATGATAGTACGTTATGAAAACTTTATGGTGGAACTAGCCGAAGCTACCGATCCAAAACCCAAACTAGTTAGACCAAAATATTTCAAGGAGTAACTTGAAGATGGATTAAAAGGTTTTGTCAAGGAAAGGGTTGATGATCCAATAAGGCTACGACCAAAGAAGGTGTAGTGCCTCGCCAAGACCTGGAAGCCGATTATTGCAAACGAAATTCACTTTACTATCGTCAGATTTGAATATAACACAAATTTCATTTAATCTTAGATTCAACCACTTTGTAAAATTAAAATTCAATTAAACTGTTTTCAAAATTAATTCAACCTTTCAAAAATAATCATTTTTTAAAATTAAAATCTTTACTTTTATTAAAACCTGTCTCACAAAACTCATAAGGTTAACGTGATTGATAACTATAGATTGGGTGAGATGGTTAGGATCAAACTCAAATTCATCTATTTTTCAAAATAAAAATAATGAATCATGAAATTTAGAGCTTAATTGACCTAATTGTTAGTTGGTCAAAAGAGTTAAATTAGGTCAAAATAGTCAAACCTGGTCAAATGGTCAAACTGGTCAATAGTCAAACTATTGTCAGCTCGGGCGCTCGTGACCTGTCGGGCACCCACAACCTTCTCTTCGACCAAGACAGCAAAAGCTGTCAACCCTACCCAGCTGACCTGGGTGCCCGTATCCTATCAGGCGCCTAGGTCTTTATCTCCATTCAAGACAGCAAAAGCTGCCATGAATGACAGCTGACTGCAGGTGCCTGGGTCCTCACGGGCGCCCCCAAGGCCATCGGTCAAGGCAGCAAAAGCTGCCAAAGGCAGCTGACACCTAAACCAGGCGCCCGAGACCTCCCGGGTGCCCGGCCAACCCCTATATAAGGCCACTGTGTCTCCCTTCATTTGCCACACCAAAATCAAAACCTTCCTTCACTTCTCTTCTTCCCAAGGCGCCCAGACCTCCTTGCTAGTCTTCAAATGCTCTACCTCAAAAATGCCGCCTCGGTATTAAGTTTATTATGCCTTTCTTTTAAGCAATTTCATTTTTTCGTTTATTAAATGCATCATTTTTCTTTAAATATCTAGAAAACGTCGCGTCTCTCAACCCAACCCTGTGGCCGAACCTAGCCCCGACCCGAGGTTTCCCAACCTAGAATTGTTCAACAAATTTGCCCAAACAACTTATAAGCCTATAAAGACTAGTTTTCTAAATACGCAATTCTTTACCCAATCTTGCCCCTTAGCGATGGACGCAATCAACTTTTATCAACTAGATCACCTAGTCTTCTGCACTCATCCTGTGAACTCGACCCTGTGTGCAGAATTTTACAACAACCCTGTCAAGATAGATGACCTACTCTACTCTACCACGGTACAAGGCACTCCCCTAACCATTTCTCCAATCCTGTTGAATTAGTTTCTCAGACTACGACCTTCACAGTCTACCTTTTCTTGTTATCCTCCGGCCGACCCGCCTTTCGCACCCCCCTATTCGCACATCACACTAGATTCTCTTTACTCCTATTTCTTTGGAGATGTGTGAAACCCGTTGGCTCAGAGATTTCAATCTGTTGACCTCCGAGTCCAAGATTTTGCCCTTTACCGAGTGATAGTTCGCTGTGTTCTCCCACTTACCACTCGAGATGTCGCGACCATTCGACCATTTCACACTTTCTTACTCTAAGCCATGATTCATCAGCTTGACATCAACATAAGTCTCCACATATTCCATGCCATCATCTACGCATCGAGCGTATCTACTCACGATCGAGTACGTATGCCCTACTGCCACATCATCACCACCCTTCTTCACCGCCATGGTTGAGACATCACTGCCGGAGAGATTAATTCGATGACTGAGTTCAATGAAATAGGGATTAGAAATTTTTCTTTAGCGGGGATAGACGTTTCGGCCACGGGGGTCCTAGCGTGGAGACAGGAGAGGGCTAGACGACATGACGACTCCGACGAGGAGGTGGAGGTAGACATAGCTGATCTCGCAGCCGAGATCAACGAGCAGTTACAGGTGCCTCCCCCACCGACTACCAACCAGCGCATCACATCATTGCAGACGGAGTTACAAAATCTCAGGGAGGAGGTCGAGGCCTATCACATCGAGCAGATGGAAGCATCTGAGCCAATCAAGAGACGAGCGACGCACGATACAACGAAATGATGTCGCTGTTTCGATCCTGGCAGCCTGGCCCATCCTACAATCTTGGCCCATCTTACCATCCTGGCCCTTCCTCTTAGTTCAGATTGACATTTTCAGCTGTACTGTTGACTATTTGACTACCCCTACTGAGTAGGGTTGATATGTATTTGACTATGGCTTGACTTGACTGGTCTTATTGCTGACCAGGTGACTCTTATCCATCTATAATGTTTACTTGAGTTATTTGTCTTATGCCATTTTCAATTAGTGTGCTTAGGGTTATGCTTGGTAGAATAGAACTGCTCTATTTATGTTTTTTTGTATGTTTTTTTACTGTTTTATTACATATTTGAAAAATCATTTATTCTTTTTAAACTCAAAATGATTTTCGACTTAGTTTTTTTAAAAACTTACCCCCTTCAAAACTAGGGCTTTTTCACAAATGGACTTAGCTTAGGCCCTAACCCTAGAACTGCATGCACCTATAGATCTAGAAGCCAGCATCTCACAAGCACCTTAGGGTACTTTTGATTGATAACCTACATTGGGTTGAGATGCTTAGGTCTATGCCTTGATTCAAGATGCTTTAAGTCAGTGCATCTGCAGTAATTGGGGCAATAAATACCAATTGAACAGTAATCAGGTTAAGTGTCAAGCTTAGAAAATCTAACTTGATTAGATCACTTAACTTAACTAACCCTAGCGAAAGCTACTATTTATAGGAGTTAGTAAGTAGCTAACTGGGTTAGACAAGACCCGAAAGAGAGAATTTGAATTGATTTGGTCCAGTTTATACTTACAATTGGTTCAATACAGTACCATACTCAATTTCTTTTTCCTATATTTTTTTTTGATATATGGCAAAGGGGGAGAGATTGGAAAGGAGAGAAAATAAGGTTTTAAAATTTAATTTTTTTCAAATTAATTTTTTTTCAAAACTTTTACCTCCTTTTTTAAAAAGTAAAGATCTCTAAGTACATAAGTTCTTTTTGAAAGTTAATTTCTGTTTGAAAATTTTATCTACTTTTTCAAAAAGTAAAGTTCTCTAAGTACTTAAGTTCTTTTTGAAAGTTAATTTCTATTTGAAAATATTCTAAGTACTTAACTCAAAATTGTTTTTGAAAATATTCTAACTACATAACTCAAAATCGTTTTCGAAAATATTCTAAGTACTTAACTCAAAATTGTTTTTGAAAATATTCTAAGTACTTAACTCAAAATTGTTTTCGAAAATATTCTAAGTACATAACTCAAAATTGTTTTCGAAAATATTCTAAGTACTTAACTCAAAATTGTTTTAGAAAATATTCTAAGTACTTAACTCAAAATTGGTTTCAAAAATATTCTAAGTACTTAACTCAAAATTTGTTTTGAAAATATTCTAAGTACTTAACTCAAAATTGGTATCGAAAATATTCTAAGTACTTAACTCAAATTTGGTTTCAAAAATATTCTAAGTACTTAACTCAAAATTGGTTTCGAAAATATTTTAAGTACTTACTCTAAAATTTTCTGGTGGAAAATTTTCTAAGTATCAAAACTTCAAAATTCTCTTGAAAATTTTCTATGTGCTAAAGCTAAATGTGTTGAAAAATTTTCTAAGTGCCCAACTCAAAATATTTTGGAAAATTTTTCTAACTTAAAAATCCCGTTTTGAAAAGCTTCTAAGTGTGGAAAACCTGAAAAATCTTTTGTTTTCATGATAGACAAGACTTAGGAATGTTTTCAAAAACACCACATAATTTTGAAAAACTTAGGGGTAGATTGCTTGCAGGGGGAGGAAATTAAATCTGTTACTTTACCTATGTCTTTAACTTAAGCTTTTGAACCGGGTTGCCATAAATCAAAAAGGGGGAGATTGTTGATGCAGGCAACACCTAAGTCAAACCTCGGTTTTGATAATGGCAAAGGGTTCAGAAGTTAAGATGTTATTGTGATCTAACATGTTTACTGAGTGTGAAGGAAGAAGTCTTAGGTACACTAGGCAAGAAGTCCTGGCAAAGGGCTGGGCAAAGAAGTCTTGGTCAAGGACTGGGCAAGAAAACCTGACCGGAAGTCGGGTAGAGAAGTCCTGGTCGAGGACTAGGCACGAAGTCCTGGCAAGGGGCTGGGCACCGAAGACCTGACCGGAAGTTGGGCACGAAGACATGGTCAAGGGGATCGGGTAAAAGTCCAACCGGAGGAGCCGGTTGGCAAAAGGTAAACTCTCTTGAGAGGAGTAGGTGAGGACGCGCTACCCATCGAGGGAACAGTAGGCGTCGGTTCGACCTAGGGTTCCATTTGGGAGACGCGAAGTCAGAACCAAGACAGCTACGGTTGTAATTAATACTTGTTATGTTTTTGGGACTAACCTTGTTTAAAGGGTCGAAGGACTGATCGTCTGCAAGTGAAGGTGCTTCACTGAGCCTAGGCACCCGAATGGAGACAGGCGCCCGTGAGGATACGGGCGCCCAAGAGTCAAGGAAAAACCTTTGCGAAGCCTCTGGACCAAGCTGGATCAGGCGCCCGTGAGGTCACGAGCGCCCCCATCAGCTTAGACGCCCATGTAGGGGAGGATAAGCACTGACTGAGCCCGCAGATAAGTATTCACAGATCAAAGGGCAGGTGCCACGCACCCCGAACCTGTCAGGAGCCCGTATAAGCACAATAAAAGGGGCTCGACCCCAAGGCTTCAATATCACTTTTTCTCAACGCTCCAAAACTTTTCATTCAAGGGCTACGCCCCGGCAAACTCTAACTTCGAGATCCCAGCGCCAACGACGACCCTCTGCTCCGAAATACGATCCACATCGGGCGTCGGTAATGAAAAGTGTAGCAATTTTAATTTCCTGAAATATTCTTGTACTTAACTTGTAAATCCTTTTACGCAATTATAGTATTGCCCAAAGTAAATGGTCAAGGACCGTGGGCCTTGGAGTAGGAACCAACCGCGACTCCGAACCGAGTAAAAATCTACTTGTGTTCTTGTGCAATTTAATTCTTTCCGCTACGTATTTTCTCTTCCTAATCTGAAAAAGTTTTTAACGATATTCACCCTCCCCCCTCTATCGTTTTCTTCGATCCAACACCTTTTGCCAACCGGCTCCTCCTGTTGGACTTTTACTCAACCTCCGAGAACCCAACACTCGATGACGCTCGACTTTGACCCGTCTCGACTCTTGTCCGTGATCCTCGCTTGGCAAAGTCTTATGCTCGGTCCCCCGGACCAACACTCTGTTAGTGATATGAGAAAAGTGTCCTAAGGCAATCGTCTTATGATTGTAATCATTTATTTTAATAAATGAATATTCACTATTTGAGTATATATGTTTATGTATTTGATTGAGATCTTAAACTCATTTACTGAATGTCCGCAATACAATTCATAGCATGAAAGAATTTGTGATGAATTCACAACTAGTGATTATCACTACATGTGCAATTGTGAAGTATTGAAATTGTCCCTAGTCGATGAATTGATAAAAACGGACACTATCAATTCTGTTGAGACTAGCATGGGTTATTCTCTAATCAGCTGATTCTCACTGGCTGGTGACATTGGGATGTCCGGAGATAAACATAAATGCAAGTTAAGGGAACTAGTTCATTGGAGTGACTGGCTGTAAAACTTCATATAGTAGTCTACATATAGACATGTCAGTGAAGTTCTTACTGCAGCATAAGTGCGATGTTCCTTTGACTTGCGGTGTTCAAGTCATCTTGGTCATGGAGACTTATACTTTGACATCTTAAGCAAGCATCTCCAACAAGGTGTGGACCCAGGATGATTGGGTATAAGCCGAAGTGCCCGAAGATGTTTGAACAACCTACAAAGGATTCACCACTCCTTGCGAGGAGATGTATACCCAAGGCCTATCGTCGGATTGTTACTCGAAGCCTCTGGCCAGAGCATGACATGTTCAGAGTATGAATCTCTTAGATACATGAGAGTAATTAGAATCCGTAGGACGAGAAAACCTTACTTGGGCTAGGTGTGACGTAGTCAGCCTAGTGGGGACTGACACACATAGACCATGTCCTAAACCAAGTGGGTATAAGATGGTGAAGGGAATGGGGCACGATTCATTATAGCTACCGACGGGTTTCAGAATTGTTTCTGAGGTCAACCGTTGATCTTTCGATTAATTGGGGATCATGATGTACTACTAGGTGCCACTCATGATCGTTCTATAATTGGTTAATTATAGACGGCCAACATAAATCGAAAGCCTATTTAGTCACACGCACTACGAGTAATCCGAGGGATTTAAAACGAGTTGAAAATTAGATTTTCCAATCAAGAGAGATTAGGTTTGGTTGAGCCAAACGATAAGTCGAATCTGAATTTTTCAGAGACGCATCAGAAGTGTATAATGGCTAAGTCTTTTAAAGACTTAATAGATGAATTAAATGAGTTTAATTCATTAGGGCGTGGCCGGGATAGGCCGGCCAAAGAGGGTCCCCACCCTCTTTGCTTGGCCGGCCACAACAAAGGGAGGGAACCAAATTGTTTGGTTCAATTTATAAAATAAATCAAGTGTGGTTTGTTTTATAAAATTATGGATGACATAAATTTTTTATATAAACCAAGGTTTGGTTTCTTTTTCATGAAAATTAAAATGAATCATGAATTGGTTTATTTTATTTTATAAAATCAATCATGGATTGATTTACCATGATAAAGAAATTTATATAAAGAAATTTATATAAAATTTATTTTTCATCAAAATTAAAATAAACCATGGATTGGTTTATTTTATTTTATAAAATCAATCATGGATTGATTTACCATGATAAAGAAATTTATATAAAAAAATTTATTTTTCATGGAAATTAAAATGAACCATAGATTGGTTTATTTTATTTTATAAAATCAATCATGGATAGATTTACCATGATAAAGAAATTTATATGATAAATTTCTTATGAAAATTTATTCCATAAGAAAAAGGAGACTTGGTTGATTTTTATCATGAATTAAAATATGATTTTAACCATGATATAAAAATCAAGACTTGGCATGATGGAATAAGTCATAGAAAATTTATATGATAAATTTCTTATGAAAATTTATTCCATAAGAAAAAGGAGACTTGGTGGTTGAGAGACAACTATATAAAGGACCCAAGGCAAGGCTTGGAGATAATTCGAAATAATCAAAGTATTCTTGCTTGGGCTCTCTCCCTCTCCTCCCTTTTTCTCTTGGCCGGCCTCTCCCTTCTTCTCCCTTCTTCTTGCCGTGAGCACAAGGAGAAGCACCGAGTCGATGAAGTTCTTCCGTTGGGATGATCTTCCTCTCCGGCCATCATCACCTTGGGATTGGGCGCAAGTCATCTTCCTCCTCCTCGCCGGAATTGTGATTCCGGCCAACCTTGGTGGTGAGTTTTTCCGATGTGATTACTTCTCTCTTGGTTTTTCTTGTCGCGTTCTGGGAGAATCTAGTAGTTCTCGAGAACACAAAACTTGCGTCTTTGCGAAGTCATCCCGAAGATTCTCGGCGTGGACGTGAATAGAGGCGGAGCTTCCGAGGGACGCTTACGGTTGGATCTCGTCCCTTTCTTCGAGTTACGCGAGGTAACAAGTAAATTAGTTTACGTTTCTGCAAAATTTTAAATATATGATCATGTCTACACAAGATAAGGTTGCATGCTTAGATGTGTTGTTAAATAATTTGAGAAATTATTTATGCTAAACCTTCCGCTGCACGTAATTAATTTTAAAATTACGAACACGCATCTATGTCAACATGCACCCGGTCCCAACAGACTCATGCTCGACTTCACACACCATGACTTCGTTGCCCGATCCCTGACCAGGACTTCTTGCTCAACCCTGCAGGTCAAGACTTCTTGCCTAGCTTACCTTGGCCTTTCCTGCAAATTTAAAAAATTCATCAGTACACATAAACTAGCTTAACTTGAATCCTTTGCCACTTATCAAAACAAGTTTTGATCTGGTGCTTCCGGCACCAATAATTTCCCCCTTTTTGATTATGTCAACCCAGTTCAATGTTAAGCTAAAAATAACTTTAAACAAAACAACATTAAATAGGAGAAATGTAATCTTGTTTTGAGCTCTCCCCCTTAACCAGTTATCTCCCCATTGATCAAATATTTTTCAAAAATAGGACATAGTCTTTTTCAAGATTCAAACAGTTTAAAGACTAAGTTATCTTTGTTAAAAGCTGAAAATAATTTAAGCTTTTTGATGTACTATACATTTTAGCTTACTTTCGAAAAAAAACTTAAGTAGATTTTAAAACATTCAAAAATAATTAATTCCTTTAACAAACTACTAAGTATGGAAATGATTTTTCAAGCTTTTTCTGAAATATAATATTTTGAAGTATTTTTTTTTGAAATCACCAAAAAGTATAGAAGTCAACATTCAACGGGCGATTTTCAAAAGAACTTTGAAAATTCATTCTTAAAAAAATATTTTGCAAAAAGTTTTCATAACACCATTTTTTTTAAACTTTTCCAACACTTTGAAAATATTTTGAAAGATTTTTTTCCAACACTTTGATCTCTTTCTTGGTATCAAAATTTTCTAACACTTGCAAAACACTTTGAACATGATGGATAGCTTGGCGGGTTTCCTAAGCGAACGCGGGGTCGAACATGAGAAACATCTCCATGTCTACGGATTATAAATTTAATCCGAATGGAGACCTATCTCCCAAACCACCGTCTCGTCATCGTATCAAATGATTCAAGTTACCTCTTAGCCAAACTCAAAGGTAAGGCCTTGTAACTTCCCGAACCAATTGACCGCGGAAAAGATGACGAGCGGATCACTGATTTTTGTGTTTACCTTCGGGGTCCATGACATGATTAATTATCAACATTAATTAACATTAATTAAAACATGATAATTAATGAATGACACACATGCGATAACAAGAATATCACATGAAATAATAGAGAAAACAAAGAGGGAGCCAAAGAGAGATATACCTCGTCTTTTACCTCGCAGTCTTCTATCATATGCCCCTCCCTTCTTGGACGTCGTGTGGGCGACGATCTACCAAAACTCGGAATCACCAAGGCCACTCTTTCTTCCCCACCCTAGCTTGGCTGAAACCCTAGGGGAGAGAAAGAAAGTCTTCTTCTTCCTCCTTCCTTGATCCCTCCGAAAACCTAGCTTCCAAGGGTGTCACCGCCGGCGATCTTCCTTCGTCCCTTCTCTTACATGTGTCGACACAAAGAGAGGAAGAAGATGGAGTGTATCAAGAGAGAAGAAGCTGACCCAAAGTCTTTCTTCCTTCTTCTTCCTTGGGCCGATCGCCGAAAACCAAATCTCCTCTCCAATGTGCCGCCGGCCAGACTCCCTACTTCTAGGAGATGCCGGCCAATGGAGAAGAGATCAAGGTTAAGGATGAAGCACTGAAAGGAGAAGAAGAACCTCTCCTTTCCACCAAACTCCAACCGGCAGCTCCCTTATTTCCCTCTCGCCGCCGGCAACAACAAAAGAAGGGAGAACTTCTTTTATGCCTCATCGCCAGCCAGCGTTATTCTCTCTGAAGGCTTGCACACGCTCAAGGGAAGGAACCGGAGAAGAAATCCAAGAGGAAGAGGTTTCCTCTCCTCACCCGACGCCTCCTTCTCCTCCACAACCGTCGACGCCAATAAAGCCCTAGGAGAGAGAAAACTTAAGAGAGAAAACCTAAGGGAGAGACTTGGGGTTTTGATATGGATCAATTGGCCTCGGTTTCATGATACCATGGGGTATTTATAGGGCTACGATAGGGACCATGAGGAGGAGTTGGGTCTTGGCCCGCTAATGGATCCAAATCCGATCCATTAATGGAGATTCATTCCACTAAAGGTTTCCCATTGAACTTCCTGACCAACCCCCATATTTTTATATAGGCTCCACCTATTATGAGCACATCCATCTCACCATGTTTAAGATATCGAATGCCCGTCGATTAATTTAAATTATTGATAATTTTAATTAATCAACATCTTGATCCTTAACTAGTACCACTCAACCTTTACATCATGTTGGATCATAGTCTACTTGCAAGATTTAACATGATGAACCATATGAGCTCATCAAGGGGACATCATCATCCCGACTCACCAGGACCTGGATTCCATCAATAATCAATGGCACACCATGTATATAATATTGTTTCCCTACTTACCTGGCCTATCGATTTAGCAGAATAAAACTCGTCCACTGGTAAATCAAAGAATCAATAATTATGTAGATGTGCCCGTCATTATTTTGGGATTTAGAGCATGTACTCTATAATATAACCGAGGTCTAATCCAATTATAATGTTAGTATAAATTGGATGACCTCGATTTTGGTCTTGCTCAATGCACACAAAGTGTACTAGTGTAATTCTATGGTTAAGACAAACCACACCTAATTACACTACAACCATCCTGATGGTTTGTCCAACTCCATCTCGGTTGTGAGCCTCTTACTTATACTCTACAAGGAACTCATAACATGAACTTCTGTGTGTCAACACACACCATGTTATCTACAATGCAAAGTATTAGACATTTTGTGCATATACTAATATAAACATGCAACCTGTGATTTTGTGATTCTCTTTCAAAACGTAGATGTTCTTTATATAAAAAACAAGGTTTTTATTATACATCATAACAGAACTAACATTTAGGAAATATTTTGAAAATATTTTACCACTTTAGAAAATATTTTGAAAAAAACTTTGAACTCTTTAGAAAATATTTTGAAAAAACTTTGAACTCATTCTTTCTCTCCCCCTTTGCCATATATCAAAATCATGTAGTCTAAGGGTAAGAAATGTATTAGAGCATAAAAAAATGACTAAGGATGAAAAGTTAAGTGTTTAAGCAACTCATAAACAAAAATAAGTTTAGGTCAAGCCTAGGCACCATCATTTGAGTTCCAAGCATGAAACAATTAAAACATTTTCACTTGGAAAAGAAAGAACAGAAAAAGAAATCCTTTTGGGCACCTGTCTGACCTATTAGCTAGTTGCTGACTGCAGTAAGTAGCAGCTTTCACTTGGGTCAGTCAAGTCAAGTGAATTTCATAAATCAGCTAAGTTAGCCAGAATACTTGACTTGATTAATATGAATTGCATTTATAGTGCCCCAACTTGTTTCGATGCACTAAATTAAAGCATTTTATGACTAGGGCAATAGTCCTAAGCATCTCAACCCAATCTAGATTGTCAGTCAAGTTAGTCCTAATGTGCTTGTGAGATGCTGGTTGCTAAAACTATAGGAGCATGCATAGTAGGGTTAAGCCTAAGCTAAGTCCGTGTCGAAGAAAAACTCTAGTTTTGAAATGGGTAGTTTTAAAGTAAAAATAAAACTATATTTTCAAAAACACATTGAATTTTAGAAGTAAAGTTTTGAAAACAATCTTTGAAAACCCCTTTTTTAGAAAAATAGAATTAAAAAAATTTAACAAACTAAGTGTTGGTGCAAAATGCATCAGTAATGTTCTCCTCTAAGTGTTTCAATGTTTAACAATATGCTTAAGTTAGTGATACATTGAACAAGAGAAGGGTAGTCAAGAAAACTGAACCAAAGTGATGGAAAGTCCTAGTTAACCTAGGCAATAAGTCCTGGTTAGAATAATTGGGCACTAAGTCCTGATGATGGATTGGGCACTAAGTCCTAGCCGTGAGCTGGGCACCGAAGACCTGACCAAGGGTTGGGCACGAAGTCCTGGTTCATGGAATTGGGCAATAAGTCCTGCCTAAGGGTTGGCCACCGAAGTCCTGACATAAGGTTGGACAATAAGTCCTGGTCGTGGACTAGGCACGAAGTCCTAGTGAGTGAAGCTGGGTAAAAGTCCTGGTGAGTGAAGCTGGGCAATAAGTCCTGGTCGTGGACTGGGCACGAAGTCCTGGTCGTAAGATTGGGCAAACCTCCTGGTGAGTGAAGCTGGGCAAAACTCCAACTGGATGGGTCGGTTGGCAAAACTTCTCCTGAGAGGAGTAGGTGAAAGGGCGTTCCCCGGGAAAGGAACATAGGCATCGGTTCGACCTAGGGTTTCGCTGGGAATCCAAAGTCAGAACCAAGTCTCTAAGGTTAAGATTATCTGTATATTTGTCTTGTCTTTGATTGTATGCAGGTACCTAAAGTTGGAGGTAAGACAAAAGAGCAAACAATGAAGAAAAAGCTGCCTGGAAGGACTTCTAGGGCGCTTCTATCAATACAGGCACCCAGAGCTTCAGGGTACCCTAGACTGGGCATCCCCTCCCAGGCGCTTGTTAACATAGGCGCCTAAGGGATCCCAGGCACCTGTGTTGATACAGGCGCCTGTTAACATAGGCGCCTGAGGGCTCCCAGGCACCTGTGTTGATACAGGCACCTGGGAAGGGGATCTTATCCCTGCTGTGAGTTCAGCGTGAAGATGACATTTGCCCAAGGCTTATAAGGCACCCCACAGCAACTCAGGCGCCCTAGACATGAGTATATAAAGGGGATCGACCCCTCAACTCAGTACACCAATTCTGAGATCATTCTAAGTGTTCTGTGCAAAGAAAAATTGCTAGAGACGAAGCTCTGCGATCAAGGAGGCTCCAGAAGGAAGTGCGCGACACTTCGGAGTTCCAGATCGATCAGGATTGTCGACATTTCGTTTGGTTTGATTTATTTTATGCAATAAATTTCTTTATCTTTTTTATTGTAAAATGTACACTGTAAGTCGGGTTTCTCCGCCTCCGGAAAATCTGGAAAGGAGACCGTTAGTGAATGAGCATTTCCCGTGCTTAGGCCTTGGACTTACTAACCCTGGGGGGGGGGTTGGGAACCAAGTAAAAAATCCGTGTGCATTCTAAGTTGTTGCTTTTTCGTTCTTTCTGTTTTCCGCTACTACTAACTCTTTGTCTAGAACGGTCGAAAGACAAACATTCTGAAGAATTTTTTACGAGTCGATATTCACCCCCCCCCCACCTCTATCGATGGCATCGGTCCCCACAAGTGGTATCAGAGCCTCGTAGCTCTTCACCAGACTAATAACCGACGGAGCAAAGACGCTAGGAGTTGAGGGGGAGCCTAGGGGTGAATCAGGTATTTTTCTTAATTATGTTCAATTTCAAATTTCATATTACATAATTCAAGTGCAGGGAGAGAGGACACTATAAAAATCAATGTCCTACTCGTATGACTCGATCTTCACCATTGGCAGCAAAGGAGGTACCAACGCCTGGAGTCCGGAGGGACAAGAGTCATATTATGTGTTTCAAATGTCAAAAGCACGGACACTACAAAAATCAGTGTCCGTCAAAGGTACGAAAAGTTTATGTTTGTAAAGATTTTCAAATTCCTGCACTGTCTTATGATTGTTGATGGAGTCTGGCCCGGTTGTTATTTTGGTGATTGACAATCATTTAAGTTTGGTTGAGCGAATTTGGGTTAAAGTCCTGGTCGGGGATTTGGCATGAAACCCTGGTGAGTGAAGCCGGGTCCTGGTGAGTGAAGCCAGGTGATTGGAAATCCCGGTGAGTGAAGCCGGGTCCTTGTGAGTGAAGCCAGGTGTGAGAAATCCCGGTGAGTGAAGCCGGGTCCTGGTGAGTGAAGCCAGGTGTTGGAAATCCCGGTGAGTAAAGCCGGGTCCTGGTGAGTGAAGCCAGGTGGTGAAAAGTCCTAATTCGGAAGGATTGGGTGAAAAGTCCTAGCTTGGAGGACTAGGTGAAAAGTCCTAGCTTGGAGGGCTAGGTGAAAAGTCCTAACATGGAGGGTTAGGTGAAAAGTCCCAACTTGGAGAATTAGGTGAAAAGTCCTGGCTTGGAGGGTCAGGTGCCTAGCTTGGAGGGCTAGGTTGGATGATGTTCTAACTCGGAAGTGTTGGGTGAAAAATCCTAGCATGGAGGGCTAGGTGAAAAGTCCTAACTTGGAGGATTAGGTGCAAATTCCCAACTTGGAGAGTTAGATTGAAAAATCCTTAGCTTGGAGGGCTAAGGTGAATGAAATCCTAGCTTGGAAGGCTAGGTCTGCGTCCCTGGATCGGTCTGGTGACCGATCAGGGAGTTGGCACGCTGCTCCTTCGTGGATCGGTCTGGTGACCGATCCAACGATGTCTGATCGGTCTGGTGACCGATCAGGGAGTGTGTGTTTCACTCATTGCACAGCTCCTGATCGGTCTGGTGACCGATCAGGGAGCGAACAGTGAGTTGAGTTCCCTTGCTAATCAGGTCCAGAACGGTCTGGTGACCGATCAGAGACTTAGGATTTGATTAAAGAATCACTGTTCACTCAAACCTGATTGGTCTGGTGACCGATCAGGCTGGAGCCTGATTAGTCTAGTGATCGATTAGGCAGGAGCCTGATTGGTCTGGGGACCAATCAGGAGTGTGCAGAAGACTACTGGATCGGTCTGGTGACCGATCAGGCTCCTCCCTGATCGGTATGGGGACCGATCAGGAGTAGAACTTTAATTCAAATATGCTGTCAGAAGTCTGTTTTCACTGCCGATTCTCTGCTACTTGCTGATTTCTTTTTGATATGCATTGCTAAGCCTCTGTTGGAGTGTGCAGGTGATAGCAGGTGATTCAAACACTCAAGGAGGGTCAATGGGAGGCTTTCCTTGGAGCAGGTTTGGATCTATTGTGTTTTCAGGTCTCAATGGCGTCTGGCGCATCTGGCAACTGACGAAGGCGCGGCTGGCAACTGACGGAGGCTCAGCTGGAGGAGTGTCCAGTTGATTGAGTGCTCAGAGAGGTCAGTGGGTCAGGGTGTGAGTCAGTGGTACTGATGGAGCTGGCGACGTTGAGCAGGAGCTTAAGTGACGAAGCTGGAAGCAGAGGAGCTGAGGCGAACAAGACAGAAACTTGGGAAGTTTGGCTGGGCTGTGTTCGTGCTCTCTGTTGCTTTGTGCTTGAGCGATCTTGTTACATCTTTGTGAGCTTGTCTTCTCGAGTGTCTCTGTGCTTAACTTGTATCTTCTTGAGATCACTTGTGGAGAGGTTTCTCCACCGAGAAGGAGGCTGCTACTATCCAGAGTTCACCGGGGCTTGATCTGCCGACGATCATGGGATCACCCACCTCACGGGCACACCATGGAGTAGGGGCAAGTTATCCCCGAACATTGTATATCGAGGTGTTAGCGTCGGTTTGCTTTCCTGTGCTTTGGGTTGTTGTTTTTAGTTTTCTGTTTCTGCATTTGCTTCCGCTGCCTAACTCTATAGTGCAGAATAGTTTCAAAAGCTTTGTGTCTGACTAGATTCACCCCCCTCTCTAGCCATCCGATTCCAACATGTGGTATCAGAGCTTGGGGCTCTGTTCACGGCTTAACATCCGAGAGCTTACAACAAGATGGCTATGGGAAGAGAAGGTTACAGCACAAACAGACCTCCATTCCTCGACGGCACTGATTTTCCATATTGGAGGTCAAGGATGGAGTTCTACCTCAAAACCAACATGAGCATATGGTTCTCAGTGAAGGAGGGTTTCTCCCCTCCAAAGGATCATGAGGGAAATGAGCTTGAGTTTTCTAGTTGGTCGGCTGAGCAAGTCAAGAAGGGGGAAGCTAATGCCAAAGCTATCGTCACCTTACAATTTGGGATGACCAAGGATCAGTTGGTCAAGGTGGGTCCTTTCACAAGTGCTAAAGATCTATGGGATAAGATTCTTGAGCTCCATGAAGGAACTCATGAAACCCGGACAGCCAAGAAGGACCTCCTTCTCAACCAACTCCAAAGTCTCACCATGGGAGAAAATGAAACTGTAAGTATGCTTCATTGTCGATTCAAAGAGGTATTGAATGGTCTCCACTCCATTGATGAAAAGGTAGAAAACAGAGACCTAGTGAGGTATGTACTCAAAGCCTTCCCTAGGAATACTTTGTGGTCATCCATAGTGGATGCTTACAAGGTTTCCAAGGACTTATCTTTTGTTAAGTTAGAGGATTTGTTTTGTGAGATAGAGCTACACGAGATCTCTAACACAAGCCCAAAAGAGAAAGGGTTTGCTTGTGTGACAGGTAACAAAAGAAAGGAGAAGAAGAATGAAGAGGAGGAGAAGAACTTCCATCATTTTGCTTTCATGGCAGTAGAGAATTCAAGTGAAGGAAGCAGTGATGAATCTTCAAGCTCCTCAACCGCACCTTCATCATCTTCGGATGATGAAGAGGTAATCTCTCCGGAATTAGATAAATGCTATAGGATGATAGCATGCTTAACTAAGTTGTTAAAGAAATCAAAGAATAAGATTAAGTCACTGAAATTTGAAGTAGAAAAATTGAAATCCTCTATGGATGAGGATCTTGATAATTTGCATGTTAAAAATGTTGAGGATGAAAATAAGGATTTGAAGAGCATAGTTGATAACCTCAAGAATATTCTTGAGAAGTTTTCAATTGGCGCAAAAACCTTAGACATGATCTTGAACTCCTAAAGGGCGGTTTACAACAAGGCCGGTATAGGTTACCGACCTAAAGAAATGACCTTTGTATCATTAATGTCAAGAACCCAATTTAGATCATCAAATGATTCTAGGGTTCAAAAGGTTAGAAAGAAATTGATTAAGGCATGGGTGTCTAAGTCCCTCATTGTTGATGCATTAGGTCCCAAAATTTGGGTACCTAAAACCTCCATATTTCAAATTGTATAAGCATTGTTTGAGGGGGTTCATCTATCAACATAGGTTGTTGATAAGTGGTGCTCCAGACCAAGGCTAAGGTTACACTAGTGTCAAAATAAGTCAACAAGCCTTGGAAATTATTTTTATATATTGCATGAAGGGTTTAGATTCACACATAACTTGCTCTTGCCATGAATTGCTTAGGATAATTAGTTTTCTCGTTGCAATTTAGGTCTTACTGCAAGATATGATTTATGATATGCCATAACTCAAGCTTAAGGTGTTTTTGTTTGGTGAACACGATCAAATATGTCATGATTTTACAATGTGTGTTATTATCATTAATCTATGGCATGCAAATTTGATTTCAATCATGAACTTGATAGAAATGTGGGACTATGAATTCTCCAATCCAATCTATGAACTATCAATAGAATGGAGAATTAGGATTCTAGACTTGGGACAAATCTAGATCTATGAGTTATTAAAATTGATTGAAGCAAGCATGTTATGAATACACTTGGAACATAATTAATCATGCATAAGTATAGTTTATGTTTGTGTTAAAGTTTTACTATGATCAGTTTTGTTTCCAAAACAAAGAGAAATGTAACTAGCTCATCCTTGCCAAATAGCAATATGCATCTAGGGATTGTGTGCTATCCATGCTTATAATTTTGTAAGCTGTTCATGTTTATGAATTTTCTGGTTAAATGATTGTATGCATGCATGTTTTGGAAATCTGGTCATAGTTAGATACTAATTTGATACAAGTATGTTTTGAAAATTTGATCATACCTTGAGTGTCATGAAATTTGATCATACCTTGATACTCATGTTGTATGAGCATGTTTGGATAATCGATTATATTTTGATACAAACATGTTGGACAAGTTGGGGATTATGAAATTGATAAATGTTTTGAACAAACTTGATCATCCATTGCCTTGATACAAACTTGTTTGTGGTTTCACTCGGTTTTGGGTTAAGACAAACTTAAAGCTATGGGTTGTCAAAATTGGTTGGATCAAACATGTTTGGAACTTAATGATCATGCTTAGAACATACTGATTATGCTTTTATATAAATTTGTTTTTAGAAAATCTTGATTCCTGAATGGACAAAGTTAGGGATTAAATTTGTTTGAATTAGGGTTTAGAAGTGTTTCAGAGTTTCTGAACTTTCAGAATGTCTAAACTATTGTCTGTATCAGACCTGACTGGTCCACCGACCGAACAGGACTCACCCTGATCGATCTAGAGACCGATCAGGGATCACTCTGATCGGTCCAGTGACCGATCAGATCAACTCTGATCAAGGAACTCACGGATCGTTCCAATTTGATCCAAAAACTTTCCAGACCGATCCCCTTTTCATCAAATTATATCAGTGTAATGATTATACCACCAACAAAACTGATACACACAAATCTGATACAAACCAAGTCTAATTTGAAACATATTTGATCACCCATTGGTACAAACCTGGTACTAAGGGAGAACAAATTTGTTCAAGTGAAACAAACCTAATACTGATTTGATACAAACCTATGTTGGAATGTTCAAATTCATAAGAAAAGATTTGTTGAGTCATGACTCTTGTTCTTAATGTCGTGTTTCTGAAATTTTTCTGAAATAACGAATCTCAATAGAGTCTACATCACTGTTGTGGAATGCAAATTATTAATGCAGTCTGATCAGGAACGTATCAGAGTTTCCGAAATTTTTCTGAAATCTGATCGCTCTCCAGACTAATCAGATATCCTTCTGTATCACGTAATCAACAGACCTGGTTGGTCACGGAGACCAATCAGGACTATGTTTCAGATAAAGTTGCATTCCTTACTAGTCCTATGAAGCATATACGTATTTGTCACGCCCCAAGACCCAGGAGCCGCTGATCCAATATAAAATCGGACAGCACCTCCCCTGTCCGGCGGACAATTTACACATACACAGAACACGACCACGCAGTTTAATTGGCCTCAGGCCTCAAAATAGATATAAACACAACATATAAATACCAGACAACTAGGTAAATCATACCTGACTGCGGACCGATCCAACTTAGGACAGAACAACCAATACAACAACCCCTTAGGGCACACGACACACTCGTAATACATATACAAATCGCTAAGGACATATGAAACAAATACACGGTCTAGTACAAACACATAACCCTGTCGTCACGATGGGTAGGGACTGGCTGCTGGGCTCTTCTGGCGACTCCAAGTATCTCAACCTGAAATAAAAATATATGGCAACGGTGTGAGTCCATAAACTCAGCGAATACCCAACAGATGTGCATAGAAGGTTATACCAACAATAAGAGTTCAGCTAATACAGACTCATATCAACAGTAGGGAAAGACTAGTACTGAACATACTGAGGTAGATACATACCTGAATCCATCTAACCTGCAAAGAGGGTAAGAAATACCCATGGAACACCAATAGACATATAATCTCAGGTAACAAATCTCCAGAATATGCATGTCAAACAAGTGCAGAAATCAAGTGCAGCAAACAATGCACAATGCAAAATATGCACATGGTGCAATGACATGTGTCACCCCCTAGTCCCAGTCAGGATATCGTCCACGACGTCCGCGTGGGTAGAGCTGTGACAAACTGTATCCAGTCAGGACATGGTCCACAACGTCCGCGTGGGTCAGCATGCAACAATGCAAGGATGGTGCATGCCCCAAACATATAAAGCACCCTGATGCAATGACATGTGTCACCCCTAGTCCCAGTCAGGATTGTCCATAACGTCCGCGTGGGTAGAGCTGTGACAACCTGTACCCAGTCAGGACATCGTCCACAACGTCCGCGTGGGTCAGCATGCAATAATGCAGAGATGGTGTATGATAGATACACATACCTCCCTCCCAAGTCCTCAGTATACTAAGTCTCAGTCTGAAATCCTATAACAGGAAATACAGGTAACTTACAAGGTATACTGACCAGAAAACTACCAATCCCTCAAGGTCAAAGGCAGGAGATACACCACTATCTCTAAGCATATATATAGATATGACAATATCCGAGACTGTATGGAACAAACAGCATCATAACTCAGGGATAAACTACATGTATCCAGAACAGGCACAATAACTCAGAGATGAACAACAAGTATCCAGAACAGGCATAATAAACAGGGATAGCGTATAATCTTACTGCTATCTATAAAAGTCTATGCATAATCACATGACAATATCAAAAGAGATAAGTCAAAGGGTACCCGCCTTGAGGTGGAAGTCTGTGTCCAAAGAAAACCTCCACATCCAGATGTCCGAACCAAATCAATGTCCTGTATCAAAGGGTATAATTTAGCGATCATAACAACTGATACTAACCAAACTAAATACCAAGTCGTATTAGGATTAACCAACAGTTATAATTAGGTTTAATCTCACAGAGCTAAACCTAACCACTCCAAGAACCATTCTTGGAGCCTATCACTGAGCATCACCCAATCCTAAGTCCAAATCAGGTTCGCAAAGCCACATTCCATTATTAAGCTAACCCTTAATTCCACATCAATATTATCACAAGCACATATTTAAATTATGCTCCAATTAGAATTCCATTCCAATCATAATAACTCAAAGCAACCATAATCCAGTAAAGTAAATCCAAGATACAATGTTTACATGGCAACCTCCACAAACACATAACAGGACAAATCTCACAATTGGATCACTAACCCAATCAAACACTCATCTACACCAACTGTAGCTCACGACACATCACTAAAAATTCCAAAGACAAGATCACATCTCCAACCGTTACCTCAGAACCAAACCCATCCTCAGTTTGAAACAGGGTGAACACAAAATAAAAATCCAATTCCAATACCTAAATCTGAGCAGAGCAGCAATCTCATCCATTGCAATTATCCTGAACAAGCCAATCCTAGATAACATCGAATCTGGATCAGAAATGAAACCACACAAGTTATCCTTACCTAATCATATCACAACCCCACAAATCCATGATTAAATCAACAAATACCAATTAGATTTCTATTAATCAAAGCATCACAAGCACAGAACACATGATTTCTATTTTGAAAACCACAAACCAAATCATCAATTCCACCCATCTGTTTTCTAACCCAAACATCAACAGAACCAATAACTCCTAATTCAAACCGGTGCATCTCAACCAAAAGAGAAATCCTGGAGGTAAGATATTCTCAATCCAAAATGCTACAGATCAAGCCACCCAAATTCAGAGAATTCATCCCAAACAGATCAAATGCCCAAGAACAAAATTCTTCATCACAAACGTTACGACAATAAAAACCCGACCAAAGAAAATACAAACGAATTCCTCAGTTCTAACATCCCAGAATCAAATGCTATACAATCCAAACCTTACCTGGACTATTGCCGGCAGCAGCTCCACTGCTTAGTTCCAGCCGAGATCGAAGCCCCTACAATAGCGCTCAACAGGAATTCCCTTCTTTGATGAGCTCCTACTCGAATCCAAGGTTTACCACAGTCAGACTCCACTGATCAGAAGAAACCTATTGAACCAAAAATCTTGCCTAGGGTTTGTGCCAACGGTATCCTGGTTTCCTCCCCTGCCGATGACCTAAGGGCTCTCTTTGATCTGCTAAGCCCGAGTAGAGGTAGACAAGGGTCGCAGGTAAAACGCTTAAGTGACAAGGAAGAAGGAGACGCTGTCGATCTAGGGTTCCCAGTGGCCGGTGCCGATCGAGGAGGGAGACGAAGGAATCGGGTGCAGGAGTCGGCGGCGGCTGAAAGCTACTGCGGGCGAAGGGGAAACCAAAAAGGGTTTATAAGGGGTGGCTTTTTATAGAAAAGCCCCTCAATGTTTGACTAATCCCACATTAGCCCTTAACTATTACTGAAATGTTACAAATCAGCCCTTAAAACTTAAGTTCAAAACGATTTAACTCTCTAATTTCAATTTAGGTCTTGAAAACCCTAAATTTTCTTCCGAAAAAATTCTCCAGAGCAGGATAAAAATGTCGGATTTAACAGTATTTGACCATGATATACTTCTGTATATGTCTTCACATGGAAGTCCAAGTGTTAATGCAGTCCGATCTTGAACGAATCAGAATTATAGAAATTTTTCTGAAAATTGATCGTTCATAGATAAATCAGAAATTTTTTTGTATCGATCATCAGTTTGATGGAACTGCGATAATTGTTATCATATAATGCATATACATTGTTGCCATGATACATTTATGGTATATGCCTCTCATATGCAATTCCAGAATCATCCTTTGACTTACTTGCCATATGAAACATATACATGCTTGACCATAATATTATTCTCTATATGTTTTCATGTGCAATTCAAAACATAACTTTGATTATTTTGGGTTTGGGGAGAGACCCGTGTTTGAGGGGGAGGTATGTTTAAAACTTAATAACCATACCCTTTTAGATGTTTGACAAAGGGGGAGAAAATGGCTGATTAAGTTTATGGTTATTATAGGGGGAGGATCATGATTCCCTTATAAGAATTGAACGGACTTCAATTGATTGATACCTAAACATAAATCGGGTTGTCAAACAACAAAAAGGGGGAGATTGTTGATGTAGTCTGGCCCAGTTGTTGTTTTGATGTTTTGACAATGATTTAAGTTTGGTTGAGCGAATTTGGGTTAAAGTCCTGGTCGGGGACTGGGCATGAAACCCTGGAGAGTGAAGCCGGGTCCTGGTGAGTGAAGCCAGGTGTGAGAAATTTCGGTGAGTGAAGCCGGGTCCTGGTGAGTGAAGCCAGGTGTTGGAAATCCTGGTGAGTGAAACCAGGTCCTGGTGAGTGAAGCCAGGTGTTGGAAATCCCAGTGAGTGAAGCCAGGTGGTGAAAAATCCTAATTCAGAAGGGTTGGGTGAAATGTCCTAGCTTGGAGGGCTAGGTGAAAAGTCCTAGCTTGGAGGGCTAGGTGAAAAGTCCTAACATGGAGGGTTAGGTGAAAAGTCCCAACTTGGAGAATTAGGTGAAAAGTCCTGGCTTGGAGGGTCAGGTGCCTAGCTTGGAGGGCTAGGTTGGATGATGTTCTAACTTGGAAGGGTTGGGTGAAAAGTCCTAGCTTGGAGGGCTAGGTGAAAAGTCCTAACTTGGAGGGTTAGGTGCAAATTCCCAACTTGGAGAGTTAGATTGAAAAATCCTTAGCCTGGAGGGCTAAGGTGAATGAAATCCTAGCTTGGAAGGCTAGGTCTGCGTCCCTGGATCAGTCTGGTGACCGATCAGGGAGTTGGCACGCTGCTCCTTCGTGGATCGGTCTGGTGACCGATCCAACGATGTCTGATCGGTCTGGTGACCGATCAGGGAGTGTGTGTTTCACTCATTGCACAGCTCCTGATCGGTCTGGTGACCGATCAGGGAGCGAACAGTGAGTTGAGTTCCCTTGCTAATCAGGTCCAGAACGGTCTGGTGACCGATCAGAGACTTAGGATTTGATTAAAGAATCACTGTTCACTCAAACCTGATTGGTCTGGTGACCGATCAGGCTGGAGCCTGATTAGTCTAGTGATCGATTAGGCAGGAGCCTGATTGGTCTGGGGACCAATCAGGAGTGTGCAGAAGACTGCTGGATCGGTCTGGTGACCGATCAGGCTCCTCCCTGATCGGTATGGGGACCGATCAGGAGTAGAACTTTAATTCAAATATGCTGTCAGAAGTCTGTTTTCACTGCCGATTCTCTGCTACTTGCTGATTTCTTTTTGATATGCATTGCTAAGCCTCTGTTGGAGTGTGCAGGTGATAGCAGGTGATTCAAACACTCAAGGAGGGTCAATGGGAGGCTTTCCTTGGAGCAGGTTTGGATCTATTGTGTTTTCAGGTCTCAACGGCGTCTGGCGCATCTGGCAACTGACGAAGGCGCAGCTGGCAACTGACGGAGGCTCAGCTGGAGGAGTGTCCAATGGACTGAGTGCTCAGAGAGGTCAGTGGGTCAGGGTGTGAGTCAGTGGTGCTGATGGAGCTGGCGACGTTGAGCAGGAGCTTAAGTGACGAAGCTGGAAGCAGAGGAGCTGAGGCGAACAAGACAGAAACTTGGGAAGTTTGGCTGGGTTGTGTTCGTGCTCTCTGTTGCTTTGTGCTTGAGCGATCTTGTTACATCTTTGAGAGCTTGTCTTCTCGAGTATCTCTGTGCTTAACTTGTATCTTCTTGAGATCACTTGTGGAGAGGTTTCTCCACCGAGAAGGAGGCTGCTACTATCCAGAGTTCACCGGGGCTTGTCTGCCGACGATCAAGGCATCACCCACCTCACGGGCACACCAAGGAGTAGGGGTAAGTTATCCCCGAACCTTGTATATCGAGGTGTTAGCGTCGGTTTGCTTTCCTGTGCTTTGGGTTGTTGTTTTTAGTTTTCTGTTTCTGCATTTGCTTCCGCTGCCTAACTCTGTAGTGCAGAATAGTTTCAAAAGTTTCAAAAGCTTTGTGTCCGACTAGATTCACTCCCCCCCCTCTCTATCCATCCGCTTCCAACAATGATAATACCTTAGATAATTTTTCTGAAAAATTAGAATTATTGCATAGTCAAATTAACATTTTGCATAACCTATTACCAAATATAGACAATAGGGAAATATCAAATCTCAACTCGTTAATTTTTAATATCAATGCAATAATTTTTAGAATTAATTCTAATAATTTTCAGAAAATATTAAAGATAATCTTGAAAATATTGGAGATTTTTCGAAGGATGTTTCTAAGGATAATGATGATATTAAAGATTATCCTGAAAATATTGGAGATTTTTTTAGGATATTAATGATAATTTTGAAGTTGTTGAAGATAATTTTGAGAATATTAAAAATAAAATCTCTTTAGATAATGATTTGATTATTAATTTCTTAGATAATCCTGAAGATTATTATAAAACATTAATTAGTAGCCCCGAAAACTACTCCACTTACTATGAAGATATAGAAGGATATAATTTTGATGATGTGAATGAGGAGGAAGATGAATTTTTCAGAATCAAGGCTACAGTTAATAAAATCTACAAAAATTCAAACAAAGCAGAAGTATTGGAAAAACTGGAAAAATTAAATGAAGAAGAAATAGTAGATAAGTCAGACATTTTTGAAATAATGAAAATGATGTAATTAAACCCACAACTATTAACTAACCCAGAAATTTTGAAACTCAAATCAAATTAAATCCTAATTAATTTTTACCTTAATTTAATCCTTAATTTTTTTCAACCTTAATTAAATCTTAATTATTTTTACCTTAATCCTTATTTTTCTTAAATCCAATTAATTGCTAATTAATTTACTTTCAATTAATTATTAAATAACCTAAATCCAATTAATCTTTTATTAATTTTAATCTCAAAATTAAACCTTAATTACTTAAACTCAAATTAAATAAAATCTTACCTAACTGCAACAATCAATCTAATGAAATTAAATATGTCAAAGTGGGTTGGCATATTCGCGGGTTCACACGATATGTATCAAATCGGGAATTTGATACATTATTAGAAACTTAATTGAAATTCCTTAACTTGATTGAATCAAGCATAAATGCCATGCTCATGCATTTGCTGTTTTTTTATATATATCTGTCATGTCATTCATGTTTAATTTTATGCATGATTTATAACGGTTGGATAGGAAAAAGACTTACTTGAATCTTGAACAACATAGTATTAGATGGAGGTGAGATGATAGTATGTTAGGGAAGCCCTTCTAATTAGGTCAAGTAAGGTAAGGCGTACCCTATTTGGTCTGTTTAGTCTAGTGGAACTAGCCGAAGCTACCGATCCAAAACCTAAGCTAGTTAGACCAAAATTTTTCAAGAAGTAATTTGAAAATGAACTTTCGGTAAAAGGAATTGCCAAGGAAAGGGTTGTTGCTCCAATAAGGCTACAACCAAAGAAGGCCTCTGTGCCTCGCCACGATCTGGAGGCCAATTATTGAAACTCGAATTCTATTTACTATTTGATAAATTTCAATCTAACACAAGTTTTAATTAAATCTTAAATTTAACATTATTTCAAAGAAAATTATTCAAGCATCTCACAATACACCCATAAGGCAACCATGCTTGCTTGTACTGAGACATTTAGAATGGGTGAGATGTTAAGGACTAATAAATTGAAAAATACTTTTAAAAAATGTTTTCCAAAATTCTTAGGATATTTTTTTAAAATTTATTTTCAAAATAGCATTTTAACATAATAATATTTTTATGGATTTCATGCTTGTCTGATTGCTTATATATAATAGATTTTCAAAATTATATCTGTTCGACAAATTGTTTGACCTACACAATTAGACACAGGCCTTTTATGTCAACACTAAAGTCCCTTAAGACACTTAGTTAGAGTCAGACGGTGTAGGGTTCGGGGGAAGTGTTTTTTCAAAAATTCTGATTTTTCAAAAACCTTATCATTTCAAAATATGTTTTCAAAAATGTCTCAAATACTTATTATATCTTACAAAATATCTTTTCAAAAATTATGCCTTAAAATTATCCTTAGTTCAGAATGCACTTTAAAATTTTTTTTATTCAAAATATGTCCTTCAAAAGATTTTTTAAAATTAGTAGATAATTCTTCTGATTTGAATCAAACCTTAAAACTCACAAGAAGATCACTTGTAATCAACAAGCTTCCTAGGACTAGGTCAAGTTTTGGGGGAGGTCAAATTAAAATAATTATCAAACATTTCAGAATAATATGTTTTCATACACTGTATTTTCATAATCCTTTTGAAAACATAAGCTTTTTCCCTTTCAAAATACTATCATTTTAAATCATTTTATATTATACTATCACTTTCAAAAACTTATTTTTGGAAACACCTTTGAAAATAATATTTACTTGAGCTTGGAGAATTTTGAGGACACTTAGGGAAATATCCTTGTAGTTAACAAGATTTCCTAGGATTGTGTCAGACTGGAAAAAAACTAAGTCAAGTAAAATATTGTGTTTTCAAAAGTACAAATATTTTTCAAAGCACTAATATTTTTCAAAAGTACTAATATTTTTCTAAAATGCAAAATAATATTTTTCAAAGTATAAATATTTTTCAAAGTACTAATATTTTTCAAAGTACTAAGATTTGTCAAAGAACAATTTTTTCCAATATTTTTCAAAATACTAAGTGTAAACTATCTTTCAAAGTACAAGTTTTTCCACAATATTTTTCAAAGTATTCTTCTAAATGCACTATATTTCTCTAAGTGAAAATGTTTTCTAAAGTGCATAATTTTTTTTTGTGAAAATCTTTTATGAGTGTATTTTTTTAATCTTTTCTAAATGAAAAGTTTTTCTAAGTTTAAAATATTTTTCCCAAATGCACAATACTTTTCAAAGTACAATTTTTTTTTGTGGTGCAATTTAAGCACTTAGTTTTTTTTTAACTAAGTACTTAGTTTTTGTTTTAAAAAAAGGAAGAGTTACAAAAATTGTTTTTATCAAAAATGATATGCTTTCAAAAAAAATATACTAAGTACTTTCAAAAGGAACAGCAATTTTTTTAAAATTTTCATTGTTGGTGCAAGTTTTTTGTCGTTTTTTGATATATGACAAAGGAGGAGAGTGAGTGTAACACCCCCACTAAAATTCCCTTCAATATTATCTCTAATATTGAGTGCGATTCATGAATAATAGTTAGAGTTGTGGGAATTTTAGTGTAAGTGTTAATAGGCCTTATATGGGCTCTAAATGGTGGGAATTCCTAATGGGTCTTAAATAGCACTTCATTAGTTATCCTAATGGGCCCCATGAGGATAAAAGAAATAACACATCATGTAATGGGTCTTACTTTAGATGGGCTTGCAAAAGAATAATAATAAAAAAATATAATGATGTAGGTGCCAAGGATTGAACCTTAGACCTTAGAGATGTTGTAAGGCTTAAGAATGCATGTGTAACCAATTCACCTAGCAAGGGAGTGCTATTAGGAGGATAAAGGGAATTGTAGATAGGTGTAAGGATAAGGGAAGTGAAGAGTCACCATGAGAGGGGGCACCATGCCCTTTCACTTGCCCCCTTCACTTAGTATAAAGAGGTGGGATGAGAAGTAAAAAGGCTTAAGTTACTTTTCTCTTCTTCTCTTCCACCAAGGCCCTTCCTCTCCCCTCTCTTCTTCCTTCTTGGCTGAAAATCCCAAAGGGGTTTTCCTCTTGGAAAACTTCACAAGAGGTCTCCCTCTTGAGGATCCAAGTTCTTCTACAAGGCTACAAGGGCAAGGAGTACTCTAAAGACAAGAAGGTTTCCTTTTGTTTCTCTATTTGAGGTTTATAACTGAGACAACAAAGGTAAGACTCCCCACACCTACAACATAATAGTTATATATGTTTTGATTCATGTTCTTGTATGTTTTTGGTGATGTGTTGCAAAAAAAATCGTGAAGGTTTCCCTATAGGCAAGTTTCGGCCAACATAAGAGTTAGGGTTTAGGTTTGTGTTTGATGCTATCTAATGACTCCAATGTTTTCTTGATGTTAAGTTATGAGTGATGATGAAAAAAAAAGATGAAGCAAAAGACCCTTAAAGGTTTTGGCCAAGGCTCTCATGAAGCCATAGACTTTTTGGCCACAAGAAGATGTTTGGGTTATTTTGACTAGCTAATGTTTTAATTCCTTGTTAATGGTTGTTTGAGGGTTTTATATATATTTTTAGGCCATATTTCCCCTCTGAACACATGGGGTTAATACCCTAAATAAGGGCCAAAAAGAAAGAAAAAGAAGAGTTAAAGATGTCATGTTACTTACTAATGCTTCCTAGTGTTAGGATATGTATTATATGTATGTTGTATGAACCAATTGCTCTTGTTTTTGTCATTTTCATGTTGATATGAACCTTAGAAGTTTATGATCAGTGCCTTAAATTGGGTATTAAGGTGGGTTAAGGTCACTACCTCACTTGATGATGTCTCTTGGTACTAGGATATTCAATATATGCATGTTGTATGAGTTGTGTGATGTTGGGTTGTGTTTTTATGCTATGATAACCCTATCTAAATGTTTTGACCAGTAGAGTATATGTTGAATTAGGGTTGAACTAAAGGTATCCATGTTTCATTATGCCATGATAGATGAAAAGAAAAAAAATGGAACAAGTTCCCTAGGTGTATTATTCTTAGTCTTAAATTGAACATTATGTGTTTTATGAATCATGAATGATAAGTTGGCATGTTATGAATTTCCTTACCATGAAATTATGTTTTCTCCATGCCATGTTCATGCTTGAAAGTTATGATGATATTTATGGTTTGAATGTATTCCCATGTCATGTATGACATTATGAATAAAAGAATGTCTAAAGAGCAATTTCTAAGAAAAGAAAAGAAATGATGAACGCTATGCTAAAGAGAAATTGCTATGGAAAGGAAAGGAATCATGTATGCTATTTTACTTTATGTATTGGCTTGTACCGGATCTTGAAAAAGGTCCAAGGGATGGGCACCTTAAGAACGCCCCGGTTCTGGACTACTGAAGCTGTCCCTAGGCTAGAGGTTGCCTAGTACATTAGTAGGTCGGGATTAGCTACCTCGTACTCTACTAAGGGATGTGCGCAAATGTTGAATGGGTACAAGCTAGGGATCCCAATGATGATGATATGTTAATGTTCAAGTATTATATTATATATATTTTTAAAAGAGCATCCTTAATGTTTATGCACATGTTTATGTTTAATGATATTGCATATGCTATGCTTAATGTTTATGCACATGTTTATGTTTAATGATATTGCATATGTTATACTTAATGTTTATCCATATGTTTATGTTTAATGATATTGCATATGCTATGTTTAACATTTATGCACATGTTTATGTTTAATGATATTGCATATGCTATATCTAATGTTTATGCACATGATTATGTTTTAAAGATTATGCAAATGTTAAATGCTTTAAGTACTTACTCATGCCATATGTCCTTAATAACGACTCACATGTTTATGTTTTAAGTGTTTATGCTCATGTGCATTAGATGCTTTAAGTATTTATTCATGTTATATGTTTATGTCAAATGATGTAGATTTCTACTTATATGTGATGTATGGATTCTGTGAGTAAGCAAGGAGCTTACTAAGCATTTTATGCTTATAGTCTACCTTCTTATGTTGCAGATCAAACTAAAGGTTTCTAAAGAAGGGAAAGCAGCAGGAGGGCATGTGTGTGTGTGTGGCAGTGACTTGGCAGAACGATCCTACTATTGTCTTACTCTTACTTATGGACTTAATGTTGCTACTTATAAACTGCATGTGTTAGTTCTTATGTTTACGCTTACTACTTGTTGGAGTTGAAGTTCTTTATGATATGCATGCTTAATGTAGAACTATATACTCACTTGTTAAATATGCTATGCTATGATTCACGTGCTTAAAGTAGTTTAGTTAGAAAGAAAATTTATCCAATTGCATATGTTCATGATTGAGTATTATTTTCGCTGCTATATTTACGCTTCATATGCAATAATGTACGAAAGAAAGAAAAAAAAAGTAACACGTCGCTAACGTAAGGTGCGGGCGTTACAGTGAGCTTAAGTTAGAAATTTCTTTTCTCCCAATGGGGTAGAGAGCTTAAATTAGAAATTTTATCCCAAGGATCAAAGGTTGAATCAAAAAAAATTTTCAAGGATCAAAAAGTTTAAATTCAAAATGTTTTTTTTTCAAGGATCAATTTTTCCCAAACTTAACCCTTTAATCCAATCTAACTTAAGATATTGTCAAACATCAAAAAGGGGGAGATTGTTGGTGTAAAATGCATCAGTGATGTCCTCCTCTAAGTGTTTTAATGTTTAACAATATGCTTAAGTTAGTGATACATTGAACAAGAGAAGGTTGTCAAGAAAACTGGACCAAAGTGATTGAAAGTCCTAGTTAACCTAGGCAATAAGTCCTGGTTCGAAGAATTGGGCACTAAGTCCTGATCATGGATTGGACACTATGTCTTGGCCACGGGTTGGGCACCGAAGACCTGATAGAGGGTTGGGCACGAAGTCCTAGTTCGTAGAATTGGGCAATAAGTCTTGGCCGAGGGCTGGGCACCGAAGTCCTGACATAGGGTTGCACAATAAGTCCTGGTCGTGGACTGGGCACGAAGTCCTGGTGAGTGAAGCTGGGAAAAAGTCCTGGTGATTGAAGCTGGGCAATAAGCCCTGGTCGTAAGATTGGGCAAAAGTCCTGGTGAGTGAAGCTAGGCAAAAGTCCAACCGAATCGGCTGGTTGGCAAAACTTCTCCTGAAAGGAGTAGGTGAAAGACGCATTCCCTGGGAAGGGAACATAAGCATCGGTTCGACCTAGCATTTCGCAGGGAATCCAAGGTCAGAACAAAGTCTCTAAGGTTAAGATTATCTGCATATTTGTTTTGTCTTTGATTGTATTGCAGGTACCTAAAGTTGGAGGCAAGACAAAAAAGCAAACAATGAAAAAAAAGCTGCCTGGAAGGACTTCTAGGGCGCCTGTATCAATACAAGCGCCCCAGAGCATCAGGGCACCCTAGACTAGTCAGCCCCTCCCAGGCGCCTGTTATCACAGGAGCCTGAGGGCTCCTAGGCACCTGTGTTGATACAGGCGCCTGGGAAGGGGATCTTATCCCTGATGCGAGTTCAGCGTGAAGATGACGTTTGACCAAGGCTTATGAGGCGCTCCACAGCAACTCAGGCGCCCTAGACATGAGTATATAAAGGGGTTTGACCCATCAACTTAGTACACCAATTCTGAGATCATTCTAAGTGTTCTATGCCGAAGAAAAACTGCTAGAGACGAAGCTCTACGACCAAGGAGGCTCCAGAAGGAAGTGCGCGACACTTCGGAGTTCCAGATCAGCCGGGATCATTGACATTTCGTTTGGTTTGATTTATTTTATGCAATAAATTTCTTTATCTTTTTTATTGTAAAAAGTGCACTGTAAGACGGGTTTCTCCGCCTCCTGAAATTGCTGAAAGGAGACCATTAGTGGACGGGTGTTTCCCGTGCTTAGGTCTTGGATGTACTGACCCTGGGGGGGAGGGGGGGTTGAAAACCGAGTAAAAAATCCGTGTGCATTCTAAGTTGTTGCTTTTTCGTTCTTTCTATTTTCCTCTCCTACTTACACTTTGTTTAGAACGATCGACAGACACGCTTTCCGAAGATTTTTTTACGAGTCGATATTCACCCCCCCCTCTATCGACGGCACCGGTCCCCACACTAAGCACATTCCAAGTTGAATATAATCTGAATAAACTGATATAAAGCATTATAAAGCATTATCTAGTAAAAAAACTACAACCAGATATACAATGATAATCAAACCATAGCCAGCACAATTCAGACCCGAACAAATAATTAGGTCAATGTGTCAGGTGAAAAAATCAAAATCTAAGAAGAGGGGCCTGGGCGCCAAGACTGAAGTAGCTGCATAAGCTCGGCATGTTGCTCTACTGCCGTCTCGGCCATCTCTACGTATCGAGCCTTCGACTCCTCTCGCAAAGTCTGAATTTGGGTCTCGAGATGGTGAGACTCTGTCCCAAGACGGTGAAACTCAGTCCCAAGATGGTGAATCTCTATCTTGAGTAGAGCCAGTCTTTGATCCGTCGAGAGTGGAGGAGGTAGTGGTGGATCCTGCTGAGGTGAATCCTCCTCTAATGCGGCCTCGATCTCGCAAGTGGATCGTCGTTGGTTGGTTCTACTCCCCTACCCCGCTTGCAGGCTAGGACCCCGTCACGACTAACCTTTAACCCAGCTAAAGAAAAGTTCCTAAATCCTATTTCGTTGCATTCGGCCATCCGAGTGACCTGACCCCTAAGGACATCGCATCCAAATCGTGCAAAAATCAAAGTCAGAAGGTGGCAATATGGAGTGTCCACTCTCCTATGGGTAGAGATGTTGGATGCATAAGTAATAGCATGAAAAATAAGAAGTCCTATGTCTATATCTAGATGATGGATAAAAGCATATAATAAGAAGGTGTGGAAGGGCCTCACCACCGCGATATCCCTAGTGGTGATAGGTAAACACAACGAAGAATAACTTGATAAAGAGTGTAGTGCTGGGGCTGAAGCTGCATGGAGCTGAAAGAATAAATGGTAGGGTCTCTTTCACCCTCAATAAAATAAGTAAAAAGGGTGTCAAGGGTAATGTGGGAATAAGGATCAACAAACAGACCATCCCTAGATGGATAGCATAAGAAAGTAGAAACAGATGGGCGTAACTTAAAGTGTTGGGTAAATAGTGCAGGAGATATGATAAAATCAACCTGCTTGACACGAGTAGAATAATGGGTGTCATCTAATTTAAACAGGTTATTATAAAATTCTGCACATAGGGTCACATCTATAAAATCGGTGCAGTAGACAAGCTGGTCTAAGTGGTAGTGATGGATAATGTCCATGGCGATAGGGCAGTAGTGTTAGGATGTATACTAAAAGCCTTGCTTTTTGTATAAACATCTACATTTTGAAAGAGAATCACATGATCATTATTGCATATTTATATTAGTATATGTATAATTATCTAATACTCTACACTATAGATAACATGGTGTGTGGTGTCACATAGAAGATCATATTATCAGCCCCTTGTAGAGTATAAGTGGAGGCTCACAACCAAGATGGTGTTGGACAAACCATCGGGATGGTTGTAGTGTAATTTGGTGTTGGTTTTTCTTGACAATAGAATTACACTAGTGCATATTTTGTGCATTGAGCAGGACCAACATAGAGGTGATCCAATTTATACTGACTTTATAATTGGATCGGGCCACAGTATATTATGGAGTACATGCTCTAAATTCCGATATAATAATGGGCACATGTACTTAATAGTTATTTCTTTGATTTACAAATAGACGAGATTTATTTTGTTAAATCGATAGGCCCAGTAAGTTGGGAAATAATATTATTTACATGGTGTGTCATTGATTATAGATGGAATCTGTGTCCTCGTGAGTCAAGATGATGATGCCCCCTTGATGAGCTCATAAAGTTCATCATGTTAAATCTTGCAAGTGGACTTGGTCCAACATGATGATAATGATGAGTGGTACTAATCAAGGAGTTAGATGTTGATTAATTAAAATTATCAGTAATTTAAATTAATCAATGGGCATTCGATAACTTAAATATGGGGAGAAATTGTACTCATAATAGGTGGAGCCCATATGTAAATATGGGGCTTGGTGAGGTAGTTCAATGAAGTGCCTTCAGTGTAATGGTTCATCATTAATGAATCAGGTTTGGATCCATTAGCAGGCCAACACCCAACTCCTCCTCATGGTCCCTATTCTAGCCCTATAAATACCCCATTGGAGTCATGAAACTAAGGCTAATCAACTCACAGAAAACCCTAAGAGCGTCTCTACTTCTCTCCCTCTCATACTCTCTCTCCTAGGGTAAGGGGTTGCGTCGGTACAAAGGAAGGAAGGGGAGAAGGTCTTCTCCACTTTTCCTTTGGGCGTGGATCCTCATCCAAGGAAGCACAACCTGGTGGTGTTCGGTAGGAGATGAAGGTGGTGGAGGGACGCCGGCGGTAACCTCAAAAGAGAGGCTTGCGGTGTCGGTGACAAGAGGAGAAGAAGGTGCAAAGAAGAAGAAGCCTCATCTTCTTCTTCTTCTTCTTCTTTTCCTATCCATCTTCTTGCTTACTTCCTTCCTCCTTGGCGTACGCAAGCTGGGTGCAAGGAGGAGCCACCGGTGGTTGGAGAAGAGAGCTCCTCTATCTCATCTTTGGTCGGTGGCAAGGAAGAGGAGAGGAGGATAGGGTTCGGCTTGGGTTTATTGGGAAGAAGAGTTTTGTTTCTCTTCTTTATCTTCTTCATCTTCTTCCTCCTTTGTCTACTTGGTGGACGGTGCAAGGTGGAAGAAGGAGCTTCCTTCTCTTGGCCGGCGCAACCCTAGTCTCTAGGGTTTTGGTGCAAGGAAGAGGGAAGAAGAAAGAGGATTGATTGGGAGGCTTTGGTGACTATGGTTCTTGGTAGATCTTCGCCCACACGACATTCAAGAGGGGAGGGTCATACAACAGAAGATCGCGAGGTAATAGAAAGAGGTATAACTTCTCCTTGGTTCCTTTGTTTTTCTATTATTGCATGTGGTATTAATAGATTATCATGATCATAATTATTTGTTAATTAATGTTGATAATTAATTGTCATGGACCTCGATCATAAACACAAAAATCGGCATTTCGCTCATCGTCTTTTCTGCGACTAACTGGTTAGGCGAGTTACACGGCTTGAACATTATGTTTGCCCAAGTTGTAACTCGAATCAATTAGTACGATGATGAGACAGTCGTTTGGGAGATAGTATTGGTGCAGAAAGCACCCAAGTTGAACCTGAGTTTTGATAATGGCAAAAGGGTTCAAAAGTTAAGTCTTATGTGTTATCTAACATGCTACTCAAGTGTGCAGGAAAAGTCCTAGCGAAGGACTGCTAGGCACTGGCGAAGGAATGCCAGGGTAAAAAGTCCTAGCGAAGGACTGCTAGGCACTAGCGAAGGAATGCCAGGGTAAAAAGTCCTAGCGAAGGACTGCTAGGTACTGGCGAAGGAATGCCAGGGTACTGAAGCCCTAGCAAAGGACTGCTAGGCACTAGGCGAAGGACAGCTTGGGACTGCTAGGTACTGGCGAAGGAATGCCAGGGGACTGAAGCCCTTGCAAAGGACTGCTAGGCACCAGGCGAAAGACAGCTTGGGACTGAAGATCTGGCGAAGGAATGCTAGGCACCGGGCGAAGGACAGCTTGGTATCCAAGACCTGGCAAAGGACCGCTAGGCAAAAGTCCAACCGGAGGAGCCGGTTGGCATCAGGTACATTCTCCCGAGAGGAGTAGGTGAGGACGAGTTCCCCGTCGAGAGGGAACATTAGGCGTCGGTTCGACCTAGGGCTCCATTTTGGAGACCTAAAATCAAAACCAAGATAGCTAAGGCTGTATAAACTAACATATTACTGCTTTATGTTGTTTTGGACTAACCCTGGATGTAGGACCGAAGGAACGAGTGTCTGCAGCTCAGAGAGCCTCAAAGGAGTGAGGCAGCATGTAACGACCCGGAAATTTTTTTAATATTTCTTTAAAATATTGAGCATGTATAGATAATTTTTCGAGGGACCTAGAAATATTAATACGAATTTTAGCCTAGAAATCTATGTTTTCTCATTTAAATTGAGAAAAATAAGCACTAATGGGCCTTATATGGGCTTTCTAGTACCATGATTATGGGTGAATTTTAGGTAAAAATTTATAGAAATATAAAGGGGTTTTAATGAGAAATATTAACATAATTATGGTGGAATTTTTAAGGAATTTTCGAAATAATAGAAAATAAAATAAAAAAATAAAATAGAAAATTAGTGCTTGCACCAAGGATTGAACCTTGGACCTCTTGTACAACCATGCATGCACTAACCAATTCACCTAGCAAGGGAGTGCTATGAGGGAATGAAGTGGATTTTGGTTAAGGCTTGGAGAAAGGAAGAGTCACATGAGAGGAGGCACCATGTCTCTTCATTTGCCCTCTTCATTGAGCATAAATGGGATATAACTCAATACTTGGGAGTTACTTCTCTTCTTTTCATCCACCAAGCCCTCCTCTTCTCCCCCTTCCTCATCCTAGCCGAAACCCCAAGGGGGGATTCTTCCATGGAAAACGTTCACCTAAGGCTCCATCTCCAAGATCCAAGGCTTCTACAAGGGTACAAAGGCTAGGGGTGGTCAAGAAGCAACAAGATCTTCATCCTTCTCCCAAATCTAAGATCTATAATCAAGATCAACCAATGTAAGACTCCCTCACCTGTGGTATAATAGTTCTCCTTGATGTTTAGCATAATATAAAGATTGGTTTGGGTTTGATGTTGAAGAAAGCATGATTTGGACCCCTATGACTTTCGGCCACTAGGGTTTCTGGGTCCATGATGATGTTAAAAATCTTAATCATGCTTTCTAATGTGTTCTCATGATGTTTATAGAATAAATATAATTTTTGGGAATTTTTGGAGTACTCTAAGACCCTTTAGGGTTTGGGACCATCATAAGGATTCCATGGCTAGGGTTGGATTTAACCCTTCAATTATGTACCTTGTGTACCCTTATGATACAAGGGCAGGTTGAAGGGATTTATGTGAATTTTCACAAGGTCTTGTGACCCTAAGGGTTTCGGCCAAGAAGGTTCTAGGGCAAGGAGTTAGGGCTTACCCCAAGTAAGGGCCCTAATGACTCCTATGGTATGGTATGGAAGGTGTTAGATGATTAATTGGAAATTTTATGAATTTATTCATGCACCCATGGCCCTTACATGTTTCGGCCAACCTTAGAAAAATAGGGATAAAAGTTAGGGTAAACCCTAATCATGAGCCTTAATGGCTTCTTATGGCCTTAGATGTAGTGTTTGGTTGTTTCTTTTTCCTTATGCTACCTTACATGTCATTGAATGATGGAACTTCTCCCTTATAGGTTTCGGCCAAGCAAGGTAACCAGGGTTTGGGAGGAGTTAGGGTTTGAAGAATGATAGTTTATGGTTTATTATGAAATATGTATAAAGGTTCAAGTATGTGGTAGAAATTAAGTTACCGATAACCCTAACCTTAAGCACCATGTTTCATATTTGTCTGTTTATGATTAGATGCCATGCTGAATAGGGTTTATTCCCGAATGTCTTATGTTCTATGCCATTCACTTAGATAGTAGGTAGCATGTTTATGGATGTCCTACCTATGCATGCTTGTGATAGATACCATGCTTATGTATGAAATGCAATGCTTACCTCATGTATCATGATCATGCAAGCACTATGAAAAAGAATGATGTTTTATGAATAAAGATGCATGCCATGTTTTATGAACGATGATGCATGCCATGTTTTATGAACGAAGATGCAAGCCATGTTTTATGAAAGAAGATGCATGCCATGTTTACGAATGAAGATAATGCTCATGCCTTCAAGGCATCATGATGTTATGTATTAAGTATGAACAATGAAAGGACAAGCATGTTTTAAGTTATGCTTCATGTAACAAGGTTATGCTATGTTTAAATATGCCATGAATGTCTTATGAATGATGAAGCATGTAAAGTATTTTACTTTATGAATGGGCTTGTACCGGACCGAAGTATGGTTCCAAGGGATGGGCACCTTAAGAAAGCCCCGGTTCTGGACTATCGACTATGCTGTCCACGGTTCTGGCACTACCGAAGATGTGCAACAGGGATGAGCACCTTAAGAACGCCTCGGTTCGGGGACTACTGACTATGTTGTCCTTACCCTAATAGGTCGAGGCTAGCTACCTCGTATTTACTTAGGGATGCGCGCACATGATGTATGTATGTGGTACAAGCTGGGGACCCCAATGATGTGATGATTATGTTTAAGTATTTGAAAGTATGATTATAAAAGTTAAGCATCCTTATGTATATGCATTTGACTCATGCATTCATTCATGCTGTGCATTATGCCATGATAGTAATGTCTTGTGCTTATGTTTCATGTCAAGAAATATGCATGATAGTAAACGATTTATCCTTATGGTTATGTTAAGAAGATGCCCATATGATATGATAGGAAGCATGTCTACGTTTATGCCATGTATCTTGCCATGCTAAGAATGTTTACTTATGTTTACGTTTATGCCATGTATCATGCCATGTTAAGAATATTTACTTATGTTTACGTTTATGCCATATATCATGTCATGCTAAGAATGTTTACTTATGTTTATGTTCATGCCATGTTAAGTGAAATCTTATGTCCATGTACTATGTAATAACTAGGTCATGCTAAATGATTTTAGATACTTATGTTCTACGTAGAGCACCAAGTTATGTTAATGTTTTATGTACTCATGATTAAGTGATGAATGATTTTAGTGAGTATGAAAGAGTCTTACTAAGCCTGTGTGCTTATAGTCTTATTTCCTTATACCGCAAATCACGCAAGGGGACAATAAAGAAGCAGCAGGAGGGCAAGAATGCATGTGTGTGGTAGTGACTTGGCCAAGAAAACAATATGTTTACTCATCTTATGCTAGAACTTTACCTTTGCTACTTATGTGCTTGAATGATGACTTATGTGACTCTATGACATGATGTTAAGTATGACATGATATGATGCTAAGTATGAAGTCAATATGCCAAGTTCCTATGTCATTATGTTAGGAATGGTAGTAGGTGCATGTATGTGTAAGATTAAAGTTATTCTGCTGCCTTATGATGTCTACCTGCCCTACTCATGTTAACGTAACACTGCTTTATGGAAAGAAAAAAAAAGCGGGCGTTACAGGTTGGTATCAGAGCAGTTACCATCTCACTACACACACATCAAGCCCTCTTCTTGCCGCTTCCAAGTAAGTACCTCTATGCATATCTTATGTTCTTTTATGATGTGCTTTGATGACTCTAGAATATGCAAGTATGGATGATACCTATGATTCTAGACTATGGAAATATGAACCATGGTTATGACGAAAAGTACTTTAGGATATGTGACTATGAACGATATATATTTTTCTTTAGGATATGTGGCTATGAACGATATATATTTTCTTATAAAATCAAATACATAGGATTGGATATGCGGGTAGGGATAGTAAAAAAAAGTAATATTGTAATTATTAAGGTGAAGGAAATTGAGTTTATCTTGTGTGCTTTCTCTGTATATATTTGTGAATTGAAAAAAAACTAGTTCTGTACTGGTTTTTTTATCAGTTCCGTACTGACTGTGTTATTTTTTTTCAATTCCAGATGTTGCATGAGGTTGGCACCACGAGTCATTACCAGGGGCGGAGTCATGAGCTGCTGGAGCAAATAGAAGAGGTGGAGTATAGTCCGGTCCGTGGGATCCAAGGTAATATGGGGAGGTTGGACCGGCTATTCTGGAAGCTCGAGCAGGAAGGGTTTCCAATCATGGATGATCATAGGATTGGAGCTCTGTTTCGTTCATTGCCCAATCTTACGAGAGAGGTTGCTTATTGGATCTAGGGGCAGCAAGGATGTCGTATCTCATATACGGAATTATGTAGGCAACTTCTGCGGCATGAGTTTCTGGAGGACCTGGGGGACTTGGAGGAAGATCCCGAGATGTATGAGGAGGACCCCGAGATGTATGAGGAGGATCCTGAGATGTATGAGGAGGACCCCGAGATGTACGAGGAGGGTCCCGAGATGTATGAGGAGGATCCCAAGATGCTTGAGGAAGATCCTGAGATGCTTGAGATGTTGGAGGAAGACCTGATGATCGAGGAAGACCCCGAGATGCTTGAGGAAGATCCCGAGATGCTCGAGATGTTTGAGGAAGACCCCGGGATGTTCGAGGAAAACCATGAAGTGGCCGAGGAGGTTCCCGAGATAGAAGAAGAGGATCCGATGGAGACTGTAGAAGATCCGGAGGCAGGCCAAGGGGAGATGAACGAGGGAGTGATAGTCACTGCCATGATATTCTTCATGATGGGCATGATGGCAACTCGTCTATTTCATTGAGTCCGGATAGTTTTAGTATATGAACTTATAAGAGCTAATAAATGAAGTTGTGAAAAAAAATATATAGTAATCCGAGCCTTTATAAGAGCTAATAAATAAAGTTGTGTACAAAATTGTGATTCGAGTCTTCGGAGAATCAAACAGGAGACCCTAGAAGGGAAGGGCGATGGTTTTCGTATCACCGACAGGGGAGTACTATACCTTAGGGATCGTCTATGTATCCCTAATGATCTGGAGCTGCAGAGAAAGATATTAGCGGAAGCTCACGAAACCCCTTATTCAATGCATCCCGGATCTATCAAAATGTATCAGGACCTGAAGGAGAAATTTTGGTGGTCCGGCATGAAGAGGGATGTGGCTCAGCAGGTGAGTACTTGCCTGACTTGCCAAAGAGTGAAAGCAGAACACCAGCGACCTGGCGGAGTTCTACAGCCACTTCCGATTCCGGAGTGGAAATGGGAAGATATCTCTATGGATTTCATTTCAGGACTTCCCAGGACTACAGATGGTTATGATGCGATATGGGTAATTGTGGACAGGTTGACAAAGTCTGCTCACTTCCTGGCAGTCAAGATGACTTACTCGATTGAGCAACTAGCTCAATTATATGCTAGGGAGATAATTAGACTCCATGGAGTTCCCAAGACCATCATCTCAGATAGGGATGGTCGCTTTACTTCGCATTTTTGGGAGTGTGTTCAGAAGTCTCTCGGCACTAAATTGCGATTTAGCACCGCCTTTCACCCTCAGACTGACGGGCAAACTGAACGGGTGAATCAAGGACTAGAAGACATGTGGCGAGCTTGTGCCTTGGATTTTAAAGGGAGCTGGTGTCGATATCTATGCTTAGCGTAATTTGCTTACAACAATAGCTACCAAGCTACTATTGGAATGACACCTTATGAAGCCCTGTATGGGAGGAGATGTAGGTCTCCGATCTGTTGGTACGAGGGTGGTGAAAAGAAGGAAATGGGGCACACAACGGATGTCATCGACAGCACCACTCGAGCTATACAGAATATTCGACAATGGATAGAAGCTGCTCAGAGCCGGCAGAAGAGTTACGCCGATGTCCGGCGTAGACCACTAGAATTTAATGTTGGAGATTTGGTGTTCCTCAAAGTGGCTCCTATGAAGGGGGTGACAAGATTTGGGAAAAAGGAAAACTAAGTCCACGCTATGTGGGGTCGTACCTAATTCTGAAAAGAGTCGGTAAAGTGGCATATGTGCTGGAGCGGCCTCCAGAGATGTCGGCCATCCATAACGTGTTCCATGTGTCAACGCTTAAAAAGTGTATCCCAAATATGGACCAAGTGATCGAGCCACAGACAGGACAAGTGCAGAAGGACCTAAGCTATGAAAGCAGACCTATCCAGATCTTGGATCGGGAAGTCAAGAAGCTAAGCAGTAAGGAGGTACCCTTAGTCAATGTCCTATGGCAAAGTCAACGGTTCGAAGAAGCTACCTGGGAACGTGAGGACGAGATGAGGCGCAAGTACCCGGAGCTATTCTAAGTTCGAGGACGAACTTTCACGAGGTATGGAGGATTGTAACGACCCGAAAAATTTCTTAATATTTCTTTAAAATATTGAGCATGTCTAGATAATTTTTTGAGGGACCTAGAAATATTAATACGAATTTTAGCCTAGAAATCCATGTTTTCTCATTTAAATTGGGAAAAATAAGCACTAATGGGCCTTATATGAGCTTTCTAGTACCATGATTATGGGTGAATTTTAGGTAAAAATTTATAGAAATATAAAGGGGTTTTAATGAGAAATATTAACATAATTATGGTGGAATTTTTAAGGAATTTTCAAAATAATAGAAAATAAAATAAAATAAAATAAAATAGAAAATTAGTGCAAGCACCAAGGATTGAACCTTTGACCTCTTGTACAACCATGCATGCACTAACCAATTCACCTAGCAAGGGAGTGCTATGAGGGAATGAAGATAAGGCTTGGGGAAAGGAAGAGTCACATGAGAGGAGGCACCATGTCTCTTCATTTGCCCTCTTCATTGAGCATAAATGGGAGATAACTCAATACTTGGGTGTTACTTCTCTTCTTTTCATCCACCAAGCCCTCCTCTTCTCCCCCTTCCTCATCCTAGCCGAAACCCCAAGGGGGGATTCTTCCTTAGAAAACGTTCACCTAAGGCTCCATCTCCAAGATCCAAATCTTCTACAAGGGTACAAAGGCTAGGGGTGGTCAAGAGGAAACAAGATCTTCATCCTTCTCCCAAATCTAAGGTCTATAATCAAGATCAACCAATGTAAGACTCCCTCACCTGTGGTATAATAGTTCTCCTTGATGTTTAGCATAATATAAAGATTGGTTTGGGTTTGATGTTGAAGAAACCATGATTTGGACCCCTATGACTTTCGGCCACTAGGGTTTCTGGGTCCATGATGATGTTAAAAATCTTAATCATGCTTTCTAATGTGTTCTCATTATGTTTATAGAATAAATATAATTTTTGGGAATATTTGAAGTACCCTAAGACCCTTTAGGGTTTGGGACCATCATAAGGATTCCATGGCTAGGGTTGGATTTAACCCTTCAATTATGTACCTTGTGTACCCTTATGATACAAGGGCAGGTTGAAGGGATTTATGTGAATTTTCACAAGGTCTTGTGACCCTAAGGGTTTCGGCCAAGAAGGTTCTAGGGCAAGGAGTTAGGGCTTACCCCAAGTAAGGGCCCTAATGACTCCTATGGTATGGTATGGAAGGTGTTAGATGATTAATTAGAAATTTTATGAATTTATTCATGCACCCATGGCCCTTACATGTTTCGGCCAACCATAGAAAAATAGGGCTAAAAGTTAGGGTAAACCCTAATCATGAGCCTTAATGGCTTCTTATGGCCTTAGATGTAGTGTATGGTTGTTCCTTATTCCTTATGCTACCTTATATGTCATTGAATGATGGAACTTCTCCCTTATAGGTTTCGGCCAAGCAAGGTAACCAGGGTTTGGGAGGAGTTAGGGTTTGAAGAATGATGGTTTATGGTTTATTATGAAATATGTATAAAGGTTCAAGCATGTGGTAGAAATTAAGTTACCGATAACCCTAACCTTAAGCACCATGTTTCATGTTTGTATGTTTATGATTAGTTGCCATGCTGAATAGGGTTTATTCCTGAATGTCTTATGTTCTATGCCATGCACTTGGATAGTAGGTAGCATGTTTATGGAAGTCCTACCTATGCATGCTTGTGATAGATACCATGCTTATGTATGAAATGCAATGCTTACCTCATGTATCATGATCATGCAAGCAGTATGAAAAAGAATGATGTTTTATGAATAAAGATGCATGCCATGTTTTATGAATGAAGATGCATGCCATGTTTTATGAATAAAGATGCATGCCATGTTTTATGAACGAAGATGCATGCCATGTTTTATGAATGATGATGCATGCCATGTTTTATAAAAGAAGATGCATGCCATGTTTACGAATGAAGATAATGCTCATGCCTTCAAGGCATCATGATGCTATGCATTAAGTATGAACAATGAAAGAACAAGCATGTTTTAAGTCATGCTTCATGTAACAAGGTTATGCTATGTTTAAATATGCCATGAATGTCTTATAAATGATGTAGCATGTAAAGTATTTTACTTTATAAATGGGCTTGTACCGGACCGAAGTATGGGTCCAAGGGATGGGCACCTTAAGAAAGCCCCGGTTCTGGACTACCGACTATGCTGTCCATAGTTCTGGCACTACCGAAGCTGTGCAACAGGGGTGAGCACCTTAAGAACGCCTCGGTTCGGGGACTATCGACTATGCTGTCCTTACTCTAGTAGGTCGAGGCTAGCTACCTCGTATTTACTTAGGGATGCGCGCACATGATGTATGTATGTGGTACAAGCCGGGGACCCCAATGATGTGATGATTATGTTTAAGTATTTAAAAGTATGATTTTAAAAGTTAAGCATCCTTATGTATATGCATTTGACTCATGCATTCATTCATACTGTGCATTATGCCATGATAGTAATGTCTTGTTCTTATGTTTCATGTCAAGAAATATGCATGATAGTAAACGATTTATGCTTATGGTTAAGTTAAGAAGATGCCCATATGATATGATAGGAAGCATGCCTACGTTTATGCCATGTATCATGCCATGTTAAGAATGTTTACTTATGTTTACGGTTATGCCATGTATCATGCCATGCTAAGAATGTTTACTTATGTTTACGTTTATGTCATGTATCATGTCATGCTAAGAATGTTTACTTATGTTTACGTTTATGCCATGTATCATACCATGTTAAGAATATTTACTTATGTTTATGTTTATGCCATATATCATGCCATGCTAAGAATGTTTACTTATGTTTATGTTCATGTCATGTTAAGTGAAATCTTATGTCCATGTACTATGTAATAACTAGGTCATGCTAAATGATTTTAGATACTTATGTTCTATGTAGAGCACCAAGTTATGTTAATGTTTCATGTGCTCATGATTAAGTGATGAATGGTTTTAGTGAGTAGGAAAGAGTCTTACTAAGCCTGTGTACTTATAGTCTTATTTCCTTATACCGCAGATCACGCAAGGGGACAATAAGGAAGCAGCAGGAGGGCAAGAATGCATGTGTGTGGTAGTGACTGGGCCAAGAAAACAATATGTTTACTCGTCTTATGCTAGAACTTTACCTTTGCTAATTATGTGCTTGAATGATGACATATGTGACTCTATGACATGATGTTAAGTATGACATGATATGATGCTAAGTATGAAGTTAATATGCCAAGTTCCCATGTCATTATGTTAAGAATGGTAGTAGGTGAATGTATGTGTAAGATTAATGTTATTCCGCTGCCTTATGATGTCTACCTGCCCTACTCATGTTAACGTAACGCTGCTTTATGGAAAGAAAAAAAAAAGTGGGCGTTACACAGCAGCTGACCAGGGCGCCGGAGTGTCCCGGGCGCCCCCAAGGTGAACACAAAACAAAGCAAAGCAAAGTGAGCTTCTGCAGCTTATGGGCGGGGCGCCCCTGTGCTCCCGAGCGCCCCCTATGCTCCCGGGCGCCCCTAGTTCAAGCCTACGAACCAGAAGCCAGCGAAGCCAAGGGATAAGATTTGACTCGGTCAATCCGGGCGCCCCCAGCGTCTCGGGCGCCCCCGACATGATCTGATCCCGAGTTTGAAGGGATCAGAAGCTGACCGAGTGATAGTCGGATCGGCCGACACGTGGGGGGGCGTCCTCGACGTTCCGGGCGCCCCTAGGGCCTATAAAAGGGCCCTCGACCCCAAGGCTTCGAAAAACACTACTTCCAACGCTGTTACGTTCTTCTGCTCCTCCGCTTTGCTCCAGAAACCTCCCAACTCTCCACACAAGCGCCAACGACGTCCCTCTGCTCCGAGAAACATCCCATACCGGACGTCGGTAACGAAGAACTGTCATTTCAATTATGTTATACTACTACTGTAATCTTTTTGTAAGAATTATTGCGCACATATAGAATTTCCCCCAGTAAATGGTCAACGACCGTGGGCCTTGGAGTAGGAGTCGACCTAGGCTCCGAACCAAGTAAAACTACCTGTGTTCGCGATTGTTTTTATTCCGCTGCATATTTGCTCTAGTTTTCATCCGAAAAGCGTTTAACGATATTCACCCCCCCTCTATCGTTTCTCTCGATCCAACAAGTGGTATCAGAGCGGGGAAGTTCAAATTTGGTGCAATCACCAGTTTGAAAATTTTTCGGATTTCTTTAAATTTTTTTTATATTTTTTTTGTTCGAAATTCTTCTAATATTTCTTTTTCGTTTGAATTTCTTCTCGTTGATCGAGGCTGGTGCAACACCCCTCGATAAATATTTTTTTCCTTTATCCCGCACTACTATTCCAAGACCAAGTCTTGGGATATTCCTTTTTTTGTGTGTCTAGTTTACATTTCAGATAAAATAGTCATGCAAGAAGGCTTTAGCACAGCCAGACCTCCTCTTTTCAGTGGAGAAGCCTTTTCCTACTGGAAAAGTCGAATGGAGGTCCACCTGAAAACTCAGGTGGACATGTGGATAATCATCCAGTCCAGACTGGAGATTTTGAGGAATGCTGAAGGAGTACCTCAAAGCTACATAGAGTGGGACACCGCTCTGAAACGGAAAATTGAAGCGGATGCAAAGGCGACCCAGACCCTTCAATGCGGCTTAACAAAAGAAGAACTGAACTAGGTGGGCCCTTTCAACAGTGCCAAGGAGCTGTGGGGAAAACTAATCGAGCTGCATGAAGGAACATCAGACACTCGGATCAACAAGAGAGATCTGCTCCTGAACAAGTTGTATACCATCAAAATGGCCGACAACGAAACAGCAGCTCAGCTTCACGCCCGAATTCAAGAACTAATGAAGGGCTACACACCATTGGTCACAAGGTAGAAAACCATGACCTAATAAGGTATTCTTTAAATGATTTCCCGAGAAACACCTTGTGGGCATCTATGGTAGATGCATACAAGGTTTCAAGGGATCTTTCAAAAATTAAATTAGATGAATTGTTCTCTGAATTATAGTTGCATGAACATACTAACTGTAATATGGCCGAGAAAGGTATTGCCTTTATTGCAGGTAAAACTGGAAGGACAACTAAGAAGAAGCCTCAACCTGAACCCGAGTTTAACTCAATCTCAGACTCAGAAGACGAAGAAGGAGATCGACCTAAGCTGGTCCGACTGGCCCGAAACTACTACAAAGAATTGAAGAACCAATCCAACAAGCGGAAAGTCAGCCGAAGAAGGGATGAACCAGCTGAACCCGCAAACGAAAAGAACAAGCCCAACGTGACCTGCTACGAGTGCAAGAAGAAGAGTCACTACAAGACGGAGTGTCCAAACCTAAAGGAAACCAAGAAGAATAGAAGGAAGAAGGCACTTCAAGCAACGTGGGACGAATCCTCCTCCGAAGAAGAAGAGGAGATCCCACAGTCGAACCTACTAGCACTGACCGCCTCAGAAGAAGTCGAGACTGAGTCAGAATCAGAACAGGACGACGGCAGACTGACCTTTTCAGAAGATGGCGAAATCAAGGTAAGTGGATTTACTAGAAGTCAATTAAACGACTTAATATCTTATCTTTCTCGAGATTTGGCGAAAGCTAAACTCCGAGTCGAATCCCTCCGATAGGAAGTAAAACTCTTGAAAGAGGGAGCTGACTCTAGACCCTTAACCGAGAAGGTTCAAAAGGAACCTCTACTCAAGTTGCAAAACTTGAGAAAGAGAACTCCTCCCTGAAAACTCAGGTTAAGGATCCTAGATCAGCTTTAGAACGATTCACTTCTGGTTCCAAGGGAGTTGACATGATTCTTGGAAAACAGAAATCGGTTCTAAATCGATCCGGACTTGGCTATAGAACCAAATCTAGACAAAGATCCTATTTTGCTGTACTGAATCAGTGCAGAAATAAAGTTTAGGTATGACTACCTAAACTGTACCTGAACAAACCAACTGGATCAAATCAGTATTGGATCCCCAAGGACAAGATTCACATCTTGCCTAACCATTACCATGGCTTTAGTCCAGGGAGAGCCAAATTAAAAACTATATTTATTGTTAGATAGAATTTTATTCTTGATTGCAAATTGCTTGGTTGATTGTTTATTTAATTTCTGCAATTTACCATGCTTAGACTTAGGAATGGTTAGTGTAAGGACTGAACAAACTTAACTGAAACTTGACAACATAGTATTGGGTGGAGGTGAGATGATAGTACGTTAGGGAAACCAATTCTAATAAGGTCAAGTATACTTGGTCTCTTTAGACTGGTGAAACTAGCCGAAGCTACCGATCCAAGACCCAAACTAGTTAGACCAGAATTTTTCAAAGATTAATTTTGAAAATGAAATTTCATTAAAAGGCTTTGTCAAGGAAAGGGTTGATGATCCAATAAGGCTACGGCCAAAGAAGGCCTAGTGCCTCGCCAAGACCTGGAAGCCAATTTTTGAAATTCAAACTCAAATTACTCCTTGTCAAATTCAAATCTAACATAAATTTTCAGTTACATGTAGATTTAAACATTCTTTTCAAAATAAATTCAATTGTTTTCAAAATTATTTATGTGTTTTAAAATAAATAATAATTTTTTTTTTCAAAATAATTTTACTTATCAAAACTTGTCTCACAAAACCTATAAGGCTAACGTGATTGAAAACCCTAGATTGAGTGAGACAGCAAAATTAAACTCAATTGTAATTTCTTTATGGTTTAATCTTGTAGCTCAGAACGCAGTCAAACCATGGTCAACATGGTCAAACCATGGTCAACATGGTCAAACCATAGTCAAAGTAGTCAAACCATAGTCAAAGTAGTCAAACCATGGTCAAACCAACTAAACCATGGTCAAACAATGACAAGACATCAAATTTGTCACTTCCTATACACTCCGGGCGCCCGTGACTCCTCGGGCGCCCCCCCGGTGACTTTATCTTATCTCAAAGCAAAAAGCTACCTCTAACCCTTGACCAGGGCGCCCGGAATCACGCGGGCGCCCCCATATCAGTCAAAGTAGCAAAAGCTGCAAAATCAACCTGACCGGGGCGCCCGCACCACTGCGGGCGCCCCCAACAGCCCTAGTCACTGCCAAAGGCACAGACCACTGTCCCGGGCACCCGGGAGCTCCTGGGCGCCCCCAATAACCTGCCTATAAGAAGGCATCCGAACCCCCTCTTCTTCCCACACCAAAAACCATCCTCCTTCCTCCCTTCTTTCCTTCCAAGAAGATCAAGTGACACTTGTGCTTCCTCAATCTCAACCATGCCTCCCCGGTATGATTTGTTTTATGCATTTAGAATTACTTTCCTAATTCCTTTTGCATATAGAATGATTTTCTTAATTCAGTTCTTATAAATGCATGTCTCTCAACTTAGAAAACGCCGAGCAAACCAAGCGAACCCCGGTACCGAACCGAGTCCTGACCCTAGGTTCCCAACTCTAGAACTGTGTAATAAGTTCGCTCGAATAACTTACAAGCCTATCAAAACTAGCTATCTCAATAGACATTTTTTTATCCAATCTTGTCCTTTAGCCATGAATATCATAAACTTTTATCAACTAGATAATCTAGTATTCTGCACTCATTCGATTAATACATCTTTATGTGCCGAATTCTATAATAACATAGTTAGACAGAACGATCTCATGTTTAACACTACTGTTCAAGGGATACCCCTGTCGATCACCCCTACCTTGCTAAATCGATTCCTTGGACTACGACCCTCCCAGTCCACCCTTTGTTGCTATCCACCTAGGAATCCTCCATTTGATCCTCCCTACTCTCACATTACTCTAGACACTCTCCACTCCTATTTCTATAGGGAAGCTAGACTCCCCGCAGATAGACGATTCCAGTCTGTTGACCTTCAGGTCCAAGACTATGCCCTGTACAGAGTTCTGGTCCGATGCATCTTACCACTATCCACTAGGGATGTCGCGACCATGCGACCCTTCCATACTTTCCTTCTGTATGCCCTGATCCATCATCTAGACATTGACATTGGCCTTCACATGTTCCACGCTATCTTACATGCCTCCAGTGTCACGACTCAGGGTCGGGTACGCACCCCCTTCTGCCACATCATCACCTCCATCTTTCATCACCACGGTCGTGACATTACCGTAGGTGAAATAACCGAGATGACCAATTTTGACGAGATAGGATTTAGGAACTTCTCTTTAGCTGGTATAGATGTATCAGCCACTGGGGTTTTGACTTGCAGACGACAGCGAGCCGGAGCGCTGATCGACTCAGACGAGGAGGTAGACGTTGACGTTGCAGATCTGGCAGTAGAGGTCCGAGCACACATAGACGAGCCCCCTCCACCGACACTCTACGAGAGAGTGACACGGCTGGAGACACATGTCCAGAGCCTCCGAGAGGAAGTGGAGGCAAATCATACCGAAGATATAGAGACAAATCTGGGCTACTACACTGGGTATATGAGCGCCCTTAGAGCTGAGAGGGAGGCCAGAGACGCACAGTATCACGAGATGATGGCACTATTTCGATCATGGCAGCCTGGCTCATCTGACCACCCAGGCCCTTCTTCATAATTAGACTATTTTCAGCATTGTACTAAGTAACTAAAACTTGACTTATGTTTGACTCTACTAGACCTCTGTTTGACCAGTTAACCTATTTTGTTTGACTACTTATTTGACTTGAGTATCTGATCTTTACTATGCTTGGTAGAATAGGATCAGTCTACTATCGGTTTTCTTACTACTTTACTCATTTCAAAATCAGTTTTAAAGCAGTGTTTAAATGCTTTCAAAATCAGCTTTTATTCAGTTTTGAAAAGTTTTAAAATAAAATTTTCGACTCAGTTTTGTTCTCAAAACTACCCCTTTCAAAACTAGGGCTTTTTCAAAAATGGACTTAGCCTAGGACCTAACCCTAGAACTGCATGCACCTATAGATTTAGAAGCCAGCATCTCACAAGCACGTTAGGGTACTTTTGATTGATAACTTAGAAAGGGTTGAGATGCTTAGGTCTTTGCCTTAATTCAAGATGCTTTAAGTCAGTGCATCTGCAGTAATTGGGGCACTAAATACAACTTACACAGTAATCAAGTTAAGTGTCAAGTTTAGAAAATCTAACTTGAACAGAACACTTAACTTGACTAACCCTAGCGAAAACTACTAGTTATAACAGTTAGTAAGTAGCTAATTGGGTTAGACAGGTCCCTAAAAGAGGAAATTGAAACTGATTTGATTTAATTCTCATCATGAATTGGTTCAGTACAGCAAAAATCATGCAAGTTATTTTCCTTTATGCAATTTAATTATTCTTTTTCTGCTATATTTATTTGTGTTTGATATATGGCAAACGGGGAGAGATAGGAAAGGAGAGAGTTTAAAATTTTTTTCTCTAACTCAAACTCTATCCTTTATTCAAAAAGTACTTAATTAATTTTTTTCAAAAGTACTAAATTTTTCAAATGTACTCAAATTTTCAAACATACTAAGTTTTTCAAAAATACTAAGTTTTTCAAAAATACTAAGTTTTTCAAAAGTACTAAATTTTTCAAACATACTAAGTTTTTCAAAAGTACTAAATTTTTCAAAAGTACTAAGTTTTTTCCTAAATACTTAAGTTTTTCAAAACTTGCCTAAGTACTAAAGTTGTCTAAGTACTAATGTTTTCTAAAGTACTTAAGGTTTTTTTTTAAACCTTTCTAAGTACTCAGGTTTTTTAAACATTTCTAAGTTCTCAAGTTTTTCAAAACTTTCCTAAGTACTTAAGTTTTTCAAATTTCACTAAGTACGTTAAAACTTAAAGTTTTCAAACTTCTTTGAGTACTTTAAACTTAAGGCGTCAAAATTTTCCTTAGTACTCAATCTTAAGTTTTCAGAATCCTTCTTAAAGTTTTCTAAGTATTTAAACTTAAATATTCTACAAGTTCTCCAAAATAGACAACCAAAATTATTTTCTGTTGAAAGTTATTCTAAGTAAAAATCCATCCTTAAACTTAGAATTTATTTTCAAAAACCCCACGAAGTTTTGAAAAATCTAGGGGGAGATTCCTTCCAGGGGAAGGGAACAATATTTAATTTTTACTTGCTCTGATTAACATAACTTTTTGAACCAGGGTTGTCATAAATCAAAAAGGAGGAGATTGTTGGTGCAGAAAGCACCCAAGTCGAACCTGAGTTTTGATAATGGCAAAAGGGTTCAAAAGTTAAGTCTTATGTGTTATCTAACATGCTACTCAAGTGTTCAGGAAAAGTCCTAGCGAAGGACTGCTAGGCACTGGCGAAGGAATGCCAGGGTAAAAAGTCCTAGCGAAGGACTGCTAGGCACTAGCGAAAGAATGCCAGGGTAAAAAGTCCTAGCGAAGGGCTGCTAGGTACTGGCGAAGGAATGCCAGGGTACTGAAGCCCTAGCAAAGGACTGCTAGGCACCAGGTGAAGGATAGCTTGGGACTGCTAGGTACTGGCGAAGGAATGCCAGGGTACTGAAGCCCTAGCAAAGGACTGCTAGGCACCAGGCGAAGGACAGCTTGGGACTGAAGATCTGGCGAAGGAATGCTAGGCACCGGGCGAAGGACAGCTTGGTATCCAAGACCTGGCAAAGGACCGCTAGGCAAAAGTCCAATCGGAGGAGCTCGTTGGCATCAGGTACATTCTCCCGAGAGGAGTAGGTGAGGACATGTTCCCCGTCGATAGGGAATAGTAGGCATCGGTTCGACCTAGGGCTCCATTTTGGAGACCCAAAGTCAGAACCAAGACAGCTAAGGCTGTGTAAACTAACATATTACTACTTTATGTTGTTTTGGACTAACCCTGGATGCAGGACCGAAGGAACGAGTGTCTGCAGCTCAGAGAGCCTCAAAGGAGTGAGGCAGCAGCTGACCAGGGCGCCCGGAGTGTCCCGGGCGCCCCCAAGGTGAACACAAAATAAAGCAAAGCAAAGTGAGCTTCTGCAGCTTATGGGCGGGGCGCCCCTGTGCTCCCAGGCACCCCCTATGCTCCCGGGCGCCCCCAGTGCAAGCCTACGAACCAGAAGCCAGCGAAGCTAAGGGATAAGATTTGTCCCAGTCAATCCGGGCGCCCCCAGCGTCTCGGGCGCCCCCGTCAAGATCTGATCCCGAGTTTGAAGGGATCAGAAGATGACCGAGTGAAAGTCGGATCGGCCGACACGTGGGGGGGGGGGGCGCCCCCGACGTTCCGGGCACCCCCGACGTTTCGGGCGCCCATTGGGCCTATAAAAGGGCCCTCGACCCCAAGGCTTCGAAAAACACTACTTCCAATGCTGTTACATTCTTCTGCTCCTGCGCTTTGCTCCAGAAACCTCCCAACTCTCCACACAAGCACCGACGACGTCCCGCTGCTCCGAGAAACATCCCATATCGGACGTCGGTAATGAAGAACTGTCATTTCAATTCTGTTATACTACTACTGTAATCTTTTTGTAAGAATTGTTGCGTACATATAGAATTGCCCCCAGTAAACGGTCAACGACCGTGGGCCTTGGAGTAGGAGTCGACCTAGGCTCCGAACCAAGTAAAACTACCTATGTTCACGATTGTTTTTATTCCGCTGCGTACTTGCTCTAGTTTTCATCCGAAAAGCATTTAACGATATTCACCCCCCTCTATCGTTTCTCTCGATCCAACAGATAGGTCTCCATTTGGATTAAATTTTTAATCCGTAGAGATGGAGAGGTCTCTCATGGACGACCCGGTGTTCGTTAAGCAAGCCCGCCAAGCCATATCCCAACAAACTGGTATCAGAGCTGAGGTTTTCGATTTTGTGTGTTTAGGATTCAGTTACTTTTTGCACATTATCATGTATTTTAGTTTTTCCGGATAATAGTAGGATGTGCGTAGGCTAACTTTTTGGTTGCAGGCACGAGATTCCAACTATTATGGCTTAAATAATGTGTGTATATGATTGGTTGTGCATGGTTGTAATTATTTGAATCCTCGGGGTTGACGCGGCTAAATTAGTATTTAATTTTTGTAATTAAATACGACACTTGTTTAGCTGAGCTTTTATTTACTTTCGATCTAGATTTTATGTACACTCCTTTGTGGAGTATAGGATCGATGGATGTAAATAAGTAGCTTATCATCTCGGCTCAGTGATCCCTTCAATGGTGGCTTGCGCATGGCGTAGGGAGGAGCAGACGAGGTGGCAACATGACTGAAGGCGCATTGGAGACCAAAGCCATGATAGTTGGGAAAATTTAGAATTTTTCTTATTTATTTTTTTGGTTTATGTTCTTGACGTCTGTGCATGAAAATTCCTCATTATAAATAACTAAGTGGGAGAGGGACCCTAAGGGTCCCACGACCTCCATTACTAATTTGACAAGTGATGCGAACAAGCTTGCACGTCGGCTCTGAGTGCCTTCCTCCCCATCGGATGAGCTTGTTCTGCGGATCACTGGGTCAGACATGATTATAGAGAATTATTAAGGAGCATGTGATTTTCCTCATCGGACGACACATAATCCGAGATAATTTTCTTACTATCATGTAATGGTAAACACTTAGATTCAAATAATAGTATCCTCCCCATCGAAGTCACAGCTATTATTTGTAGGGCTAAAGAGGACCAACTATTAATTTTATTTGTCAAAAAGTTAGGATGGCAAGATAATAATATTAATGGGAAAAACCTCCTCTTACAAATGTAGAAAATCGTATACATCCACACTATAGTGGCATGCGAAATTCTCGGTGTTTTGAGGAGTTGGTTGATTTCAAATTTATAGTTTTGAGGAATTAATATTTTTTGAAATCTAAATTGTGTGATTGATGTGATTCTCTGGTATTTTCAAAATGGATTTAGACTGTAACGAACCGAAAAATTTTCCTAATATTTCTTTAAAATATTGAGCATGTCTAGATAATTTTCCGAGGGACCTATGAACATTAACACAAATTTTAACCTAGAAATCCATGCTTTTTCCATTTAAATTGGGGAAATAGGCACTAATGGGCCTTATATGGGCTTTCTAGTACCATGATTATTGGTGAATCTTAGGTAAAAATTTATAGAAATATAAAGGGATTTTAATGAGAAATATTAACATAATTATGGGGGAATTTTTAAGGGATTTTTGAAATAATAGAAAAATAAAATAAAAATAAAATGGAAAATTAGTGCATGCACCAAGGATTGAACCTTGGACCTCTTACAACCATGCATGCTCTAACCAATTTACCTAGCAAGGGAGTGCTATGAGGAAATGAAGTGGATTATGGTTAAGGCTTAGGGAAAATGAAGAGACACCATGACTCTTCACTTACCCTCCTTAATGTGTTATAAAGAGGGGGAATGAGAGTTACTTCCTTCCTTCCATCAAATCCACTTTTCTTCTTCTTCCTCCCTCACTCTAGCTGAAACCCCAAGAGGGGATTCTCCCTTGGAAAAGGTTCACCTAAGGCTCCATCTCCAAGATCCAAGGCTTTTACAAGGGTACAAAGGCTAGGGGTGGTCAAGAGGCAACAAGATCTTCATCCTTCTCCCAAATCTAAGGTCTATAATCAAGATCAACCAAGGTAAGACTCCGTCACCTGTGGTATAATAGCTCTCCTTGAAGTTTACCATGATATGAAAGTCTTGTTTGAGATTTTATGTTGGAAAAAAACGAAAAGAGCCATGAATCGTAACCCTAGGGTTTCGGCCACCATAGGTTTTAGGTCCAAGGTATTGTTAAAAATCCCTCTCATGTTTTCTAATGTGTGATCATGATGAATATAGAATAAATATAATTTTTTGGGGAATTTTTGGAGCACCCTAAAGACCCCTTAGGGTTTGGGACCCTCGCCATGATTCTTTGGTTAGGATTGGGCCTAATCATTCAAGTATGTACATTGGGTATCCCTATGATTCAAGGGGAGGTTGAAGGAAATTTGTGTGAGTTTTCACAAGGTCTTGTGACCCTAAAGGTTTCGGCCAAGAAGGGTCCTAGGGCAAGAAGTTAGGGCTTACTTCAAGTAAGGGGGTCCAATGGCTCCTATGGTATGGTATGGAAGGTGTTAGATGATTAATTAGAAATTTTACGAAATTATTCATGCACCCATGGTCCAAGCATGTTTCGGCCAACCCTAGAAAATAGGGCTAAAAGCTAGGGTGAACCCTAATTATGAGCCCTAATGGCTTCTTATGGCCATATGGGTAATGTATGGTTGTTCCTTTTTCCTTATGCTACCTTACATGTCATTTGAAGGATGGAACTCCCCCTTGTAAGTTTCGGCCAAGCAAGATCAATAGGGTATGGGAGGAGTTAGGATTTGAAGAATGATGGTTTATGACTTATTATGAAGTATATATATATATAAAGGTTCAAGCATGTGGTAGAAATTATGTTACCAATAACCCTAATCTTAAGTACCATGTTTCATGCGTGTATGTTTATGCCATGCTTAATAGGGTTATTCATGAATGTCTTATGTTCTATGCCATGCACTTGGATAGTAGGTAGCATGTTTATGGAAGTTCTACTTATGCATGCTTGTGAGAGATACCATGCTTATGGATGAAATGCGATGCTTACCTTATGTATTATGACCATGCAAGCTCCATGGATTAGGAAAATGGTCTATGTAAATATATCATGTGCAATGGATATAATGCAATGCTTACCTTAGATGCCATGATCATGCAAGCACTAGGAATAGGAATAATGTTTGATGTAAGCATGCCATGTTTTATGAATGATGATGCATGCCATGTTTTATGAATGAAGATGCATGCCATGTTTATGAACGAAGATGCATGCTATGTTTATGAATAAAGATGCATGCCATGATGTATGAATGATGAAGCATGTGAAGTATTTTACTTTATGAATGGGCTTGTACCGGACCGAAGTATGGGTCCAAGGGATAGGCACCTTAAGAATACCTCGGTTCTGGACTACCGACTATGCTGTCCACTGTTCTGGCACTACCGAAGCTGTGCAACAGGGATGGGCACCTTAAGAACGCCCCAGTTTTGGGACTACCGACAATGCTGTCCTTACCCTAGTAGGTCGGGGCTCGCTACCTCGTATTTACTTAGGGATGCGCGCTTATGATGTATGTATGTGGTACAAGCCGGGGACCCCCAATGATGTTATGATTATGTTTAAGAATTTAAAAGTATGATTTTAAAAGTTAAGCATCCTTATGTATATGCATTAGACTCATGCATTCATTCATGTTATGCATTCTGCCATGATAGTAATGTCTTATGCTTATGTTTCATGTCAAGAAAATATGCATGATAGTAAACGATTTATGCTTATGTTTATGTTTATGCCACGTATCATGCCATGCTAAGAATGTTTATTATGTTTATGTTTATGCCATGTATCATGCCATGCTAAGAATGTTTATTTATGTTTAGGTTTATGCCATGTATCATGTCATCCTAAGAATGTTTATTATGTTTATGTTTATGCCATGTATCATGTCATGCTAGGAATGTTTATTTATGTTTAGGTTTATGCCATGTATCATGCCATGCTAAGAATGTTTATTATGTTTATATCCATGCCATGTCAAATTTATGCTAAGTGATCCTAGATGCTTATATTGTAAGTAGAGCACCAAGGATGTTAATGTTTCATGTGCTCATTATTAAGTGATGAATGGTTTTAGTGAGTAGGAAAGAGTCTTACTAAGCCTGTGTGCTTATAGTCTTATTTCCTTATATCGCAGATCACACAAGGGGACAGTAAGGAAGCAGCAGGAGGGCAAGAATGCATGTGTGTGGTAGTGACTTGGCCAAGAAGACAATATGTTTACTCGTCTTATGCTAGAACTTTACCTTTGCTGCTTATATGCTTGAATGATGACTTATGTGACTCTATGACCTGATGCTAAGTATGACATGATATGATGCTAAGTATGAAGTTAATATGCCAAGTTCCCATGTCATCATGTTAGGAATGGTAGTAGGTACAGGTAGGTGTAAGTTTAAAGTTTTTCCGCTGCATTATGATGTCCACCTGACCTGTCCATGTTAATGTAACGCCGCTTTATGGAAAGAAAAAAAAAGAAAAAAAAAGCGGGCGCTACAGGTTGGTATCAGAGCGGTTACCATCTCACTACACACACATCAAGCCCTCCTCCTGCAGCTTCCAAGTAAGTACCTCTATGCATATCTTATGATAGTAAGTACTTTTAGGATACATTATGTCCTTTAAATAAGCAAGTATGGATGATATGTTATGATTCTAGAATATGGAAGTATGAATGATACATTATGATAGCAAGTACTTTTAGGATATGTAATATGAACGATACTTTACCTTATTTTTTTTTATGAAACCAAATACTTTAGAATCTAATATGCGCGTAGGAATAACAATAACACATACTAGCCTAATGCCATATACTAAGAAGATAGATAGGCCTCCACAAGTTCTAGACTGCAAGTTCTTAACAACCCTACCTTCGGGGGAAATAATGACATCCACTGATGTGCTGCGTGCGGTGTCGGTCGGAATTGCAGGAGGGGAACTTTACTGCGATCTGATAGTACTCGACATGCAAGATTATGATGTTATATTGGGAATGGATTTCCTGGATAAATACGGTACTTCTATTGAGTGCTGTAAGCGAAAGGTGGTCTTCCGACCTGAGGCAGGTTCTAGGTTCGAATTCATCGGAGAGCCAAGGAAAAGAACCGGGAAATATTTATCGACTCTCCAAGCTCAGAAAATGTTAGACAAAGGATGTACTGGATTTCTAGCATATGTGGTTGATGTCAGTCAAGTGAAGAACCAGAAGCTGGAAGATGTCCGGGTGGTATGCGATTACCCAGAGGTTTTCCCAGATGAATTACCAGGATTAGCTCCTGATAGAGAAGTGGAATTTGAGATCGAATTGGTTCCTGGTACTAACCCGATCTCCAAGGCACCTTACCGTATGGCGCTGGTTGAATTAAAGGAGCTTCAGGAACAACTACAGGAGTTGTTGGATAAGGGATTTATTCGCCCTAGTCATTCCCCGTGGGGAGCTCCGGTACTGTTTGTGAAGAAGAAGGACGGAACTAACGAATGTGCATAGATTACCGAGCGCTGAACAACGTAACGATCAAGAACAGGTATCCCCTTCCGAGGATAGATGACCTGTTTGACCAATTAAAGGGAGCCACTGTTTTCTCAAAAATTGATTTGAGGTCTGGTTACCATCAAGTTAGAGTAAAACAGGAGGATATTCCAAAGACGGCTTTCCGAACAAGGTACGGGCACTTTGAGTTTGTGGTTATGCCCTTCGGCGTGACGAATGCTCCCGCTATGTTTATGGACCTTATGAATCGGGTATTCTCGTCTTTCCTCGACAAATTTGTGATCGTCCTCATCGACGATATCCTTATTTATTCGAGGACCCAAGAAGAGCATGCTGAGCACCTGAAGATAGTATTAGAGATTCTTCGGGAAAAGCAACTGTACGCAAAATTTTCCAAATGCGAGTTCTGGCTCGACCAAGTGGGCTTTTTGGGTCATATTATTTCCAAAGACGGAGTTATGGTAGATCCAATAAAGATTGAAGCTGTGAATAACTGGAGCCGGTCGAAGAACGCCAGCGAAATCAGAAGTTTTCTTGGGCTGGCAGGCTATTATAGAAAATTTGTGGAGGACTTCTCGAGGATTGCAGCCCCTTTAACGGCTCTCACCTGGAAGGATAAGAAGTATGAATGGACGGAAAACTATGAAAGGAGTTTCTTGGAACTAAAAAGGAGACTTACAATCGCTCCAATCCTTACCCTTCCGGAATGTAATCAGAGCTTCGACATGTATAGCGATGCCTCCAAACTAGGACTTGGAGCTGTACTTATGCAGAATGGAAAGGTTATTGCCTACGCCTCTAGACAACTCAAGGAATATGAACAGAATTACCCCACTCATGATCTGGAACTGGTCGCGGTGGTCTTCGCTCTTAAAATATGGAGGCATTATCTATATGGAGCGCAGTGTAAGATTTATACAGACCATCAGAGTCTGCGATATTTCTTCACTCAGAAAGACCTGAATATGAGACAACGCCGATGGCTTGAGTTGGTGAAGGACTACGACTGCGAGATCTTCTACCATCCAGGGAAGGCAAACAAAGTGGTTGATGCACTCAGCCGGAAGTCAAGTGCCACCTTGATGTCCATAGCCATATTACCCCGACCACTCAAAGAAGAAATTATGAATTTTGGGGTCGAGGTCATCTACGGACGACTTTCCACCATGACCATATCACCCACGCTATTTGAGGACATATTGGAAAAACAAAATGGTGATCTGGGTCTTCGAAAAATAAAACAGGAGATCCTAGAAGGAAAGGGTGATGGTTTTCATATCGCCAAAGGGGGAGTACTCTACCTTAGGGTTCGTCTATGTATTCCTAATGATCCGGAGCTTCGAAGGGAAATACTGGTAGAAGCTCACGGAACCCCTTATTCGATGCATCCAGGATCCACCAAGATGTATCAAGATCTAAAGGAGAAGTTTTGGTGGTCCGGTATGAAGAGGGATGTGCTCAGCATGTTAGTACTTGCATGACTTGCCAGCAAGTAAAAGCAGAACACCAGCGACCCGGAGGAGTTCTGCAGCCACTCGCAATTCCGGAGTGGAAATGGGAAGTCATCTCTATGGATTTTATTTCAGGGCTTCCCAGGACTACGAATGGATATGATGCGATTTGGGTAATTGTGGACAGGCTGACGAAGTCTGCTCACTTCCTGGAAATCAAGATGACTGATTCAATGGAACAACTGACTCAATTATATGTTAAGGAGATAATCAGACTTCATGGAGTTCCCAAGACCATCATCTCAGATAGGGATGGTCGCTTTACTTCGCATTTTTGGGAGTGTGTTCAGAAGTCTCTCGACACTAAATTGCGATTTAGCACCGCCTTTCACCCTCAGACTGATGGGCAAACTGAACGGGTGAATAAAGTACTAGAAGACATGTTGCGAGCTTGTGCCTTGGATTTCAAAGGGAGCTGGTGTCGATATCTATGCTTAGCAGAATTCGCTTATAACAATAGCTACCAAGCTACTATTGGAATGACACCTTATGAAGCCTTGTATGGGAGGAGATGTAGGTCTCCGATCTGTTGGTACGGGGGTGGCGAAAAGAAGGAAATGGGGCTCACAACGGATGTCATTGACAGCACCACCCGAGCTATACAGAATATTCGACAACGGATAGAGGCTGCTCAGTGCCGGCAGAAGAGTTATGCCGATGTCCGGCGTAGACCACTGGAATTTAATGTTGGAGATTTGGTGTTCCTCAAAGTGGCTCCTATGAAAGGGGTGACAAGATTTGGGAGGAAAGGAAAACTAAGTCCGCGTTATGTGGGACCGTACCTAATTATGAAAAGAGTTGGTAAGGTGGCATATGAGCTGGAGGTGCCTCCAGAGATGTCGGCCATTCATAATGTGTTCCATGTGTCAACGTTTAAAAAGTGTATCCCAAATATGGACCGTGTGATCGAGCCACATACAGTACAAGTGCAGGAGGACCTAAGCTATGAAAGCAGACCTATCCAGATCTTGGATCGGGAAGTCAAGAAGCTAAGGAGTAAGGAAGTACCCTTAGTCAAGGTTCTATGGCAAAGTCAACGGTTCGAAGAAGCTACCTGGGAACGCGAGGACGAGATGAGGCGCAAGAACCCGGAGCTATTCTAAGTGCGAGGACGAACTTTCACGAGGTATGGGGGATTGTAACGACCCTGAAAATTTTCCTAAAATTTCTTTAAAATATTGAGCATGTCTAGATAATTTTCCGAGGGACCTAGGAACATTAACACGAATTTTAACCTAGAAATCTATGCCTTTTCCATTTAAATTGGGGAAATAGGCACTAATGGGCCTTATATGGGCTTTCTAGTACCATGATTATTGGTGAATCTTAGGTAAAAATTTATAGAAATATAAAGAGATTTTAATGAGAAATATTAACATAATTATAGGGGAATTTTTAAGGGATTTTCGAAATAATAGAAAAATAAAATAAAAATAAAATGAAAAATTAGTGCATGCACCAAGGATTGAACCTTGGACCTCTTGTACAACCATGCATGCTCTAACCAATTCACCTAGCAAGGGAGTGCTATGAGGAAATGAAGTGGATTATGGTTAAGGCTTAGGGAAAATGAAGAGACACCATGACTCTTCACTTACCCTCCTTAATGTGTTATAAAGAGGGGGAATGAGAGTTACTTCCTTCCTTCCATCAAATCCACTTTTCTTCTTCTTCCTCCCTCACTCTAGCTGAAACTCCAAGAGGGGATTCTCCCTTGGAAAAGGTTCACCTAAGGCTCCATCTCCAAGATCCAAGGCTTTTACAAGGGTACAAAGGCTAGGGGTGGTCAAGAGGCAACAAGATCTTCATCCTTCTCCCAAATCTAAGGTCTATAATCAAGATCAACCAAGGTAAGACTCCGTCACCTGTGGTATAATAGCTCTACTTGATGTTTACCATGATATGAAAGTCGTGTTTGAGATTTTATGTTGGAAAAAAAAGAAAAGAGCCATGAACCCTAAACCTAGGGTTTCGGCCACCATAGGTTTTGGGTCCAAGGTAATGTTAAAAATCCCTCTCATGTTTTCTAATGTGTTATCATGATGAATATAGAATAAATATAATTTTTGGGGAATTTTTGGAGCACCCTAAAGACCCCTTAGGGTTTGGGACCCTCACCATGATTCTTTGGTTAGGATTGGGCCTAACCTTTCAAGTATGTACTTTGGGTATCCCCATGATTCAAGGGGAGGTTGAAGGTAATTTGTGTGAATTTTCACAAGGTCTTGTGACCCTAAAGGTTTCGGCCAAGAAGGGTCCTAGGGCAAGAAGTTAGGGCTTACCTCAAGTAAGGGGGTCCAATGGCTCCTATGGTATGGTATGGAAGGTGTTAGATGATTGATTGGAAATTTTACGAAATTATTCATGCACCCATGGTCCAAGCATGTTTCGGCCAACCCTAGAAAATAGGGCTAAAAGCTAGGGTGAACCCTAATTATGAGCCCTAATGGCTTCTTATGGCCATATGGGTAATGTATGGTTGTTCCTTTTTCCTTATGCTACCTTACATGTCATTTGAAGGATGGAACTCCCCCTTGTATGTTTCGGCAAAGCAAGATCAATAGGGTATGGGAGGAGTTAGGGTTTGAAGAATGATGGTTTATGGCTTATTATGAAGTATATATATATATAAAGGTTCAAGCATGTGGTAGAAATTATGTTACCAATAACCCTAACCTTAAGTACCATGTTTCATGCGTGTATGTTTATGCCATGCTTAATAGGGTTATTCATGAATGTCTTATGTTCTATGCCATGCACTTGGATAGTAGGTAGCATGTTTATGGAAGTTCTACTTATGCATGCTTGTGAGAGATACCATGCTTATGGATGAAATGCAATGCTTACCTTATGTATTATGACCATGCAAGCTCCATGGATTAGGAAAATGGTCTATGTAAATATATCATGTGCAATGGATATAATGCAATGCTTACCTTAGATGTCATGATCATGCAAGCACTAGGAATAGGAATAATGTTTGATGTAAGCATGCCATGTTTTATGAATGAAGATGCATGCCATGTTTTATGAATGAAGATGCATGCTATGTTTATGAATAAAGATGTATGCCATGACGTATGAATGATGAAGCATGTGAAGTATTTTACTTTATGAATGGGCTTGTACCGGACCGAAGTATGGGTCCAAGGGATGGGCACCTTAAGAACGCCCCGGTTCTGGACTACCGACTATGCTGTCCATGGTTCTGGCACTACCGAAGCTGTGCAACAGGGATGGGCACCTTAAGAACGCCCCGGTTTTGGGACTACCTACTATGCTGTCCTTACCCAGGTAGGTCGGGGCTCGCTACCTCGTATTTTCTTAGGGATGCGCGCTTATGATGTATGTATGTGGTACAAGCCGGGGACCCCCAATGATGTTATGATTATGTTTAAGTATTTAAAAGTATGATTTTAAAAGTTAAGCATCCTTATGTATATGCATTAGACTCATGCATTCATTCATGTTATGCATTCTGCCATGATAGTAATGTCTTATGCTTATGTTTCATGTCAAGAAAATATGCATGATAGTAAACGATTTATGCTTATGTTTATGTTTATGCCACGTATCATGTCATGCTAAGAATGTTTGTTATGTTTATGTTTTATGCCATGTATCATGCCATGCTAAGAATGTTTATTTATGTTTAGGTTTATGTCATGTATCATCCCATGCTAAGAATGTTTATTATGTTTATGTTTATGCCATGTATCATGTCATGCTAGGAATGTTTATTTATGTTTAGGTTTATGCCATGTATCATGTCATGCTAAGAATGTTTATTATGTTTATGTTCATGCCATGTCAAATTTATGCTAAGTGATCCTAGATGCTTATGTTCTAAGTAGAGCACCAAGGATGTTAATGTTTCATGTGCTCATTTTTAAGTGATTAATGGTTTTATTGAGTAGGAAAAAGTCATACTAAGCCTGTGTGCTTATAGTCTTATTTTCTTTTACCGCAGATCACACAAGGGGACAGTAAGGAAGCAGCAGTAGGGCAAGAATGCATGTGTGTGGTAGTGACTTGGCCAAGAAGACAATATGTTTACTCGTCTTATGCTAGAACTTTACCATTGCTGCTTATGTGCTTGAATGATGACTTATGTGACTCTATGACCTGATGCTAAGTATGACATGATATGATGCTAAGTATGAAGTTAATATGTTATGTTCCCATGTCATCATGTTAGGAATGGTAGTAGGTACAGGTAGGTGTAAGTTTAAAGTTTTTCCGCTGCATTATGATGTCCACCTGCCCTGTCCATGTTAACGTAACGCCGCTTTATGGAAAGAAAAAAAAAGCGGGCGCTACATAGACCCACTTGATTTGATTCTAAGGGAAAACGAACTTAATGCCCCTAATAATAATAATTGGGAATTAAACCTGGACTTTATCTCAACTGCCGAGGAATCCAATTGTGAGCTTGTCGAGTTCTGTGCTGAAAAGCCTAGCGTGATTTATGATGAAGAGGAGAAGGAATGTTTTTGGCAATGGATAAAAGTAGACGAGATGACACTGAGTCATCAACATCAGGCTTCATCCATTACCAGTGATAAAATGTCCAATCTCAACAAACTCTTCGGACATCATAATGGGGTCGCTAGGCAAGAGGCCATGAGAAACTTGACGATGACCACCATGATTGAGGGTATGCCGGTGAGGGAACATGTTCTAAAAAATGATGGCTTGGTTAAATGAGATGGAAATCCTTGGAGCAGAAATTGATGGGGAAACCCAGGTCGATCTCATCCTCCAATCTCTACCAAAGAATTTTGAGTAGTTTCGCCTAAGCTACAATATGGACAAACGTACATATTCGTTGGCGGAACTTCTTACAGAACTCCAGGGGCAGAAGGGTTTTCTCCTCAGATTTCACATACTTTCATTGCTCAAGGGGTTTCTACTTCTAAACCGAAAGGCAAGAAGAAAAAGAAACAAGCTGGGGCAATGAAAGTGGCTGGATTACAGGGACCTCAGGGTGGCGTGTATTAGGATATATACTAAAAGCCTTGCTTTTTCTATAAGAACATCTACGTTTTGAAAGAGAATCACAAAATCACAGGTTGCATGTTTATATTAGTATATGCACAAATGTCTGATACTTTGCATTGTAGATAGCATGGTGTGTGGTGACGCACAGAAGATTATGTTATCAGTCCCTTACAGAGTATAAGTAGAGGCTCACAACTGAGATAGAGTTGGGCAAACCATCGGGAAGATTGTAGTGAAATTATATGAGGTTTGTCTTAACCATAGAATTACACTAGTGCACTTTGTGTGCATTGAGCAGGACCAAAATAGAGGTGATCCAATTTATTCTGACTTTATAATTGGATCAAACCTCGGTTATATTATGGAGTATATGCTCTAAATCCTGAAATAATAATGGGCACATATACTTAATTATTGTTTTTTTGATTTATCAATAGGCGAGATTTATTCTGCTAAATTGATAGGCCCGTTAAGTTAGGAAACAATATTATTTGCATGGTGTGCCATTAATTATAGACGGAATCCATGTCCTGCTGGGTCGGGATGATGATGCTCCCTTGATGAGCTCATAAGGTTCATCATGTTAAATCTTGCAAGTGGACTATGGTCCAACATGATGATAAGGATGAGTGGTACTAGTCAAGGAGTTAGAGGTTGATAAATTAAAATTGTCAGTAATTTAAATTAATCAATGGGCATTCGATATCTTAATCACGGAGAGATGGATGTACTCATAATAGGTGGAGCCCCTATAAAAATATCGGGGTTGGTGAGGAAGTTCAATGGGGATCGTTTAGTGGAATGGATCTTCATTAATGGATTGGATTTGGATCCATTAGCGGGCTAAGACCCAACTCCTCCTCATGGTCCCTAACGTAGTGTTGGGACCGGGTGCATGTTGACATGGATACGGGTTCGTAATTTTAAAATTTAATTACGTGCAGCGGAAGGTTTAGCATAAATAATTTCTCAAATTATTTTAACCACGTATCTAGCATGCAACCTTATGTTGTGGAGACATGATCATACATTTAAAATTTTGCTGAAAGTAAACTAATTTACTTAATACCTCGCATAACTCGTAGAAAGGGACGAGATCCAACCGTAGCGTCCCTTAGAAGCTCTGCCTCTATTCGCGTCCACGCCGAGTTTTCTTCAGGATGACTTCGCAAAGCCACGAGTTTCGTGCCGACAAGAACTACTAGATTCTCCAAAGGCACGACATGAATACCAAGAGAGAGATGGAAAGACTAACCACCAAACGAAGAACAAAATCAAGATTCCGGGAGGAAGGAAGGAGTCGCGCCCGCTTCTTCTTCTTCTTCGGCCTCTTCTTGGTGGTGGAAGATCACGACAACTAAAAGGAGGGCCTCTAGGGCCTGCGCCACTAGAGGAGGGAGAGGGAGAGAAGGAGAGGGAGAGAGGCTAGACAAGAATCCTTGATCTCTTTGATTAAATTCCAAGCCTTGCCTTGGTTCCTTTATATAGTAGCCTCTCAACCGCCAAGTCTCCTTTTTATGGAATAAATTTTCATAAGAAATTTATCATATAAATTTTTCTATGATTTATTCCATCATGCCAAGTTTTTATCATAATTTAATTTATAATAAAAACAACCATGCCTCCCTTTTCTTATGAAATAAATTTTTACAATAAATTTATTATATAAATTTTTCTTATCATGGAAAAATCAATTCATAATTGATTTTATAAAATAAAATAAACTATTCAATGTTTATTTTAATTTCCATGAAAATAATAAACCAAACCTCGGTTTACAAAATTTATATTATCCATAATTTTATAAAACAAACCACACTTGGTTTATTTTATAACTTGAACTAAACAATTTGGTTCTCCCTTTTAATGTGGCCGGCGAAACCCAAGCCAAGATCATATGAATTAAACTCATTTAATTCATCCAATAAGCCTTCAAAATACTTAGCTATTTTATGCTTCCGATGCGTCTCTAAAAAATTCAGATTCGACTTATCTCTCTTGATCGGAAAATCTAATTTTCAACTCGTTTTAAATCCCTCGGATTACTCGTAGTGCGTGTGACTAAATAGGCTTTCAATTTATGTTGGCCGTCTATAATTAACCAATTATAGAACGATCATGAGTGGCACCTAGTAGTACATCATGATCCCCAATTAATCGAAAGATCAACGGTTGACCTCAGAAACAATTCTGAAACCCGTCAGCAGCTATAATGAATCGTGCCCCATTCCCTTCACCATCTTATACCCACATGGTTCAGGACACGGTCTATGTGTGTCAGTCCCCACTAGGCTGACTACGTCACACCTAGCCCAAGTAATGTTTTTCTCGTCATACGGATTCTAATTACTCTCATGTATCTGAGAGATTCATACTCTGAACATGTGATGCTCTAGCCAGAGGCTTCGAGTAACAATCCAACGATAGGCCTTGGGTATACATCTCCTCGCAAGGAGTGGTGAATCCTTTGTAGGCTATTCAAACATCTTCGGGCACTTCGGCTTATACCCGACCATCCTGGGTCCACACCTCCTTGGAGATGCTTGCTTATGATGTCAAAGTATAAGTCTTCATGACCAAGATGACTTGAACACCGCAAGTCAAAGGAACATCGCACTTAAGCTGTAGTAAGAACTTCATTGACATATCTATATGTAGATTACCATATGAAGTTTTACAGCCAGTCACTCCAATAAACTAGTTCCCTTAACTAGCATTCATGTTTATCTCCGGACATCTCAATGTCACCAGCCAGTGAGAATCAGCTGATTAGAGAATAACCCATGCTAGTCTCAACAGAATTGATAGTGTCCGTATTTATCAATTCATCGACTAGGGATAATTTCAATACTTCACAATTGCACATGTACAGATAATTACTAGTTGTGAATTCATCACAAATTCTCTCATGCTGTGAATTGTATTGCGGGCATTCAGTAAATGAGTTTAGGATCTCAATCAAATACATAAACATGTATACTCAAATAGTGAATATTCATTTATTAAAATAAATGATTACAATCATAAGGCGATTGCCTTAGGACACTCCTCTCATATTACTAACAAACTCCCACTTGGCCTAATGCTAATCGCTATGGTATCCAATACCAGAGGCTCTAACATGACCCTCAAACTTGCTTTGAGGCAAGGCCTTAGTTAAAGGATCCGCTAAATTCCTTTCAGTGGGAATTTTCTCAATTTGTATATCATTCCTACTTATAATCTCTCTGATCAGATGATAGCGGCGAAGCACATGTTTGGATCGCTGATGAGACCTTGGTTCCTTTGCTTGTGCAATAGCTCCATTGTTGTCGCAGTATACCGGTATTGCTTCATCAATGGTTGGAACCACACCAAATTCTGTGACAAACTTCTTGATCTAGACTGCTTCCTTTGCTACTTCCGAAGCTGCAATATATTCCGCTTCCGTGTAGAATCCGCTACAGTGTCTTTCTTGGAACTCTTCCAACTTATTGCGCCTCCATTTAGAATAAATACGTATCCGGACTGAGATTTGGAGTCATCCTTATTTGTTTGGAAACTGGCATCTGTATACCCACGTCTTATCATATCACCTTCTCCATATATTAAGAATACATCCTTAGTTCTTCTTAAGTACTTAAGGATTATCTTGACAGTCGCCCAATGATCCATTCCTGGATCAGATTGGTATCTGCTTGTGACGCTCAGAGCATATGATATATCAGGCCTAGTACATAACATAGCATACATGATAGATCCTATCGCGGATGCATAAGGAATCTTATTCATGCAAATCCTCTCGTCTTCTGTGCGCGGACACATAGACTTTGAAAGGTTGATCCCATGCCTAATGGGAAGGTAACCTTTCTTGGATTCCGACATGCTAAACCTTTTTAGCACTCGGTCTATATATGTAGACTGTGAAAGACCAAGCAATCGTTTTGATCTATCTCTATAGATTCTAATCCCAAGGATATAGGTTGCTTCTCCCAGGTCTTTCATGGAGAAAGTTTTGGACAACCAAATTTTAACCGACTGTAAGACTGATATATCGTTTCCTATAAGTAATATGTCATCGACATATAACACTAGGAATACGACTGCACTCCCATTAACCTTCTTGTACACACAAGGTTCGTCAGGATTTTGTGAGAAATCAAACTCTTTGATTGTCTCATCAAAACGGATGTTCCAGCTCCTGGATGCTTGCTTTAGTCCATATATGGATCGTCGAAGCTTGCATACTTTGGTTTTATCAACCGATGTGAAACCTTCAGGTTGTATCATGTGTACATCCTCAAGCAGGTTTCCATTAAGGAAAGCTATTTTCACGTCCATTTGCCATATCTCATAATCATAATGAGCTGCTATGGCCAGGAGCATCCGAATGGATTTAAGCATAGCTACTGGCGATTAGGTTTCGTCATAATCAACTCCTTGTTTCTGACGATATCCTTTTGCCACTAATCTAGCCTTAAAGGTAACAACATTACCTTCCATGTCGGTTTTCTTCTTGAAAGCACCCTATGGGCTTAATCCCTTCAGGTGGGTTAACCAAGTCCCATACTTGATTTTCGTACATGGAATCCATTTCCGACTTCATGGCTTCAAGCCATTTGTCCCTTTCTGAACTTTTCAGAACATCTTCATAACTGATAGGTTCGTCATCGCTAATGAGTAACACGTCGTTTGATTCACTTATGAGAAATCCGTATCGCTCTGGAATATTGCGTGTCCTATCAGACCTACGAAGAGGTGGTGTTGTTTTAGGTTCAACTGATAGCTCATCATCATGAGTTCTCGATTGTGGGTCTAGACTAGGTGTCTCTGTAATGTCTATTGGAGTTTCATAAACTTCTTCATGTTCTATATTACTCTCACTGTTTTCTTGTAAAGGAAATTCTTTTTCTAGAAACACAGCATGCCTTGAAACAAACACCTTTTGTTCCAAGGGATGATAGAATTGGTAATCTTTCGTTTCCTTAGGGTATCCAATAAATAGACATTTATCAGACTTAGCATCCAATTTGTCTGATACAGTCCACTTCACATAAGCAGGACAACCCCATATTTTAAGGTGAGTTAAATGAGGTTTTTTACTATTCCACGTCTCATATGGAGTAGTAGAGTCTACCTTGGTCGGAACTCTGTTTAGCAAGTAAACAGCTGTCTTAAGTGCATAGCCCCAAAAGGATTTTGGAAGAGTTGCATGGTTCATCATAGATCTAACCATGTCCATCAAGGTTCGGTTACGCCTCTCAGATACACCATTATGCTGTGGTGTATATGGCGGAGTCCATTGAGACAATATCCCATTGTCTCTAAGATAATCTTGAAACTCTTGACTTAAGTATTCACCACCCTGATTGGATCGAAGTATCTTAATACTTTTGCCAAGCTGTTTCTCTACTTCATTTCTGAACTCTTTAAATTTCTCAAAAGCTTTAGATTTATGTTTCATTAAAAACATATACCCGAATCGTGAGTGATCATCGATAAAGGTAATGAAGTAGCTATAGCCTCCTTGTGCAAGAGTTGACATTGGTCCACATACATCAGTATGTATTAGACTAAGCAATTCTCCCACTGGTTTACCTTTTTCGGAAAAGGGTAATTTGGTTATGTTGCCTTTTAAGCATGATTCGCATGTATCAAATGAACCAAGTTCAAATGATTCCAGAATTCCACATCGGTGTAATTTGGTCATGCATTTCTTACTTACATGGCCAAGACGACAATGCCACGTATAGGAGTCTATTTGATTATCTATTCTAGCACGTTTGTTGCTAACTTCGATATTGAAAATGTCACCGGATAAATCTAACGTGTAGATACCATTGCATAATGTTCCGGTCCCATAAAGAACACCATTTAAAGTTATGTAACAACAATTGTTACTAAAAGTTAAATGGTAACCCTTTTCATTCAAGCATGAAATAGATACAATGTTCTTTATTAACGAAGGAACAAAATAATAATTATCCAATTCTAAGACACGTCCAGTAGGGAGCTTTAGCAAATATGTTCCGATGGCAACAGCAGCAATCTTTGCTCCATTTCCAACTCGTAAATTCGCTTCTCCCTTGATGAGTCTTCTTCTATTCCTTAGCCCTTGTATGTCATTACATATATGTGAGCTACACCCAGTATCAAGTACCCAGGTGGTTGAGGAAATAGAGTGACATTCAATAACGAAGATACTTAAAGAGGATGGGGCATCGGATACCTTCTTCTTCAAGGACTCAAGATAAACCTTGCAGTTTCTTCGCCAGTGACCCTCCTTGCCCCAATGATGGCAAGTTCCTTTTGGTGTCTTTTCAGTCTTTTTGGCCTTTTTCTTCTTTCCCTTATTCTGTTCCTTGGCCTTCCTCTTAGAACCTTTCTTCGAGGAACCAACTAACAGTACCATCTTCTGATTCTGCTTCACAGAAGGCTCTATAGTCTTCAGCAGGTTGAGCAACTCAGGAATGGTAGTCTCCAGCTTGTTCATCCGATAGTTCATCACAAATTGTGAGTAACTTTTGGGCAAACAATGCAGAATTAAGTCAATACTTAGCTCGTGATCCATTGCAAAACCGAGTGCGCCTAGTCGCTCAATGTACCCCAACATCTTCAACACAAACTGTGAGACAGAAGTGCCTTCCTGCATCTTAGAGGTGAAGAGGAGTCTGGAGACCTCGAACCTTTCGGATCTCGCCTGCTCGTCAAACAGCTCATGAAGATGGAAGATGATGGTATAAGCATCCATATGCTCATGCTGCTTTTGCAGCTCAAGTACCATAATGGCTAACATGATGCAACTCGCAAGTTCAAAATCGGTCACATGTTTCTGATAGGCCACTAACTGGTCTGGAGTTGCATCTTCTGGAGGATGGGTGGGAAGTTGATCTTCAAGGACATAAGCAAGCTTTTCTGCCTTGAGGACTATCCTCAGGTTTTGAAGCCAGTCCATGAAGTTTGGACCAGTCAGCTTATTAGTGTCCAAAATGGAACGCAAAATCATAGAAGACATGATCAAGTGATTATCTTAGAAATACAAATTGAGCTTATGTGAGAAGAATGATAAAGAATGCATCAACATACATTAATTAAATCTTATTTATTTTTCGAATTGAATAACCCTTTTTATCAATTCGGGAGATCATTGGATCATCTCCAAATAGGTTGATATCCAACCATAGATAAGAACAACCATGGTTGTGGCCATCAAGTTATTCTTAGCTATGAAGGTGGGTAATTATACCGATTACATATCACATATATGTAACTACCACTTTATGCTATCAACTAATTGCATGTTTGCATAAATCATTGGTTTGTTAAGTCATTAACAAGTATGCAACAATATACATAGCACCCAACTGCACCTCTCTTTACATCTACCTTCGCTGTGGCACAACAAATCGATGCTCCAAGCTTAAGGTTGACCCATTAATCAAGAAATAGTTTTAATATGGTTGGAGCTCATTCAACCGTTTAGTCAGGCTTGGATGTGTCCAACAACCAAATCTAAGGATTGACCTCTGACTCCAACTATATTAATCATAAACTAATTCCATGCTTTGAACATGTCGAGGTTCAAGCCGGGCATGGATGTGTCCATCAACCCAAATGAGAAACAAAACTCCGGTTCTAACCATATTAATGGAAGGTGTTGGCCTTAATATTTTGTAAGGGGTTTTGGGTCTCATCCTTTTCTTTTAAGCACATTCATGACATATAATTATGTCATGTTCTAACGATTTCCTTAATAAAGTATGTATGTGACTTAATTTATCAAGTCTCATTAATTGAATTAGGAACCAGATTACCTAATTCTAATTTCATACTTTATTTAAGGAATTGTTTTGGGAAACAATATCCTAAATTGTCATAATCAATTTCGGAAATAATATGTTTAAGACTTTGATTTCTCTAAATCAAATCTTATTAAATTAAGAGACAGATTCCCTTAATTCAACCACATATTATTTTCATGAAAATCTTATTTAAGAAAACTCTATACGAAACCATTTTCCTAATTAATTTTGGAGACAAAAATATGTAAGAGCATCACCTCTTAAATCAAATAAGGAAATTATCGTTTGAGAATCACCTCAAAATTTCCAAGATTTGATTACATATTTTATTTATGGATTTATTAATTACAACAAAATATTTTCTTTGGGTAGCTCCCCGAGGCTCAGATACCCAAAAAAAGAAATTTGTTGTAAATCTAATTTGGTCCGCTCCCCAAGGCGTAACCAAATTAAACATCACAATTTTATTCAAAATTAGGAAATTAAATTACAACAACTAACTTTAAATTGGACGGCTCCCCGAGGCTCAATCCAAAATAAAGAATTTTGTTGATAATTTAAAACCAATTCGAATTTAATTGTCAATTAATGATCCATAAATTTGTCTAGACTTTCTTTAAAAGAAAGTGCCCAAAATTGCGAGATTTCATAATAGGTTTTCAGAATAATTGTAAGTTTCTAGTACAAAGAAAACTTACATATTTCCAAAATTAGAAAATTTCCAAAATAGGAAATTTCCAAAATTGGAAAGTTTCCAAAAATGGGAAGTTTTCACAATTATCATAAAATTTCAGAAACTAGGATATTTCAAAAGTTTGCGAAATTTTATGAGGATTTCCAAACTTTGAAATACCTAAATCTAAAATTTATCATAATTGGAAAGTTTCCATTATTGGAAAATTTTCCAAAATTGAGAACATGACAAAATTTTCCAAAACAATTATATGATTATGTCGAACACTAACCGGCTCTGATACCACTGTTTGGACCGGGTGCATGTTGACATGGATACGGGTTCGTAATTTTAAAATTTAATTACGTGCAGCGGAAGGTTTAGCATAAATAATTTCTCAAATTATTTTAACCACGTATCTAGCATGCAACCTTATGTTGTGGAGACATGATCATACATTTAAAATTTTGCTGAAAGTAAACTAATTTACTTAATACCTCGCATAACTCGTAGAAAGGGACGAGATCCAACCGTAGCGTCCCTTAGAAGCTCTGCCTCTATTCGCGTCCACGCCGAGTTTTCTTCAGGATGACTTCGCAAAGCCACGAGTTTCGTGCCGACAAGAACTACTAGATTCTCCAAAGGCACGACATGAATACCAAGAGAGAGATGGAAAGACTAACCACCAAACGAAGAACAAAATCAAGATTCCGGGAGGAAGGAAGGAGTCGCGCCCGCTTCTTCTTCTTCTTCGGCCTCTTCTTGGTGGTGGAAGATCACGGCAACTAAAAGGAGGGCCTCTAGGGCCTGCGCCACTAGAGGAGGGAGAGGGAGAGAAGGAGAGGGAGAGAGGCTAGACAAGAATCCTTGATCTCTTTGATTAAATTCCAAGCCTTGCCTTGGTTCCTTTATATAGTAGCCTCTCAACCGCCAAGTCTCCTTTTTATGGAATAAATTTTCATAAGAAATTTATCATATAAATTTTTCTATGATTTATTCCATCATGCCAAGTTTTTATCATAATTTAATTTATAATAAAAACAACCATGCCTCCCTTTTCTTATGAAATAAATTTTTACAATAAATTTATTATATAAATTTTTCTTATCATGGAAAATCAATTCATAATTGATTTTATAAAATAAAATAAACTATTCAATGTTTATTTTAATTTCCATGAAAATAATAAACCAAACCTCGGTTTACAAAATTTATATTATCCATAATTTTATAAAACAAACCACACTTGGTTTATTTTATAACTTGAACTAAACAATTTGGTTCTCCCTTTTAATGTGGCCGGCGAAACCCAAGCCAAGATCATATGAATTAAACTCATTTAATTCATCCAATAAGCCTTCAAAATACTTAGCTATTTTATGCTTCCGATGCGTCTCTAAAAATTCAGATTCGACTTATCTCTCTTGATCGGAAAATCTAATTTTCAACTCGTTTTAAATCCCTCGGATTACTCGTAGTGCGTGTGACTAAATAGGCTTTCAATTTATGTTGGCCGTCTATAATTAACCAATTATAGAACGATCATGAGTGGCACCTAGTAGTACATCATGATCCCCAATTAATCGAAAGATCAACGGTTGACCTCAGAAACAATTCTGAAACCCGTCAGCAGCTATAATGAATCGTGCCCCATTCCCTTCACCATCTTATACCCACATGGTTCAGGACACGGTCTATGTGTGTCAGTCCCCACTAGGCTGACTACGTCACACCTAGCCCAAGTAATGTTTTCTCGTCATACGGATTCTAATTACTCTCATGTATCTGAGAGATTCATACTCTGAACATGTGATGCTCTAGCCAGAGGCTTCGAGTAACAATCCAACGATAGGCCTTGGGTATACATCTCCTCGCAAGGAGTGGTGAATCCTTTGTAGGCTATTCAAACATCTTCGGGCACTTCGGCTTATACCCGACCATCCTGGGTCCACACCTCCTTGGAGATGCTTGCTTATGATGTCAAAGTATAAGTCTTCATGACCAAGATGACTTGAACACCGCAAGTCAAAGGAACATCGCACTTAAGCTGTAGTAAGAACTTCATTGACATATCTATATGTAGATTACCATATGAAGTTTTACAGCCAGTCACTCCAATAAACTAGTTCCCTTAACTAGCATTCATGTTTATCTCCGGACATCTCAATGTCACCAGCCAGTGAGAATCAGCTGATTAGAGAATAACCCATGCTAGTCTCAACAGAATTGATAGTGTCCGTATTTATCAATTCATCGACTAGGGATAATTTCAATACTTCACAATTGCACATGTAAGATAATTACTAGTTGTGAATTCATCACAAATTCTCTCATGCTGTGAATTGTATTGCGGGCATTCAGTAAATGAGTTTAGGATCTCAATCAAATACATAAACATGTATACTCAAATAGTGAATATTCATTTATTAAAATAAATGATTACAATCATAAGGCGATTGCCTTAGGACACTCCTCTCATATTACTAACAAACTCCCACTTGGCCTAATGCAATCGCTATGGTATCCAATACCAGAGGCTCTAACATGACCCTCAAACTTGCTTTGAGGCAAGGCCTTAGTTAAAGGATCCGCTAAATTCCTTTCAGTGGGAATTTTCTCAATTTGTATATCATTCCTACTTATAATCTCTCTGATCAGATGATAGCGGCGAAGCACATGTTTGGATCGCTGATGAGACCTTGGTTCCTTTGCTTGTGCAATAGCTCCATTGTTGTCGCAGTAAACCGGTATTGCTTCATCAATGGTTGGAACCACACCAATTCTGTGACAAACTTCTTGATCCAGACTGCTTCCTTTGCTCTTCCGAAGCTGCAATATATTCCGCTTCCGTGTAGAATCCGCTACAGTGTCTTTCTTGGAACTCTTCCAACTTATTGCGCCTCCATTTAGAATAAATACGTATCCGGACTGAGATTTGGAGTCATCCTTATCTGTTGGAAACTGGCATCTGTATACCCACGTATTATCATATCACCTTCTCCATATATTAAGAAACATCCTTAGTTCTTCTTAAGTACTTAAGGATTGTCTTGACAGTCGCCCAATGATCCATTCCTGGATCAGATTGGTATCTGCTTGTGACGCTCAGAGCATATGATACATCAGGCCTAGTACATAACATAGCATACATGATAGATCCTATCGCGGATGCATAAGGAATCTTATTCATGCAAATCCTCTCGTCTTCTGTGCGCGGACACATAGACTTTGAAAGGTTGATCCCATGCCTGATGGGAAGGTAACCTTTCTTGGATTCCGACATGCTAAACCTTTTTAGCACTCGGTCTATATATGTAGACTGTGAAAGACCAAGCAATCGTTTTGATCTATCTCTATAGATTCTAATCCCAAGGATATAGGTTGCTTCTCCCAGGTCTTTCATGGAGAAAGTTTTGGACAACCAAATTTTAACCGACTGTAAGACTGATATATCGTTTCCTATAAGTAATATGTCATCGACATATAACACTAGGAATACGACTGCACTCCCATAACCTTCTTGTACACACAAGGTTCGTCAGGATTTTGTGAGAAATCAAACTCTTTGATTGTCTCATCAAAACGGATGTTCCAGCTCCTGGATGCTTGCTTTAGTCCATATATGGATCGTCGAAGCTTGCATACTTTGGTTTTATCAACCGATGTGAAACCTTCAGGTTGTATCATGTTACATCCTCAAGCAGGTTTCCATTAAGGAAAGCTATTTTCACGTCCATTTGCCATATCTCATAATCATAATGAGCTGCTATGGCCAGGAGCATCCGAATGGATTTAAGCATAGCTACTGGCGATTAGGTTTCGTCATAATCAACTCCTTGTTTCTGACGATATCCTTTTGCCACTAATCTAGCCTTAAAGGTAACAACATTACCTTCCATGTCGGTTTTCTTCTTGAAAAGCACCCTATGGGCTTAATCCCTTCAGGTGGGTTAACCAAGTCCCATACTTGATTTTCGTACATGGAATCCATTTCCGACTTCATGGCTTCAAGCCATTTGTCCCTTTCTGAACTTTTCAGAACATCTTCATAACTGATAGGTTCGTCATCGCTAATGAGTAACACGTCGTTTGATTCACTTATGAGAAATCCGTATCTCTCTGGAATATTGCGTGTCCTATCAGACCTACGAAGAGGTGGTGTTGTTTTAGGTTCAACTGATAGCTCATCATCATGAGTTCTCGTTGTGGGTCTAGACTAGGTGTCTCTGTAATGTCTATTGGAGTTTCTAAACTTCTTCAAGTTCATATTACTCCACTGTTTTCTTGTAAAGGAAATTCTTTTTCTAGAAACACAGCATGCCTTGAAACAAACACCTTTTGTTCCAAGGGATGATAGAATTGGTAACCTTTCGTTTCCTTAGGGTATCCAATAAATAGACATTTATCAGACTTAGCATCCAATTTGTCTGATACAGTCCCTTCACATAAGCAGGACAACCCCATATTTTAAGGTGAGTTAAATGAGGTTTTTTACTATTCCACGTCTCATATGGAGTAGTAGAGTCTACCTTGGTCGGACTCTGTTTAGCAAGTAAACAGCTGTCTTAAGTGCATAGCCCCAAAAGGATTTTGGAAGAGTTGCATGGTTCATCATAGATCTAACCATGTCCATCAAGGTTCGGTTACGCCTCTCAGATACACCATTATGCTGTGGTGTATATGGCGGAGTCCATTGAGACAATATCCCATTGTCTCTAAGATAATCTTGAAACTCTTGACTTAAGTATTCACCACCCTGATGGATCGAAGTATCTTAATACTTTTGCCAAGCTGTTTCTCTACTTCATTTCTGAACTCTTTAAATTTCTCAAAAGCTTTAGATTTGTGTTTCATTAAAAACATATACCCGAATCGTGAGTGATCATCGATAAAGGTAATGAAGTAGCTATAGCCTCCTTGTGCAAGAGTTGACATTGGTCCACATACATCAGTATGTATTAGACTAAGCAATTCTCCCACTGGTTTACCTTTTTCGGAAAAGGGTAATTTGGTATTTGCCTTTTAAGCATGATTCGCATGTATCAAATGAACCAGTTCAAATGATTCCAGAATTCCACATCGGTGTAATTTGGTCATGCATTTCTTACTTACATGGCCAAGACGACAATGCCACGTATAGGAGTCTATTTGATTATCTATTCTAGCACGTTTGTTGCTAACTTCGATATTGAAAATGTCACCGGATAAATCTAACGTGTAGATACCATTGCATAATGTTCCGGTCCCATAAAGAACACCATTTAAAGTTATGTAACAACAATTGTTACTAAAAGTTAAATGTAACCCTTTTCATTCAAGCATGAAATAGATACAATGTTCTTTATTAACGAAGGAACAAAATAATAATTATCCAATTCTAAGACACGTCCAGTAGGGAGCTTTAGCAAATATGTTCCGATGGCAACAGCAGCAATCTTTGCTCCATTTCCAACTCGCAAATTCGCTTCTCCCTTGACGAGTCTTCTTCTATTCCTTAGCCCTGTATGTCATTACATATATGTGAGCTACACCCAGTATCAAGTACCCAGGTGGTTGAGGAAATAGAGTGACATTCAATAACGAAGATACCTAAGAGGATGGGGCATCGGATCCTTCTTCTTCAAGGACTCAAGATAAACCTTGCAGTTTCTTCGCCAGTGACCCTCCTTGCCCCAATGATGGCAAGTTCCTTTTGGTGTCTTTTCAGTCTTTTTGGCCTTTTTCTTCTTTCCCTTATTCTGTTCCTTGGCCTTCCTCTTAGAACCTTTCTTCGAGGAACCAACTAACAGTACCATCTTCTGATCTGCTTCACAGAAGGCTCTATAGTCTTCAGCAGGTTGAGCAACTCAGGAATGGTAGTCTCCAGCTTGTTCATCCGATAGTTCATCACAAATTGTGAGTAACTTTTGGGCAAACAATGCAGAATTAAGTCAATACTTAGTCGTGATCCATTGCAAAACCGAGTGCGCCTAGTCGCTCAATGTACCCCAACATCTTCAACACAAACTGTGAGACAGAAGTGCCTTCCTGCATCTTAGAGGTGAAGAGGAGTCTGGAGACCTCGAACCTTTCGGATCTCGCCTGCTCGTCAAACAGCTCATGAAGATGGAAGATGATGGTATAAGCATCCATATGCTCATGCTGCTTTTGCAGCTCAAGTACCATAATGGCTAACATGATGCAACTCGCAAGTTCAAAATCGGTCACATGTTTCTGATAGGCCACTAACTGGTCTGGAGTTGCATCTTCTGGAGGATGGGTGGGAAGTTGATCTTCAAGGACATAAGCAAGCTTTTCTGCCTTGAGGACTATCCTCAGGTTTTGAAGCCAGTCCATGAAGTTTGGACCAGTCAGCTTATTAGTGTCCAAAATGGAACGCAAAATCATAGAAGACATGATCAAGTGATTATCTTAGAAATACAAATTGAGCTTATGTGAGAAGAATGATAAAGAATGCATCAACATACATTAATTAAATCTATTTATTTTTCGAATTGAATAACCCTTTTTATCAATTCGGGAGATCATTGGATCATCTCCAAATAGGTTGATATCCAACCATAGATAAGAACAACCATGGTTGTGGCCATCAAGTTATTCTTAGCTATGAAGGTGGTAATTATACCGATTACATATCACATATATGTAACTACCACTTTATGCTATCAACTAATTGCATGTTTGCATAAATCATTGGTTTGTTAATCATTAACAAGTATGCAACAATATACATAGCACCCAACTGCACCTCTCTTTACATCTACCTTCGCTGTGGCACAACAAATCGATGCTCCAAGCTTAAGGTTGACCCATTAATCAAGAAATAGTTTTAATATGGTTGGAGCTCATTCAACCGTTTAGTCAGGCTTGGATGTGTCCAACAACCAAATCTAAGGATTGACCTCTGACTCCAACTATATTAATCATAAACTAATTCCATGGTTTGAACATGTCGAGGTTCAAGCCGGGCATGGATGTGTCCATCAACCCAAATGAGAAACAAAACTCCGGTTCTAACCATATTAATGGAAGGTGTTGGCCTTAATATTTTGTAAGGGGTTTTGGGTCTCATCCTTTTCTTTTAAGCACATTCATGACATATAATTATGTCATGTTCTAACGATTTCCTTAATAAAGTATGTATGTGACTTAATTTATCAAGTCTCATTAATTGAATTAGGAACCAGATTACCTAATTCTAATTTCATACTTTATTAAGGAATTGTTTTGGGAAACAATTCCTAAATTGTCATAATCAATTTCGGAAATAATATGTTTAAGACTTTGATTTCTCTAAATCAAATCTTATTAAATTAAGAGACAGATTCCCTTAATTCAACCACATATTATTTTCATGAAAATCTTATTTAAGAAAACTCTATACGAAACCATTTTCCTAATTAATTTTGGAGACAAAAATATGTAAGAGCATCACCTCTTAAATCAAATAAGGAAATTATCGTTTGAGAATCACCTCAAAATTTCCAAGATTTGATTACATATTTTATTTATGGATTTATTAATTACAACAAAATATTTTCTTTGGGTAGCTCCCCGAGGCTCAGATACCCAAAAAAAGAAATTTGTTGTAAATCTAATTTGGTCCGCTCCCCAGGCGTAACCAAATTAAACATCACAATTTTATTCAAAATTAGGAAATTAAATTACAACAACTAACTTTAAATTGGACGGCTCCCCGAGGCTCAATCCAAAATAAAGAATTTTGTTGATAATTTAAAACCAATTCGAATTTAATTGTCAATTAATGATCCATAAATTTGTCTAGACTTTCTTTAAAAGAAAGTGCCCAAAATTGCGAGATTTCATAATAGGTTTTCAGAATAATTGTAAGTTTCTAGTACAAAGAAAACTTACATATTTCCAAAATTAGAAAATTTCCAAAATAGGAAATTTCCAAAATTGGAAAGTTTCCAAAAATGGGAAGTTTTCACAATTATCATAAAATTTCAGAAACTAGGATATTTCAAAAGTTTGCGAAATTTTATGAGGATTTCCAAACTTTGAAATACCTAAATCTAAAATTTATCATAATTGGAAAGTTTCCATTATTGGAAAATTTTCCAAAATTGAGAACATGACAAAATTTTCCAAAACAATTATATGATTATGTCGAACACTAACCGGCTCTGATACCACTGTTTGGACCGGGTGCATGTTGACATGGATACGGGTTCGTAATTTTAAAATTTAATTACGTGCAGCGGAAGGTTTAGCATAAATAATTTCTCAAATTATTTTAACCACGTATCTAGCATGCAACCTTATGTTGTGGAGACATGATCATACATTTAAAATTTTGCTGAAAGTAAACTAATTTACTTAATACCTCGCATAACTCGTAGAAAGGGACGAGATCCAACCGTAGCGTCCCTTAGAAGCTCTGCCTCTATTCGCGTCCACGCCGAGTTTTCTTCAGGATGACTTCGCAAAGCCACGAGTTTCGTGCCGACAAGAACTACTAGATTCTCCAAAGGCACGACATGAATACCAAGAGAGAGATGGAAAGACTAACCACCAAACGAAGAACAAAATCAAGATTCCGGGAGGAAGGAAGGAGTCGCGCCCGCTTCTTCTTCTTCTTCGGCCTCTTCTTGGTGGTGGAAGATCACGGCAACTAAAAGGAGGGCCTCTAGGCCCTGCGCCACTATAGGAGGGAGAGGGAGAGAAGGAGAGGGAGAGAGGCTAGGCAAGAATCCTTGATCTCTTTGATTAAATTCCAAGCCTTGCCTTGGTTCCTTTATATAGTAGCCTCTCAACCGCCAAGTCTCCTTTTTATGGAATAAATTTTCATAAGAAATTTATCATATAAATTTTTCTATGATTTATTCCATCATGCCAAGTTTTTATCATAATTTAATTTATAATAAAAACAACCATGCCTCCCTTTTCTTATGAAATAAATTTTTACAATAAATTTATTATATAAATTTTTCTTATCATGGAAAAATCAATTCATAATTGATTTTATAAAATAAAATAAACTATTCAATGTTTATTTTAATTTCCATGAAAATAATAAACCAAACCTCGGTTTACAAAATTTATATTATCCATAATTTTATAAAACAAACCACACTTGGTTTATTTTATAACTTGAACTAAACAATTTGGTTCTCCCTTTTAATGTGGCCGGCGAAACCCAAGCCAAGATCATATGAATTAAACTCATTTAATTCGTCCAATAAGCCTTCAAAATACTTAGCTATTTTATGCTTCCGATGCGTCTCTAAAAAATTCAGATTCGACTTATCTCTCTTGATCAGAAAATCTAATTTTCAACTCGTTTTAAATCCCTCGGATTACTCGTAGTGCGTGTGACTAAATAGGCTTTCGATTTATGTTGGCCATCTATAATTAACCAATTATAGAACGATCATGAGTGGCACCTAGTAGTACATCATGATCCCCAATTAATCGAAAGATCAACGGTTGACCTCAGAAACAATTCTGAAACCCGTCAGCAGCTATAATGAATCGTGCCCCATTCCCTTCACCATCTTATACCCACATGGTTCAGGACACGGTCTATGTGTGTCAGTCCCCACTAGGCTGACTACGTCACACCTAGCCCAAGTAATGTTTTTCTCGTCATATGGATTCTAATTACTCTCATGTATCTGAGAGATTCATACTCTGAACATGTGATGCTCTGGCCAGAGGCTTCGAGTAACAATCCAACGATAGGCCTTGGGTATACATCTCCTCGCAAGGAGTGGTGAATCCTTTGTAGGCTGTTCAAACATCTTCGGGCACTTCGGCTTATACCCAACCATCCTGGGTCCACACCTCCTTGGAGATGCTTGCTTATGATGTCAAAGTATAAGTCTTCATGACCAAGATGACTTGAACACCGCAAGTCAAAGGAAATCGCATTTAAGCTGCAGTAAGAACTTCATTGACATATCTATATGTAGATTACCATATGAAGTTTTACAGCCAATCACTCCAATGAACTAGTTCCCTTAACTAGCATTCATGTTTATCTCCGGACATCCCAATGTCACCAACCAGTGAGAATCAGCTGATTAGAGAATAACCCATGCTAGTCTCAACATAATTGATAGTGTCCGTATTTATCAATTCATCGACTAGGGATAATTTCAATACTTCACAATTGCACATGTATAGATAATCACTAGTTGTGAATTCATCACAAATTCTCTCATGCTGTGAATTGTATTGCGGACATTCAGTAAATGAGTTTAAGATCTCAATCAAATACATAAACATGTATACTCAAATAGTGAATATTCATTTATTAAAATAAATGATTACAATCATAAGGCGATTGCCTTAGGACACTTCTCTCATATTACTAACAAACTCCCACTTGGCCTAATGTCAATCGCTATGGTATCCAATACCACAGGCTCTAACATGACCCTTAAACTTGCTTTGAGGCAAGGCCTTAGTTAAAGGATCCGCTAAATTCCTTTCAGTGAGAATTTTCTCCAAGGCCAGTCGACTGGTCCGAAGCTGCAAACTTTCTGTGGGTTTTGGCAGTCGACTGCCTCTGGGCCAGTCGACTGCTCTGCCTCCCAGCTCAGCTCTAGCCACTCTGAACCTTCTCCTTCGCGTGTGCCTTCAGGTCTGCTCCCTTGGCTCGCCCCTTGAAGTCCTCTTCCTCTGGCTATCGTCCCTCGGATGCGCATGCAAGCCTTCCCTTGGCTTGCCTCCATGCCACCCTTCACGTGTGCCCTTCTGAAGTCCACTTCCCGGCTTGCCCTTGGAGCTCTCCTCCCTCGGCTCTCGTCCCTCGGATAGGTTCACCAAGTGTGATTCTCCAAGTCCTACAAACTCAATCACACAAATCAAATACAACATAACACTATAACTTTAAACCTATTCGCCCACACATCAAAACCATGATCTTCCAATCATTTAAGGGCTGATTGTCTCAACAATCTCCCCCTTTTTGATGCGTGGCAATATGTTTAAGTTAGAGATAAATAGCAGTAGCAAAAGCAACAATAATAGATAGCAATTGAAAAAGCATGAGACATAGTAAACCTAAGAGGCAACCTCCCCCTTAATCTATGTCTTCTCCCCATTTTCAATTCTAATCTGAATCCAAGTTAAGTTACCGCTTAACAACAACAATATGTAAAAATATAAGACATATCAAAACCTAAGAGGTACCTCCCCCTTAATCCATGTCTTCTCTTCAAATTTTAACCTTTCAAGGTCTAAGTTAGACAAAATACCTAAAATCATCCATTTTAAGTTAAAATTCTAACTTAAACCACCCATTCTCCCCCTTTGACACCATCAAAATGATTGCCTTGAGCAACCCAAACCTATGGCATCATATGTGAGAACAATTTATTTCTGAATTTTCTCACAGCAGCTGAAAATAGCTGTGCCAGTCGACTGCCCATAGGGCAGTCGACTAATATGCCATCAGTATGAAATTTCAGCTTTTCTGTCGAATTTCAGAAACTCCCAGAAAATTCTAGAAAATTCCAAAAATTATAAAATTTTGCATGATTGTTTTAAATGATATACTCTATCAGGGAAAAATATTAAACCATATAAAATTCCAAACATGCATAACTTTTGACAAAAATCCAAAAGTTTTGAAAAACACTACATTTTGTATCAAATTTGGAAACCAAATTTGCAATTATATGACTTTGAAAAACATGGCAAAGTATGTAAAGCATGAAATGGTTTTCAAAGTTTTAAAATGTCCAACTATGATCTTTGGCAAAGTGTCCATTGACTAAACACTTGCCTCCCCCATAGTTGGTCTAGTTTTGATATTTTGATACTTTTAATGGCTCAACAATGTGCCACAAGCACAAGTGACCCAAATGTATCACTCTATTGGATCAAGCACCCTTTTTCAAAGCTGATGTGTCCAAGTTCATTCTATACTTCCACAAAACACATTCCAAGGCCTCTTCTTAAGGATGTAAACTCCGATTCGGGAAGAAGCTTGGTAAAGATGTCGGCTAGGTTCGACTTTGATTCAACATAGTGTAGTTCTATGTCTCCCCTTGCCACATGGTCTCTAATGAAGTGATGTTTCACTTCAATGTGTTTTGTCCTAGAATGATGAACCGGATTTTTAGTTAAGTTGATTGTGCTTACATTATCACACAAGACTTTGACCTTGGTGTAATGTAGCTCATAGTCCTCTAAGGTGTGCATGATCCAAAGGAGTTGGGAAACACACCCACCCATTGCCACATATTCTACTTCCGTTGTTGATAGGGCAACACATGGTTGTTTCCTACTACTCCAACTAACTAAGGAAGACCCAAGGAATTGACATCCTCCACTTGTACTCTTCCTATCTAACTTACACCCCCCATAGTTCGAGTCGGTGTATCCAATTAGGTCAACATTAGGGGTTCTAGGATACCAAAGTCCGACGTTTAGGGTCCCTTTCACATACCTTAGGATCCTCTTGACTACAACCAAATGAGACTCTTTGGCACATGATTGGTACCTTGCACACATACCTACCGCAAAAAGTATGTCGGGTCTACTAGCGATTAGGTATAGGAGGCTACCAATCATGCTCCTATAGTGTTTAGAGTCTACCATTTTGCCTTCAATGTCACTATCCATTTTCACATTAGTTCCTATGGGTGTAGATGCTTCCTTAGCATTTTCTAAACCAAATTTCTTTAACATCTCCTTAGCATATTTGGTTTGAAATACATGTGTACCTTCATTAGTTTGCTTTACTTGAAGGCCTAAGAAAAAGGTTAACTCTCCCACAAGACTCATTTCAAATTCATCTTCCATACTCTTGATGAATTCTTGTAGGAAGTCATTATTTGTTGACCCAAAAATGATATCGTCTACATAGACTTGGGCAACAAATATATACTTATCCTTAGATTTTAAGAACAATGTCGGGTCAATTGTTCCTCTCCTAAACCCCTTAGACACTAAAAATGAAGAGAGCCTCTCATACCAAGCCCGGGGAGCTTGTTTCAATCCATATAGGGCTTTCCTTAATTTGAACACGTGTCTTGGATAGTTAGGGTCCTTAAACCTGGGGGGTTGTTCTACATAGACCTCTTCCTTAATGATCCCATTCAGGAATGTCGACTTCACATCCATTTGGTAGAGTGTGAAACCCATGTGAGCGGCATAGGCTAGTAGAATTCTAATTGATTCCAACCTAGCTACAGGAGCATAAGTTTCATCATAATCTAATCCCTCAACTTGGTTAAACCCCCTAGCCACTAATCTAGCCTTGTTCCTAGTGATTTTACCTTGGTCATCTAATTTGTTCCTAAAGACCCATCTTGTGGTTACAATGGTACAATTAGTGGGTCTAGGAACTAACTCCCAAACCTCACTCCTCTCAAATTGGTTTAGCTCTTCTTGCATGGCCAAGACCCAATCAACATCTCCCAATGCTTCATCAATGGTCTTGGGTTCGAATTGGGAGATTAGAGCTATTTGACTCGTTTGATCTCTAAAGTATGATCTAGTCCTTACTCCTTGAGTCACATTACCCAGAATTTGGGCAATAGGATGATCATGGTGATGTCTCAAGGGCCTGGAGGCTGTAGTTTCATTTACTCCTTCTTCCTCATCCTCTAGTGTGTTTCTTACTCCCCCTTGATCATTGCCCTCCAAATGTAGGTCTTGGATTCTTTGAGCAAAGGGTTGGACTTCTTCTATATCCTTATCAATAGAAGCCTATCTAGGGTAGGTACTAGTAGTTTCATCAAATTTGACATTAAAGGACTCCTCAATCACTTTTGTCCTCTTGTTGTACACTCTATAGCCCCTACTAGTTAAAGAGTATCCTACTAAGATTCCTTCATCGGCTTTTGACTCAAATTTTCTTAGGTCGTTGATAAGTACCATTTTTGTGATTATTTTAGATGTTAAAATCCATGTTTGACCTATGTTTTTATTGCTTAATTATGATTTTACCCTAGGTTTTGGAACTTTATCTTATTTTGGACTTAATTGCAAAATTACATAATTTTTGGATTATTTGGCCACTAATTTTCTGATATATTTTTGTAGGCATGAAAGGATCCTGGACCTAGGGCATATTGGGTCAAACTTGAGTCGGAAGTGACCCGGATCCAATTATCAAGCCTACGATTAATCCGGGCCGTCCGATTCAAGAGCGGCTAGATCTGAGCCATCCGGGACGATCTGAAGCAATCTGAGCTAGGGTTAGGGTTGATCAAGCTCTATGATCAAGATCTGAAGGTTTCATCCCAATCAGAGCTAAATCAACCGTTGGATCAAGCTTGGAGGGCTCTAGAGCGTCCATTCATAGATTGAGTTGATCTGGACCATCCGTTGCATATCTGGAGGATCCGAGCTACCACAAGGCAGATCCTGACCCCAGATCAACATCCTCAAAGTTTGGGTCAGATCAGATGAAGATCAACTGTTGGATTTCTCAAATTAATCACAACCGTCCATTGATAGCTATTTAATCAGATTTTCCCAGCAGCTTCTCCTCGTCGCGTCTCCGCCGCACTGTTCATCTTCTTCGAGTTCTTCGTTTCTTTAGCTTAGTTCTTCATCCAAAGGGGCGCGACCCCTCAAATCTTTCATCAAGGCAAGGGTTAGGTCAGTATAGAGAGTCTCAGTGAGGTTTCCGATTGAAGTTTTGCTCAATAGAGAAGCTGCGCGAGGTCTCGGCAGTTTCACTATCCGAATTCAGAGAACTCAGCTGTGATCCATTCCACTGCATCCGAGCTGACCAGAGGGGTTCCCTGGAAGGTCTCGGTCATTCCCTAATCAAGATCGCAAGCCACCACAGTGAGTTTGAAGGATTCGGAAGCTGATTTCAGTTTAAGCAGAAATCTGATCAGCTTCGGTAGCAGAGGCAATTTGCACTGATTTGTGGAGCTTGCGGGTCCGAGGTTCTCCCTTGATTGACAACCAAGGAGCTCTTGAGTTGGAGAATGGTTGAGGAGTAGCTTAGACACTTAATTTTCATTTGTTTAGCTGTAGATTTCAATTCGGCGCACTGTTCTGTTCTGAAATTCTTGTTCAGCTACTGTAATTTGCGATTTCTGAGTTGTTAGCCATAATTTAGCTTCAATTCTGCAAGTAGAGTAATTTAGGAAGTTGTTTAGTGATAGATTGAGTTAGATTTCAGTTTAATTGTAGCCTAAATTGTTGCGTGCCATTTTCTTAGTTGCGTATCAGTTTTATTGTCCTGTTTTTGTTCAGTTTCGAATTTTTTCAGCTTTTGTTTCAATTCGACTTGTGTAGTTAATTCCCTGCAATTAAAGATCACATTTAGAGAGTTAATTTAGTTGATCCAAGTTCGGTTGATAGGTAATTTCATTTCTGAAGTTGGTTCATGTCTGAAAACTGCCAAATTCAGCAGATCCAGCTTGCGTATCAAGTGGGATCTGTGATTTTCGATTTTGTGTTCTGAGTTTGAGTCAGTTGCATTAGTTCTTCTGGGTTTGAGCATTCATTTCAATTGTTTAGTTTGCATTGCATTCAGTTTTTGCTTATCTGCGCATCCATTCCTGCTGCACACCAGTTTCCAATTTCTGAACTCCATGTCTGATTTCATGCTCTCAATTTCTGCAGTCGACCTGTTTTGGCAGATAAGTTGATAACCGGACTTTTAATTCTGCATTCAATAGATTGCTTGCATCCTATTTGTTTGCTTTATATTCCTTTGTTCTTCATCAGCTAGGGTGTATCGATTTTATAGTTGAATTGCAGAATTTCATTTCTGCAGTTAGAAATTACCAATTCTGTCAATGTTTCTGTTTTACCCGGTCATATGGAGTCTGAATCTTACAATTAATCCTGCATTTCCCTGCATATACAGCTGCTCTTTCCAAGTTTGATGGGTAGTTTTCAATGCTGAAACTGTTGGAAGTAGTTTTTGGCACAAAAGTTTCAAGTTTTGGCACAAAGGGTTCCATTGCTTGCCAAGCTATTTTGTGGCACTGTTTTGCATCCGAATTGTGTTTTCTTGGTATATGATTGTGTTGAAATCAATTTCATGTGCATGTGATTTATCTCTGGATTGTAATCTCAATTTTGGAACATAAGCATCTCAATTTGCATATCTAGTTTGTTTTATGGTTGCATTGTGTGTCAAGACAAAATTTCGGTTGGGTGGCACTTCTTGGAGTTGAATGCAATTTGTTGCATACACTTGCACTTGAGTTTAGAAGTATCTTTGCATTTGGCTAAGTGTTTGGTTAATTCGGTTTCCATTTGGTTGAGCTATTACTTGCCATCTATCTCTTAATTCATTTGTGTAGTTTTCCCTTCTTTACACTGTGATTTCATTCTTGATTGCAACCCAAAACCCAATTTTGATTTGAAACCCGAAAACACAAACGACATAAATACAAGCGTGAATCACACAACGTCAACTAGTCCCCGAGAAAAATACGACCTGTGGCCCCTATATTACATTTCCATTCTTTTGATTGTAAAAGGGTTTCCTCCAGCATTTCATTGATATTTAAATTTGATGAGCCCATACATTTCGTGACAAATTAATTAGTATATTTGGGCGCGTCAAATTTTTGGCGCCGTTGCCGGGGAAGCAACTAGTTGATTTGTTTGATTTTTGCTTGTATACTTTTTGATATATCATTGAGTTCTATTTTTTGTTGCTTATTCTTTTGTATACGGGTACTGCTATTTTTTCTTGTTTGTTTTGTGACAGGACTGCCAGTTCAGAATGTTTACATCTACTTACCAGCAGCCGTGTCAACAATTCCAACAAAATCAACAACTAAATCAGTTTTTTCAGCCTAATTGTCAGCCAAGTCAGCCCTTCCAATTTCAGCAGCCAAGTCAACCAAATTTCCAACAATTTCAGGAAGGGCAGCCACAATTTCAAGGTTTCGATCAACAAATTCAGCAATTTCAGCTACCATGTCAACAATTTCAGCCACCACAACCATTTCAACCGAATTTTCAGCCAATTCAGCCATTATTCCAGAATTTTCAGATTGGGCAGCCATCATTTCATCAATTTCAGCCCAATTTCCAGCCACAAATTCAGCATGGGCAGCCACCATTTCAGAATTTCCAACAACAAAACCAGAATTTCCAGCCCACTCAAATTCAGTGTTCACCACCACAATTTCAACCTCAGATTCAAGATTTCCAGGGCTACCATTCACAGCAAGTTCAACCATCCTGTCAACCACAATTTCAACATTTTCAGCAAGATTTCCAGTTTCAAGGACAGAATTTTCAGCAAGACACTCAGAATTTTCAGCCCCTCCCATTTCAGCAGTCTAATCAAGAAGGCATTGATGATCCTGACTGGGATGAGGCTCAACAACAGAGGGTTGAGGATATGTTTCAACAGATGATGCAGCAACAACAATTACAGCAGCAAAGTTTCCAACAAGTTCTACAACAACAAGAGCAAATTTTACAACAACAACGGCAAGGCATCGAACAACGCCTTGCACAATTAGTTGATCAATGGAATCAAATACAAGCTCAAAGATTGGAATAATCAGATGATTCTATAGGTGCAGGGGATTGCACAGAGCCCCAGGAACCACCTATATTGATTGATGCATCAGAAAATTCAGAGGATAGGATTGAGAGTGTAGGGGATTGCACAGAGCCCCAAGAATCACCCATTCCTATTTCACAGGACCATTCTCATCTTTTATTTTGTGATTATAGTATTATTGAAGGTCCTAATTTTTCTAATTTGGTTGATACAGGAATGGTTGAGGAAGATGATTCCATAGGTGTAGGGGATTGCACTAAGCCCCAGGGACCACCACAATTACCAGAAAGTGTAGGGACTTGCATGGTGGAAGCAAGAACCCAAGGATCACCTACTCTAGTTGAGTGTCCACCAGAGCCTGAGGCTGAAGAGGAGACTGCACATGATCAGGAGGAGACCACAGATATATCTACTTTTGTAGAATCTCCAGGTACTTTTCAGCACGATCAGGTAAATTCTCCTCCTAATTTTTCTGAAATTTGTAATGAGGTACCTCAAACTGATCTTATTGTTTGTGATATACTTAGGGATACATCTCTTGTAGAAAATAATTGTGAAAAATCCCTAGAGGTACCTAGTGTAGAAATTGTTGAAAATGAAGCATGTGGTGTTACATTAGATGCAAATGCTGAGTGTGAAAATTTTTTAGGGGTGCCTAGACTTGATGTTGATTTTTGTGATGAATCTCTTGACATATCTTATTCTGGAAATAATTTTGAAAAATTCATTGAGGCACCACAAATTGATTTTATTGGCTGTGATACATTATTTGATACATCCTTGGTAGAAAATAATTGTGAAAAATTTATTGAGACACCAAGAATTGATTTCATTGAACATGATGCAGATTTGGATTCATTTCATGCAGATACTTATATCATTTTATTTCTTTCTGACCCTGCACGCTTGAGAAAGGTATTACACTGTTTTGCAGGGTCCAGAAGACTCCAAGAGTGGGTACTCCAGCTGAACAGACTTCAACCTCCTGGAAGTACTTCTGAAAGGCATCAAGAAGGAGGAGAAGATCTTACTTTAATCCATAGCCCTCCATTCCTTCCATGGATTTTGAACCTGAATCGCCTTAGGCCACCAGAGAATATTTTTGTGAAGTTCAAGTGTGGGGGAGTCCTAGCTCTCTCAGCCACCGATTTTCCTCCACTACCACGGTGGAGGCTACTTTTGGATAGACTCCGTCCACCTGAAATAAAGGGGAGTTTGTTCCTTTTTGCATTTTCCTTCATTTTGCTGACTTTTAGAATTTTCTTTTAAATCGAGTCCTTGATAATAAATGCATGAGTAGAGTAGAATGCATAGGAGTCATTGTAAATATCTTGTTATTTCCTTTTAGCACTTTTGCATGAGTAGAAATAAAAGTATCCCTTTAGGTTTTCTCCATAGCATTTTAGAGTCTTTTAGAAAATAAATTAAATTTGGTTGTCAAAACTTAGGATTTGAGTTCATGGATGAAATCTTGGATGCTTGAGTACGATTTTGCTTTGGATTCTTAATTGAGAATTTGAGATGGATTATTTTTACCTAGTGAGATTAGCCTTATTTGTGACACACATGTTATTGAACTCTAGAACTTGCTTAGTTTCTTTTAAAACCATATTTCGTTGATTGGATCACATTTATGAAGACTAATCCTATTGTTTCCATTTTTCCATGATCATACTTGATGCATACTCTTCTTGAATTGTCTTTCTTTATTCCTAATCTTAACCCCAATTTTTCTATGGATTTGTTTGCTTGGGATGTTTTCTCGATGTTATTTTGCCCGAGACGGACAAAGTTTTAAGTGTGGGGGAGTGATTAGTGATTGGGAAGCAATTTCGTTTCGAAAAAATTTTTGAGTGAGTTGGATTGCCAAGAATGCGCAAGGGAGATGGAAGCAATTGGAGATCTTGTTTCCTTATCATATTTTGAAGATCCAAGTGGCATGGTGTGACAATGAAAATTTTTCTGCAAGAAGATACAAAGGCACGCAAAAGCAAAAAGAAAGCAAAAGTTCATGCCAAAATGAAGTTATCTTGGGTCCGGAGATGGATTGGATCAAGAATTGGGGAGCTGAGAAAAAAAAAATGGAAGAGGATGTACAATTCAATTGCAAAGAACCTATGGAAAGAGTCTAAAAAAAAAAAATCAGCAAGTGGATGATTGTTAAACCCAAAATGGAATGGTAAAAGAAGTGGTCAAGAGATTGAATACAAAAGAAAGAAATTCAAAGAAGGAGAGATTGTTTCGGTATCACTTGAATTCAATGGGCATAGACACAGTTAGTATCCATCTAAATCCAATTTTGGATGTTGAAAATCAGTGATGTAGTGCCAAATTGAGTGAAGCATTTTTGAAGAAGATTTCGGCAATGAAAAAGCAAAATGGCACGCAAGCAAAAGCAAGGATGTGCCATAGAAAAAAATCAGTAAAGCTTGGACTTGCAGCTGTATCTAGCATTGGAAATCAGTAAACTTTGTATCAAAGAGAATTGAAGCTGTACCATCTGAAAACAATCTGAATTTTGCAGCAGGAAAATCTGAAACATGGCAGACATTTGTGCCAAATCAGAGGAAGGAAGCTGTGCCAAGTTCAAATGTGCCGAAATTGATCAACTTGAAAACTGTAATCTGCCGAGAGCTGAATGTTAGAGCTGATGAATGAAGAATAAAAGCTGGAAATTCGAAACTGCATTGCAATGGGGAGTTCAATGAGAAATATTGGTATGCAAGGAAGAGGAAGTAAAAATCTGCTATTTGGAGCTGCCATTTCTTTATGCCAATATGATGATCAGTCCACTTGAAGCACTTGAGGAGGGAGTTGATCAGATTTGAAAGCTGAAAAACAGTGTGCAGATCAGTGATGGGAGTGAGCTGAAATGATACAATTTGAGCTGTTTTGAATGGAAACTAATGAAAGGTTGCTGCCAAATGCTAGCATCTGAACTGAAGCTGAGTGAAAGCTGATACAAGCTGGAAATTCGAAACTGCATTGCAATGGGGAGTTCAATGAGAAATATTGGTATGCAAGGAAGAGGAAGTAAAAATCTGCTATTTGGAGCTGCCATTTCTTTATGCCAATATGATGATCAGTCCACTTGAAGCACTTGAGGAGGGAGTTGATCAGATTTGAAAGCTGAAAACCAGTGTGCAGATCAGTGATGGGAGTGAGCTGAAATGATACAATTTGAGCTGTTTTGAATGGAAACTAATGAAAGGTTGCTGCCAAATGCTAGCATCTGAACTGAAGCTGAGTGAAAGCTGATACAAGCTGGAAAGAAGCTGAAAAATCTGAATTGCAGCAAAAGGAGAACTACTGTGGGCAGTTAACAAATGAAAGGAAAAATCTGAGAAAAGCTGGAATCTGAAGACAAGTTGAAGAAAAGCTGAATTGAAGCTGAGAAATCTGAAAATTCTATGCCAAAGAAACATCTATGAATCTGAATTGAAGGCTGTAAATCTGTGGTTCCAAAAAGCTGGAAAGAAATCATGAAGCTGTAGCTGCTGAATTCTGAAGCAGAAGAATGCAGATACGAGCAGAAAATTGCAGCATAAATCTGAAGCAATTACAGCAGGTTCAGCAATGCAGGGATGATCATAGAAGCTGCCGAGTGCTAAATCTGAAGCTGAATTGCAGCTGTAAGTGAATTGAAGTTGAAAAATCAGTAACATGTTGCTACACTCTGATGTGAAGCTGCAAAGTGCTGAAGAATCCATGAAAAGCTGCTGTAAATTTCTGCATTCGAAAAGAATCAGTGGGAAAAGATAGTAAGGCAGTTTTATACCAATTTCCAATTGAATTCATGCTTTCTAAATCAGAAATACCTGGCTGCCTTCAAACCGAACTTGCAGAATGATTTTTGATTGCACTTTGATTGCACTGAACTTCTTTGGAGCAGAATTTTTGAGGAAGCAGTTTAAATGCTCCACTAATCCTAAATACCAACTGAATTGAAGAAATTAGAGTGTTGGAAGATCTGATATGCTCCAGCTAAGACCAATTGCAGAAAAGAAAAAAAAATAGAACACAGTTTGAAGAGAAATCAGAAAAAAAAAAAAGAGAGAAACAAGAGCAAGTTGGCACACCATTGACTTGGCACCATAAATCAGTGAAGATTTCTCTCATCCGAATTAAAAGCTTTGCTCCACTATATTTCTGACCCTGCTAGAGAGAAAGGAAGAGAGGAAAAATCAGAAAAGAGAAGAAAGAAGAAAAGATAGCAAGCAAGGTGGAAAATTGGCACAAAGGGACTAGTGAGGAATTTTCATTGAATTTTTGAAGGGCAAGGCAAAAGTTTTACTCCATCAAACATTTGAGCACATTAGAGGACTGACAAGAAGGCAAAGTTCATTGGAGACATCCTCAAGCACTCAAGTCTTCCACTTTATCAATTTTCTATTTCCTTGATTTTTACTCCATTTCTTATCATTTTCCATGTTTACACTTGTTTTTATAGATGTTGATCCTAATCATGATAAATGGTAGAGAGTAGATAATAAGCAAGCCTATGGTAGTGCAAGAAGCATATGTGTAAGAGTGAGCTCCACTTCCATCATCAAGTTAGAAATTAAGAAGAGAGCCACCAATATTTTCCTTGAAAGGCTAGAGATTTAAATTCATCTCAATGACTCATGATAGATGAAAAGGCCAAGTTGTTGATTTAAGGACAAGATAGTAATCCATAGAGCTTAGATTTATGAGAATTGGCAACCCTAGGTAATTTCTTTTCAATTGTTTCTAATTATGCTTAAGAAAGCCTAAGGGATACTTATTTAGTTGTTTCGCGAGACGCTCAAGGTTAAGTGTGGGGGAGTTGATAAGTACCATTTTTGTGATTATTTTAGATGTTAAAATCCATGTTTGACCTATGTTTTTATTGCTTAATTATGATTTTACCCTAGGTTTTGGAACTTTATCTTATTTTGGACTTAATTGCAAAATTACACAATTTTTGGATTATTTGGCCACTAATTTTCTGATATATTTTTGTAGGCATGAAAGGATCCTGGACCTAGGGCATATTGGGTCAAACTTGAGTCGGAAGTGACCCGGATCCAATTATCAAGCCTACGATTAATCCGGGCCGTCCGATTCAAGAGCGGCTAGATCTGAGCCATCCGGGACGATCTGAAGCAATCCGAGCTAGGGTTAGGGTTGATCAAGCTCTATGATCAAGATCTGAAGGTTTCATCCCAATCAGAGCTAAATCAACCGTTGGATCAAGCTTGGAGGGCTCTAGAGCGTCCATTCATAGATTGAGTTGATCTGGACCATCCGTTGCATATCTGGAGGATCCGAGCTACCACAAGGCAGATCCTGACCCCAGATCAACATCCTCAAAGTTTGGGTCAGATCAGATGAAGATCAACCGTTGGATTTCTCAAATTAATCACAACCGTCCATTGATAGCTATTTAATCAGATTTTCCCAGCAGCTTCTCCTCGTCGCGTCTCCGCCGCACTGTTCATCTTCTTCGAGTTCTTCGTTTCTTTAGCTTAGTTCTTCATCCAAAGGGGCGCGACCCCTCAAATCTTTCATCAAGGCAAGGGTTAGGTCAGTATAGAGAGTCTCAGTGAGGTTTCCGATTGAAGTTTTGCTCAATAGAGAAGCTGCGCGAGGTCTCGGCAGTTTCACTATCCGAATTCAGAGAACTCAGCTGTGATCCATTCCACTGCATCCGAGCTGACCAGAGGGGTTCCCTGGAAGGTCTCGGTCATTCCCTAATCAAGATCGCAAGCCACCACAGTGAGTTTGAAGGATTCGGAAGCTGATTTCAGTTTGAGCAGAAATCTGATCAGCTTCGGTAGCAGAGGCAATTTGCACTGATTTGTGGAGCTTGCGGGTCCGAGGTTCTCCCTTGATTGACAACCAAGGAGCTCTTGAGTTGGAGAATGGTTGAGGAGTAGCTTAGACACTTAATTTTCATTTGTTTAGCTGTAGATTTCAATTCGGCGCACTGTTCTGTTCTGAAATTCTTGTTCAGCTACTGTAATTTGCGATTTCTGAGTTGTTAGCCATAATTTAGCTTCAATTCTGCAAGTAGAGTAATTTAGGAAGTTGTTTAGTGATAGATTGAGTTAGATTTCAGTTTAATTGTAGCCTAAATTGTTGCGTGCCATTTTCTTAGTTGCGTATCAGTTTTATTGTCCTGTTTTTGTTCAGTTTCGAATTTTTTCAGCTTTTGTTTCAATTCGACTTGTGTAGTTAATTCCCTGCAATTAAAGATCACATTTAGAGAGTTAATTTAGTTGATCCAAGTTCGGTTGATAGGTAATTTCATTTCTGAAGTTGGTTCATGTCTGAAAACTGCCAAATTCAGCAGATCCAGCTTGCGTATCAAGTGGGATCTGTGATTTTCGATTTTGTGTTCTGAGTTTGAGTCAGTTGCATTAGTTCTTCTGGGTTTGAGCATTCATTTCAATTGTTTAGTTTGCATTGCATTCAGTTTTTGCTTATCTGCGCATCCATTCCTGCTGCACACCAGTTTCCAATTTCTGAACTCCATGTCTGATTTCATGCTCTCAATTTCTGCAGTCGACCTGTTTTGGCAGATAAGTTGATAACCGGACTTTTAATTCTGCATTCAATAGATTGCTTGCATCCTATTTGTTTGCTTTATATTCCTTTGTTCTTCATCAGCTGGGGTGTATCGATTTTATAGTTGAATTGCAGAATTTCATTTCTGCAGTTAGAAATTACCAATTCTGTCAATGTTTCTGTTTTACCCGGTCATATGGAGTCTGAATCTTACAATTAATCCTGCATTTCCCTGCATATACAGCTGCTCTTTCCAAGTTTGATGGGTAGTTTTCAATGCTGAAACTGTTGGAAGTAGTTTTTGGCCCAAAAGTTTCAAGTTTTGGCACAAAGGGTTCCATTGCTTGCCAAGCTATTTTGTGGCACTGTTTTGCATCCGAATTGTGTTTTCTTGGTATATGATTGTGTTGAAATCAATTTCATGTGCATGTGATTTATCTCTGGATTGTAATCTCAATTTTGGAACATAAGCATCTCAATTTGCATATCTAGTTTGTTTTATGGTTGCATTGTGTGTCAAGACAAAATTTCGGTTGGGTGGCACTTCTTGGAGTTGAATGCAATTTGTTGCATACACTTGCACTTGAGTTTAGAAGTATCTTTGCATTTGGCTAAGTGTTTGGTTAATTCGGTTTCCATTTGGTTGAGCTATTACTTGCCATCTATCTCTTAATTCATTTGTGTAGTTTTCCCTTCTTTACACTGTGATTTCATTCTTGATTGCAACCCAAAACCCAATTTTGATTTGAAACCCGAAAACACAAACGACATAAATACAAGCGTGAATCACACAACGTCAACTAGTCCCCGAGAAAAATACGACCTGTGGCCCCTATATTACATTTCCATTCTTTTGATTGTAAAAGGGTTTCCTCCAGCATTTCATTGATATTTAAATTTGATGAGCCCATACATTTCGTGACAAATTAATTAGTATATTTGGGCGCGTCAGTCGTCTTTGGTGTTTAAGATGTAGACTTTACATCCAATGACCTTAGAATAGTGGACTTGGGGTACTCTTCCATTCCAAAGTTCAAAGGGTGTTTTACCTAAAAACCTATGTATCAACACCCGGTTTTGGATATAGCAGGCGGTGTTAACCGCTTCGGCCCAAAAGTAGCTAGGAAGAGAGAATGCATTAAGCATAGTCCTAGCAGCTTCTTGTAGGGCTCGGTTTTTCCTCTCAACTACCCCATTTTGTTGAGGAGTCCTTGGGCATGAAAACTCATGCTTGTACCAATTTTCAACACAAAATTATGTGAAGTTAGCATTTTGGAACTCCCCACCATGGTCACTCCTAATTCGATTTATTTTGATGTTCTTTTCGTTTTCTACCCTTTTACTAAATCCTATAAAGATATCTAGGGTATCATCCTTATGTTTCAAGAAATAGACCCAAGTAAACCTAGAAAAGTCATCTACTATTACTAGGCAATACTTACTCCCCACAAGTGAAGGAGTACTATGACAATCAAACAGGTCTATGTGCAAAAGTTCTAAAGGTAAGGAAGTGGTGATTAGAGTTTTACCTTTGTGTGATGCTTTGGATTGCTTTCCCTCTTGGCATGCATCACACAACTTGGTCTTCTCATACTTGATGATTGGGAGTCCCTTCACCAATTCTTCCTTGGCCACTCTTGCAATGTTCCTCATGTTGTTGTGTCCAAGTCTTCGGTGCCACAACCACCCTTCTTCTTCTTTAGACATGAGACACTTAACAACATTGTTAGTAGCATAAGATAGATCAAGATAATATAAGTTTGCTTCTCTAAACCCTTCTAATATGATAGTGTTTGCGTCACTTTGCCTTATTACACATTTATTAGCATGAAATTCTATTCTAAACCCGGCATCACATAGTTGACTTACACTTAATAACTTAAACTTCATATCTTTGATTAAAAGTACTTTATGAATAGAAATAGTGGGAGATACCTCAATTGTGCCCCTACCAATGATCCTTAACTTTCCACTGTTCCCAAAGGAGACCGTCCCTTCTCTTCGGTAGCTTATAGTGGTGAACTTGCTCACATCCCCGGTCATGTGTCTTGAGCATCCACTATCTACTATCCACAAAGTTGGGGCTTCCTTCACCTTTACCTAAACAACACGGAAAACACACTCTTTTGCTACCCATATTTTTGATCCATAAGTATCATTTAAGAATTTCTTAGGTACCCATGCCTTCTTTGTGGTTCCCCTAGCCCCTAGTCTCCTAGATGCACCAATCCTACCGGTAAGTGAGACAAATGCTACTTCCTTGATCTTCGGTCTATAACCCAATCCGGCCTTGTTATATACAGCCCTTTGACTGTTGATGATAATATCAAGGTTACTTGATCCTACTTGGAATTTCCTAAGGGCCTTTGTGAGGTCATCTACTTGTCTCCTTAACTCCTTATTTTCATTTTCTATATGTGGAACATGTGAAGAGGTAGAGCTAACATTCAAATCTTTAAGTTTAATAACTTCTACTCTATGCATGGCAATTTCTTCCTTAAGATCCTTAATTCTACTTCTAGCCTTAGCTAAATCCATGTTCGTGCTAGAAATATTTTTCACTAAGGTAGAGGAGGGTAAGTGGTATACCTCACTTACCGAAGCTTCTGACTCTGATGATGATGAAGTGGAGGAGCTCTCATCTTCACTGCTTGAGCTCCGTTCATCGTCTGATGAGTCCGAGTCATCTTGTGCCATGAGAGCGAAGTAGGAGACTTGCTCTTCTTCTTCCTCTGAGAATGAGGGATCGTCCCAAGTTGCCTTGAGGTTCGTGGCACTCTTTTCCTTTCCCTTTGACTTCTTCTTGTCATTCTTCTTCTTGTCCTCCCTTTTCTTCAACTGGGGACACTCATTCTTCATATGTCCCTCTTGGTAACAGTTGTAGCATATTATCTCCTTGGCCTTACCCTTACCTTTGGCCCCTTTCCTAGCATATGATTTGTTAGAAAAACTTTTAAAAGCTTTACGAAATTTCCTTACCATAAAGGCCTTTTGGTCACTGTCCATAGAGGCACTTGACTCTTCTGAGTCCGAGGATGATGAGTAGATCACCTTCTTCTTCTCCTTTCTCCTCTTCTTCTCCTTTTCTGCAACAAAAGCAATACCTTTCTCTTTTGCCGAAATGTTAGCTTGCTCGTGCAGTTCAAATTCACAAAATAGATCGTCCAATTTAACTAAAGATAAATCCCTCGATACCTTGTAAGCATCAACCATGGATGCCCACAGGGTGGTTCTCGGGAAGGCTTGTAAGACATACCTGACGATGTCCCGGTTTTCAATTTTCTCTCCAATTACATGGAGCTTGTTGATCACTTCCTTTACCCTTCCATGCAGTTGACTGACTGTCTCGTTGCTCTTCATGGAGAGGGATTGCAGTTGGGCCACCAACAAGTCCTTCTTGGCTCTTTTGGACTCATTTGACCCTTCGTTCAGTTCTACCAACTTGTCCCATAGTTCTTTGGCGCTCTTGAACGGCCCCACCTTGTTCAGTTGCTCTTTTGAGAGCCCGCATTGAAGTGTGGTGGTGGCCTTGGCATTTGACTGCGCCCTTTTCATCACCTCCTTTGACCATGTCCTCATAGGTGTAGGGTCTCCTCTTTCATCGACGGGCGCCTCGAAGCCATCTGCAACACTTATCCAGGTTTCTATGTTATTCATAAGATAGTACTGCATTCTACCTTTCCAGTACGCGAAGACGTTGCCGTCGAAGAATGGTGGTCGTGCGGTGGAGTATCCCTCTTGAAACGCCATTACAATTGCTCTAGTTGACTGTTAGGTCTTCCGAAATTCACCGGCTTTGATACCAACTGAAGGATCGATTTAGGCGTGCAGATGGGTGGGGTGAATGCACTTTCGCGGATCGTTTTGATCTCTATAGAGTTGTTAGCGCAGCGGAAATAATATGAAAAAGAAATAAACAATGCTAACAAAAAATGTTTTACTTGGTATCCACCCAGATGGGTGACTAAACCAAGCATCCACGCCGCGAGCACCACTTTTCACTATCGAAAAGTCTCCTTGAGGTTGAGAATGTTGGGACCGGGTGCATGTTGACATGGATGCGGGTTCGTAATTTTAAAATTAATTACGTGCAGCGGAAGATTTAGCATAAATAATTTCTCAAATTATTTAACCACACATCTAGCATGCAATCTTATGTTGTGTAGACATGACCATATATTTAAAATTTTACAGAAACATAAACTAATTTACTTGTTACCTCGCGTAACTCGAAGAAAGGGATGAGATACAACCGTAAGCGTCCCTTAGAAGCTCCGCCTCTATTCGCGTCCACGCCGAGTTTTCTTCGGGATAACTTCGCAAAGCCATGAGTTTCATGCCGACAAGAACTACTAGATTCTCCAAAGGCATGACAAGCATACTAAGAGAGAGATGGGAAGACTAACCACCAAATGAAGAACGGAATCAAGATTCCGGGAGGAAGGAAGGAGTTGCGCCCGCTTCTTCTTCTTCTTCGGCAGCTGCTTGGTGGTGGCTGAAGCTCACGGCAAAAGGGGTTCTCCTTTTAGGGCCGGCGGCACTAGAGGAGGGAGAGGGAGAGAAGGAGAGAGAGAGAGAGGACTTATTTCTAGATCTCTTAGATTGAATTCCAAGCCTTGCCTTGGTTCCTTTATATAGTAGTCTCTTAACCGCCAAGTCTCATTATTATGGAATAAATTTTCATAAGAAATTTATCATATAAATTTTTCTATGATTTATTCCATCATGCCAAGTTTTTATCATAATTTAATTTATAATAAAAACAACCATGTCTCCCTTTTCATATGGAATAAATTTTCAGAAGAAATTTATTATATAAATTTTTCTTATCATGGAAAAATCAATTCATAATTGATTTTATAAAATAAAATAAACTATTCAAAGTTTATTTTAATATCCATGAAAATATTAAACCAAACCTCGGTTTATAAAATTTATATTATCCATAATTTTATAAAACAAACCACACTTGGTTTATTTTATAACTTGAACCAAACAATTTGGTTTTCCCTTTTGTTGTGGCCGGCCAAGCAAAGAGGGTAGGGACCCTCTTTGGCCGGGCAAACCCAAGCCAAGATCATATGAATTAAACTCATTTAATTCGTCCAATAAGCCTTCAAAAGACTTAGCCATTTTATGCTTCCGATGCGTCTCTGAAAAATTCAGATTCGACTTATCTCTCTTGATCGGAAAATCTAATTTTTAACTCGTTTTAAATCCCTCGGATTACTCGTAGTGCGTGTGACTAAATAGGCTTTCGATTTATGTTGGCCGTCTATAATTAGCCAATTATAGAACGATCATGAGTGGCACCTAGTAGTACATCATGATCCCCAATTAATCGAAAGATCAACGGTTGACCTCAGAAATGATTCTGAAACCCTTCAGCAGCTATAATGAATCGTGCCCCATTCCCTTCACCATCTTATACCCACTTGGTTCAGGACACGGTCTATGTGTGTCAGTCCCCACTAGGCTGACTACGTCACACCTAACCCAAGTAATGTTTTTCTCGTCATACGAATTCTAATTACTCTCATGTATCTGAGAGATTCATACTCTGAACATGTGATGCTCTGGCCAGAGGCTTCGAGTAACAATCCGACGATAGAGCTTGGGTATACATCTCCTCGCAAGGAGTGGTGAATCCTTTGTAGGCTGTTCAAACATCTTCGGACACTTCGGCTTATACCCAAACATCCTGGGTCCACACCTCCTTGGAGATGCTTGCTTAAGATGTCAAAGTATAAGTCTTCATGACCAAGATGACTTGAACACCGCAAGTCAAAGGATCATTGCACTTAAGCTGCAGTACGAACTACATTGACATATCTATATGTAGATTACCATATGAAGTTTTACAGTCAGTCACTCCAATGAACTAGTTCCCTTAACTAGCATTCATGTTTATCTCCGTACATCCAATGTCACCAGCCAGTGAGAATCAGCTGATTAGAGAATAACCCATACTAGTCTCAACAGAATTGATAGTGTCCGTATTTATCAATTCATCGACTAGGGACAATTTCAATACTTCACAATTGCACATGAAGAGATAATCACTAGTTATGAATTCATCACAAATTCTCTCATGCTGTGAATTGTATTGCGGACATTCAGTAAATGAGTTTAAGATCTCAATCAAATACATAAACATGTATACTCAAATAGTGAATATTCATTTATTAAAATAAATGATTACAATCATAAGGCGATTGCCTTAGGACACTTCTCTCATATCACTAACAAACTCCCACTTGGCCTAATGTCAATCGCTATGGTATCCAATACCACAGGCTCTAACATGACCCTTAAACTTGCTTTGAGGCAAGGCCTTAGTTAAAGGATCCGCTAAATTCCTTTCAGTGGGAATTTTCTCAATTTGTATATCATTCCTACTTATAATCTCTCTGATCAGATGATAGCGGCGAAGCACATGTTTGGATCGCTGATGAGACTTTGGTTCCTTTGCTTGTGCAATAGCTCCATTGTTATCGCAGTAAACCAGTATTGCTTCATCAATGGTTGGAACCACACCAAGTTCTGTGACAAACTACTTGATCTAGACTGCTTCTTTTGATGCTTCCGAAACTGCAATATATTCCGCTTCCATGGTAGAATCCGCTACGGTGTCTTGTTTGGAACTCTTCCAACTTATTGCACCTCCATTCAAAGTAAATACGTATCCAGACTGAGATTTGGAGTCATCCTTATCTGTCTGGAAACTGGCATATGTATACCCACGTATTACCATATCTCATTCTCCATATATTAGGAACACATCCTTAGTTCTTCTTAAGTACTTAAGGATTATCTTGACAGCCGCCCAATGATCCATTCCTGGATCAGATTGGTATCTACTTGTAACGCTCAGAGCATATGATATATCGGGCCTAGTACATAACATAGCATACATGATAGATCCTATCGCGGATGCATAAGGAATCTTATTCATGCAAATCCTCTCGTCTTCTGTGCGCGGACACATAGACTTTGAAAGGTTGATCCCATGTCTGATAGGAAGGTAACCTTTCTTGGATTCCGACATGCTAATCCTTTTTAGCACTCGGTCTATATATGTAGACTGTGAAAGACCAAGCAATCGTTTTGATCTATCTCTATAGATTTTAATCCCAAGGATATAGGTTGCTTCTCCCAGGTCTTTCATGGAGAAAGTTTTGGACAACCAAATTTTAACTGACTGTAAGACTGATATATCGTTTCCTATAAGTAATATGTCATCGACATATAACACCAGGAATACGACTGCACTCCAACTAACCTTCTTGTACACACAAGGTTCGTCAAAATTTTGTGAGAAAACAAACTCTTTGATTGTCTCATCAAAATGGATGTTCCAGCTCCTGGATGCTTGCTTCGGTCCATATATGGATCATTGAAGCTTGCATATTTTGGTTTTATCAACCGTTATGAAACCTTCAGGTTGTATCATGTATACATCCTCAAGCAGGTTTCCATTAAGGAAAGCTGTTTTCACGTCCATTTGCCATATCTCATAATCATAATGAGCTGCTATGGCTTGGAGCATCCGAATGGATTTAAGCATAGCTACTGGCGATTAGGTTTCGTCATAATCAATTCCTTGTTTCTGACGATATCCTTTTACCACTAATCTAGCCTTAAAGGTAACAACATTACCTTCCATGTCGGTTTTCTTCTTGAAAACCCACTTGCACCCTATGGGCTTAATCCCTTCAGGTGGGTTAACCAAGTCCCATACTTATTTTCGTACATGGAATCCATTTCAGACTTCATGGCTTCAAGCCATTTGTCCCTTTCTGAACTTTTCAGAACATCTTCATAACTGATAGGTTCGTCATCGCTAATGAGTAACACGTCATTCGATTCACTTATGAGAAATCTGTATCTCTCTGGAATATTGCGTGTCCTATCAGACCTACGAAGAGGTGGTGTTGTTTTAGGTTCAACTGATAGCTCATCATCATGAGTTCTCGGTTGTGGGTCTAGACTAGGTGTCTCTGTAATGTCTATTGGAGTTTCTTGAACTTCTTCAAGTTCAATATTACTCCCACTGTTATCTTGTAAAAGAAATTCTTTTTCTAGAAACACAGCATGCCTTGAAACAAACACCTTTTGTTCCAAGGAATGATAGAATTGGTAACCTTTCGTTTCCTTAGGGTATCCAATAAATAGACATTTATCAGACTTAGCATCCAATTTGTCTGATACAGTCCGCTTCACATAAGCAGGACAACCCCATATTTTAAGGTGAGTTAAATGAGGTTTCTTACTATTCCACGTCTCATATGGAGTAGTAGAGACTACCTTGGTCGGGACTCTATTTAGCAAGTAAACAGCTGTCTTAAGTGCATAGTCCCTAAAGGATTTTGGAAGAGTTGCATGATTCATCATAGATCTAACCATGTCCATCAAGGTTCGGTTACGCCTCTCAGATACACCATTATGCTGTGGTGTATACGGCGGAGTCCATTGAGACAATATCCCATTGTCCCTAAGATAATCTTGAAACTCTTGACTTAAGTATTCACCACCCCGATCGGATCGAAGTATCTTAATACTTTTGCAAAGATGTTTCTCCACTTCATTTCTGAACTCTTTGAATTTCTCAAAAGCTTCAGATTTGTGTTTCATTAAGAACACATACCCGAATCGTGAGTGATCATCGATAAAGGTAATGAAGTAGCTATAGCCTCCTTGTGCAAGAGTTGACATTGGTCCACATACATCAGTATGTATTAGACCAAGCAATTCTCCCACTGGTTTACCTTTTCCGGAAAAGGGTAATTTGGCCATCTTGCCTTTTAAGCATGATTCGCATGTATCAAATGAACCGGGTTCAAATGATTCCAGAATTCCACATCGGTGTAATTTGGTCATGCGTTTCTTACTTACATGGCCAAGACGACAATGCCACGTATAGAAGTCCATTTGATTATCTATTCGAGCACGTTTGTTGCTAACTTCGATATTGAAAACATCACCGGATAAATCTGATGTGTAGATACCTTTGCACAATGTTCCGGTCCCATAAAGAACACCATTTAATATTATGTAACAACAATTGTTACTAAAAGTTAAATGATAACCCTTTTCATTCAAGCATGAAATAGATACAATGTTCTTTATTAACGAGGGAACAAAATAACAATTATCCAATTCTAAGACACGTCCAGTAGGGAGCTTTAGCAAATATGTTCCGATGGCAACAGCAGCAATCGTTGCTCCATTTCCAACTCGCAAATTCGCTTCTCCCTTGACGAGTCTTCTTCTATTCCTTAGCCCCTATATGTCATTACATATATGTGAGCTACACCCAGTATCAAGTACCCAGGTGGTTGAGGAAATAGAGTGGCATTCAATAACGAAGATACCTGAAGAGGATGGGGCATCAGATGCCTTCTTCTTCAAGGACTCAAGATAAACCTTGCAGTTTCTTCGCCACTGACCCTCTTTGCCGCAGTGATGGCAAGTGCCTTTTGGTGTCTTTTCAGTCTTTTTGGCCTTTTTCTTCTTTCCCTTATTCTGTTCCTTGACCTTCCTCTTAGAACCTTTCTTCGAGGAACCAACTAACAGTACCGTCTTCTGATCCTGCTTCACAGAAGGCTCTATATGTTGGGACCGGTAGACGAGCTAGAGGGGGGGTGATTAGCTCCGATTTGCTTGTAGATGATATGTCGCGGCGGAAGACTTCAAGCAATGCTAACACAAGGATTTACTTGGTATCCACCCCGGTCGGGTGACTAATCCAAGGATCCACTCTCTCATGCACTATGAAAGATCTCCTTCTTGAGGTGGAGAAACCTCTTACAAGCTTTCACAAAGATACAACAAGAATCAAAGTAAACACAAAATGAAATCTTACAAGATTTACAATGAATAAACTCTCTTTGCTTTCCTTGCTATCTTTAAGCTTGTGGTTGCCTCTAGAATCTTGGAAATGCAGCAGCAAAGTCCTCCAAGACTTCCCTTGAGATGGCACCAAATGAAGGAGAAGAAGGGGAGAAGAGATGTGGCTCAAAACCTGCGTGAAAACCCTTATACCCGACGCCTAGGGTTCCCTAATCGATTACCCAATCGATTACCACGTCATACTAGCCGTTCAACGGCTAGTTTTTGAACCTGAATCGATTAGCCAATCGATTAAGACTGCTCTTAATCGATTGACCAATCGATTAAGGGAAGGCTGAATCGATTACCCAATCGATTAAGTCACCTTCTGTTCTCGCAACAAACTCTCTTAATCGATTACCCAATCGATTCACTTTCTCCTTAATCAATTACCTAATTGATTAAGATCTTCCTTAATCAATTACCTAATTGATTACCATCCTTCTTAATCAATTACCCAATTGATTAAGATCCTTCTTGTTCTCGCGAGACAACAACCCAATCGATCACCCAATCGATTGAGACCAACCTAACTTGTGTTCACGGTCAACCCCTTTGACCAACCTCAATTTCACGGTCAACCCCTTTGACCAACCTGGATTTCTCCATCCTAGCTCTCAACTAGGACTTAACCTGATTTCCAACCAGGTTTGCCTAACCCTCGAGTTAGGTCTAGTCTCTCAGTAGACTTCCACCTTGCCAGCGTGCAATCTACCCGATTCACCTGGACTTCACCTAGTCCCACTAGGTCTTTTCCCATTGCCAGCGTGCGATCTCCCCGATCCACCTGGACTTCACCTAGTCCCACTAGGTGTGCCTAGTCCCACTAGGTCTTCTCCCATGCCAGCGTGCGATCTCCCCGATCCACCTGGACTTTACCTAGTCCCACTAGGTGTGCCTAGTCCCACTAGGTCTTTTCCCATGCCAGCGTGCGATCTCCCCGATCCACCTGGACTTCACCTAGTCAAGTCTCCAGTCAACCTTGACTCACTCGACATCATACGACATTCAAACATAATTATCAAACATCGAAACATCCAAACATAAGCTTTCCAAGCTTACCAGATCTAAGCTCACCCGAGCTTAGTCAAACTAGGTCAACCCTGACCTAAACCAGATTGCACCAACACTATAGTCTTCAGCAGGTTGAGCAACTCAGGAATGGTAGTCTCCAGCTTGTTCTTCCGATAGTTCATCACAAATTGTGAGTAACTTTTGGGCAAACAATGCAGAATTAAGTCAATACATAGCTCGTAATCCATTGCAAAACCGAGTGCGCCTAGTCGCTCAATGTACCCCAACATCTTCAACACAAACTGTGAGACAGAAGTGCCTTCCTGCATCTTAGAGGTGAAGAGGAGTCTGGAGACCTCAAACCTTTCGGATCTCGCCTGCTCGTCAAACAGCTCATGAAGATGGAAGATGATGGTATAAGCATCCATATGCTCATGCTGCTTTTGCAGCTCAGGTACCATAGCGGCTAACATGATGCAACTCGTAAGTTCAGAATCGGTCACATGTTTCTGATAGGCCACTAACTGGTCTGGAGTTGCATCTTCTGGAGGACGGTTGGGAAGTTGATCTTCAAGGACATAAGCAAGCTTTTTTGCCTTGAGGACTATCCTCAGGTTTCGAAGCCAGTCCATGAAGTTTGGCCCAGTCAGCTTATTGGTGTCCAAAATGGAACGCAAATTCAGAGAAGACATGATCAAGTGATTATCCTAGAAATACAAATTGAGCTTATGTGAGAAGAATGATAAAGAATGCATCAACATACAATAATTAAATCCTATTTATTTTTCGAATTGAATAACCCTTTTTTATCAATTCGGGAGATCGTAGGATCATCTCCAAATAGGTTGATATCCAACCATAGATAAGAACAACCATGGCTGTGGCCATCAAGTTATTCTTAGCTATGAAGGTAGGTAATTATACCGATTACATATCACATATATGTAACTACCACTTTATGCTATCAACTAATTGAATGTTTGCATATATCATTGGGTTGTTAACTCATTAACAAGTATGCAACAATATACATAGCACCCAACTGCACCTCTCTTTACATAGACCTTGGCTGTGGCACAACAAATCGATGCTCCAAGCTTAAGGCTGACCCATTAATCAAGAAATAGTTTTAATATGGTTGGAGCTCATTCAACCGTTTAGTCAGGCTTGGATGTGTCCAACAACCAAAACTAAGGATTGACCTCTGACTCCAACTATATTAATCATAAACTAATTCCATGGTTTGAACATGTCGAGGTTCAAGTCGGGCATGGATGTGTCCATCAACCCAAACGAGAAACAAAACTCCGGTTCTAACCATATTAATGGAAGGTGTTGGCCTTAATATTTTGTAAGGGGTTTTGGGTCTCACCTTTTCTTTTATGCACATTCATGACATATAATTATGTCATGTTCTAACAATTTCCTTAATAAAGTATGTATGTGACTTAATTTATCAAGTCTCATTAATTGAATTAGGAATCGGATTTCCTAATTCTAATTTCACACTTTATTCAAGGAATTGTTTTGGGAAACAATTTCCTAAATTGTCATAATCAAAAATTTCGAAAATAATATGTTTAAGACTTTGATTTCTCTAAATCAAATCTTATTAAATTAAGAGACAGATTTCCTTAATTCAACCACATATTATTTTCATGAAAATCTTATTTAAGGAAATATACTCTATAGGAAACAATTTTCCTAATTAATTTTGGAGACAATAATATGTAAGAGCATCACCTCTTAAATCAAATAAGGAAATTATCATTTGAGAATCACCTCAAAAATTTCCAAGATTTGATCACATATTTTATTTATGGAAAATTAATATCAATAAATAACTTAATTTGGACGGCTCCCCGAGGCTAAATCCAAAATAAGAATTTATTGATAATATAATTTGGACGGCTCCCCGAGGCTCAATCCAAATTAAACATTTGACAATTTAAATTCAATTTAGGAAATTTAATTATAACAACTAACTTTAAATTGGACGGCTCCCCGAGGCTCAATCCAAAATAAAGAATTTTGTAAATAATTTAATTTCCAATTATGAATTTAAATGCCAATTAATATTCCATAATTTATCTAGACTTTCTCGAAAGAAAGTGCCCAAAATTGTAAGCTTTCCATAAATGGAAAGTTTCCAAAAATAAAATTTTCAGAATAATTGTAAGTTTCTGGTACAAAGAAAACTTACGTATTTCCAAAATTGGAAAATTTCCAAAATAGGATCTTTCCAAAATTAGAAAGTTTCCAAAAATGGAAAGCTTTCACAATTGTCATAAAATTTCAGAAATAGGGATATTTCAAAAGTTTGTGAAATTTCATGAGGATTTCCAAACTTTGAAATTCCTAAATCTAAAATTTAACATAATTGGAAAGTTTCCATAATTGAAAATTTTTCCAAAATTGAGATCATGATAAAGTTTTCCGCAAAACAATTATATAATTATGTCGAACACTAACCAGCTCTGATACCACGGTTGGGACCGGGTGCATGTTGACATGGATGCGGGTTCGTAATTTTAAAATTAATTACGTGCAGCGGAAGATTTAGCATAAATAATTTCTTAAATTATTTAACCACACATCTAGCATGCAACCTTATGTTGTGTAGACATGATGATATATTTAAAATTTTGCAGAAACGTAAACTAATTTACTTGTTATCTCGCGTAACTCGATGAAAGGGACGAGATCCAACCGTAAGCGTCCCTTAGAAGCTCCGCCTCTATTCGCGTCCACGCCGAGTTTTCTTCGGGATGACTTCGCAAAGCCACGAGTTTCGTGCCGACAAGAACTACTAGATTCTCCAAAGGCACGACAAGAATACCAAGAGAGAGATGGGAAGACAAACCACCAAACGAAGAATGGAATCACGATTCCGGGAGGAAGGAAGGAGTTACGCCCGCTTCTTCTTCTTCTTCGGCAGCTGCTTGGTGGTGGCTGAAGCTCACGACAAAAGGGGTTCTCCTTTTAGGGCCGGCGACACTAGAGGAGGGAGAGGGAGAGAAGGAGGGAGAGAGAGGACTTATTTCTAGATCTCTTAGATTGAATTCCAAGCCTTGCCTTGGTTCCTTGATATAGTAGCCTCTCAACCGCCAAGTCTCCTTTTTATGGAATAAATTTTCATAAGAAATTTATCATATAAATTTTTCTATGATTTATTCCATCATGCCAAGTTTTTATCATAATTTAATTTATAATAAAAACAACCATGTCTCCCTTTTCTTATGGAATAAATTTTCACAAGAAATTTATTATATAAATTTTTCTTATCATGGAAAAATCAATTCATAATTGATTTTATAAAATAAAATAAACTATTCAAAGTTTATTTTAATTTCCATCAAAATAATAAACCAAACCTCGGTTTATAAAATTTATATTATCCATAATTTTATAAAACAAACCACACTTGGTTTATTTTATAACTTGAACCAAACAATTTGGTTTTCCCTTTTGTTGTGGCCGGCCAAGCAAAGAGGGTAGGGACCCTCTTTGGCCGGCCAAACCCAAGCCAAGATCATATGAATTAAACTCATTTAATTCGTCCAATAAGCCTTCAAAAGACTTAGCCATTTTATGCTTCCGATGCGTCTCTGAAAAATTCAGATTCGACTTATCTCTCTTGATCGGAAAATCTAATTTTCAACTCGTTTTAAATCCCTCGGATTACTCGTAGTGCGTGTGACTAAATAGGCTTTCGATTTATGTTGGCCGTCTATAATTAACCAATTATAGAACGATCATGAGTGGCACCTAGTAGTACATCATGATCCCCAATTAATCGAAAGATCAACGGTTGACCTCAGAAACAATTCTGAAACCCTTCAGCAGCTATAATGAATCGTGCCCCATTCCCTTCACCATCTTATACCCACTTGGTTCAGGACACGGTCTATGTGTGTCAGTCTCCACTAGGCTGACTACGTCACACCTAGCCCAAGTAATGTTTTTCTCGTCATACAGATTCTAATTACTTTCATGTATCTGAGAGATTCATACTCTGACCATGTGATGCTCTGGCCAGAGGCTTCGAGTAACAATCCGACGATAGGCCTTGGGTATACATCTCCTCGCAAGGAGTGGTGAATCCTTTGTAGGCTGTTCAAACATCTTCGGGCACTTCGGCTTATACCGAACCATCCTGGGTCAATACCTCCTTGGAGATGCTTGCTTAAGATGTCAAAGTATAAGTCTTCATGACCAAGATGACTTGAACACCGCAAGTCAAAGGAACATCGCACTTAAGCTGCAGTAAGAACTTCATTGACATATCTATATGTAGATTACCATATGAAGTTTTACAGCCAGTCACTCAAATGAACTAGTTCCCTTAACTAGCATTCATTTTTATCTCCGGACATCCTAATGTCACCAGCCAGTGAGAATCAGCTGATTAGAGAATAACCCATGCTAGTCTCAACAGAATTGATAGTGTCCGTATTTATCAATTCATCGACTACGGACTATTTCAATACTTCACAATTGCAAATGTAGAGATAATCACTAGTTGTGAATTCATCACAAATTCTCTCATGCTGTGAATTTTATTGCGGACATTCAGTAAATGAGTTTAAGATCTCAATCAAATACATAAACATGTATACTCAAATAGTGAATATTCATTTATTAAAATAAATGATTACAATCATAAGGCGATTGCCTTAGGACACTTCTCTCATATCACTAACAGAGAAACCTTTACAGCAGGATCTTCCACTTTACAGATGCAGAAATATGATGGAGGAAGCAAAAGACACTCTACAATTTGGCAGCACTTCGTTACTGTACGGAACTGTACATACACGTGTAACGAGGAGCTCCTTTTGTAGGTGAAAAGGACAGATTCGTAGTTTGTCCAGACTCACACAAGTTGACTGCCCCGGCATTAAATGTTGTCCAACGGCTAGCCAACGGCTAGCAAACAGCTAGCTAACGGCTAGTTTTGGGGTATACCAGTCGACTGCCCCAAGGCCAGTCGACTGGTCCGAAGCTGCGAACTTTCTGTGGGTTTTGGCAGTCGAATGCCTCTAGGCCAGTCGACTGCCCTGCCTCCTAGCTCAGCTCTAGCCACTCCGAACCTTCTCCTTCGCGTATGCCTTCAGGTCTGCTCCCTTGGCTCGCCCCTTGACGTCCTCTTCCTCTGGCTATCGTCCCTCGGATGCGCACGCAAGCCTTCCCTTGGCTTGCCTCCATGCCACCCTTCACGTGTGCCCTTTTGAAGTCCACTTCCCGGCTTGCCCTTGGAGCTCTCCTCCCTCGGCTCTCGTCCCTCGGATAGGTTCACCAAGTGTGATTCTCCAAGTCCTGCAAACTCAATCACACAAATCAAATACAACATAACACTAACTTTAAACCTATTCGCCCACACATCAAAACCATGATCTTCCAATCATTTAAGGGCCGATTGCCTCAATAGGAGCCTCTTCTTGCGCCGCCGGCGGTGAGGAAGAGAGAGGAGAGGCAGCGATAGGTTTTGGAAGAAGAAGAAGCTCTTACTCCTTTCTTCATCTAGTTCTTCTTCTTCATTATCTTCCTCTCAGTGCTGCCTTGTGGCCGACGATCCTTGGGAACTTGGTGTTGCCGGTAGCGCAAGGTGGAGGGGAAGAAAGGCGCCGGCGGCAACAAGGATGGTGGTGGTGAAGGCCAGCGCAAACCCTAGTTGCGAGGGTTTTGCTTGGAGCATTGAAGAGGAAGATGAGAGGAGCATTAATTGGAGGCCTTGGTGATTCGGAGTCTTGGTAGATCGTCACCCACACGACGTCTAAGAGGGGACAGGCATACGGTAGAAGACTGCGAGGTAAAAAAAGAGGTATATCTCTCTTTGGCTCCTTTTATTCTATTATTTCATGTGATATTCTTGTTATTGCATGTGTATTAATTATCATGGTTTAATCAGTTATTAATTAATATTGATAATTAATTATGTCATGGACCCCGAAGATAAGCACAAAAATCGGCGATCCGCTCGTCGTCTTTTCCACGGTCAATCGGTTAAGCGAGTTACAAGGTTCGATCTTTGAGATTGGCTATGTTGTAACTCGAATCGATTAATATGATGACGAGACGGTTGTTTGGCAGATAGGTCTCCATTCGGATTAAATTTTTAATTCGTAAGCATGGAGAGGTCTCTCAAGGACGAATCCATGTACGCTTAGGAAACCCGCCAAGCCATACCCAACAACGTGAAGAAGACGAAAGGCAAGTGCTTCACGTGCAAGCATTCTGGACATTGGAAGGCGGATTGTCCCCGCCGTTAGAAGAATAATTCAGGTATATCTTTTTCTTTAGACGTTGTAACATATTTAGCAGTGTTATCTACCGGTACCTGATGTGTAGATACGGGAACCACTAATCATGTTTGCATTGCTTTATAGGGGTTCCAGGAAACCCGACGATTAGCTGAGGAAGAGATCACCGTCTACATGGGATATGCTACGGAGGTGGCGACTATTGCAGTGGGAGTTATTTATTTGTCTTTAGATAGAAAAATAATGTTTTGGTTTTAAGATGATTGCTTTTATGTACCTAATTTTTAGTAAGAACTCTATTTCAGTTTCGGAAATAATAAAGGATGGATATTCTATTACTTTATGTTATAGAAAGATTATCTGTTTAGGTACATTGATAGACAACTGGTACACTTTAGAACCAAAATCTCCCACGGTGCAAATAGAAGTTAATAGCTCATCTTCTAACCAAAATAAGAGAAAGGTACCTTCCAAGATGAACCGAACATACCTTTGGCATCTAAGACTTGGTCATATTAATCATAGTAGGATTCAAAGGTTGATAGCCAATGGGCCCTTGGGATCATTGGTGGTGGAAAACATCCCAACCTGTGAATCCTGCTTAGAAGGTAAGATGACCAAGAGGCGTTTTAAGGCCAAGGGGTATAGGGCCAAAGATATGTTAGAGTTGGCTCATTCTGTAGTGTGGTCCTATGTTTATCCAGTATAGAGGTAGGTTTGAATACTTTGTCTATTTTATAGACGATTATTCAAGGTATAGGTACATTTACTTGATGTGTCATAAGTATGAATCCTTTGATATGTTCAAAGAATTCATGACTGATGTGGAGAAACATCAAGGTAAAAGTATCAAGACACTACGATTGGATCGTGGTAACGAGTACCTCTTGAGAGAGTTTAGAACTTACTTATCAGAGGTTGGAATTCAATCCCAATTGTCTGCACCCGGTATGCCCTAACAGAACGGTGTAGCAGAGTGAAGGAATAGGACTCTTATGGAGATGGTTAGGTCGATGATGAGCTACTCCGAGTTGCCAGATTCGTTCTAGGGATATGCTCTGGAAATGGCAGCATACGGATTGAACTTGGTACCATCTAATTCAGTACCCTCTACTCCCACAGAATTGTGGACTGGGCGAAAGCCTAGTCTATGACATATTTGGATTTGGAATAGTCCAGCACATGTGCTGAAGGGAGATACTGATAAGTTAGAATCTCGTACAAAGGTACGCTTGTTTGTAGGCTATCCTAGGGGAACAAAAGGCGGTTTACAAAGTCATAAGGATCAGAGGGTGATCATTAGCATGAATGCCCGATTCATAGAGGAGGACTATGTGATGAATCACAAGCCCATGAGTAGAATTATTCTTGAAGAATTAAGAGGGGGTGTTCCGACCTTAGTACCAACTGTATATGAGGAAATACCATAAGTCATTACACCGTGTGTCATAGAAGATACACAGGTGGTACCTCGTCCTAGTGGGAGGGTTGTTAAGACTGTTGGAACTTGGATGGCTAGAGAGGGGGGGGTGAATATAGCCAGACAATTGAAACTTAGCACTTTTCGAATTTCTAAACTCAAAGGGTTAGTAGCACCGCGGAAGCAATAAAAAAACAGAGTATGCAGAATCTAAACCCTAAGCTAAGCACAAGCACAAGAATGCTAACAAAGAGGATTTACAAGGATCGGGGATAACTTGCCCCTACTCCTTGGCGTGCCCTTAAGGTGGGCGATCCCTTGATCGTCGGCAGATCAAGCCACGGAAAATTCGGATAAAATGCAACCTCCTTCTCGGTGGAGTAACCTCTCTACAGCGTTTCAAGATGATGAAGTATTAAGTACAGGAAATAGAAGAAGAAGCCTTACTAAGCACAAAGAACCGCAAGAACACAAGCAAACTCCTCACTGAGCTCCACTCAGCGTAGATCTCACGCAAGAACTCCCTTCTTCGTGTCTTCTCGCTGATGGACTCGCCAAGCTTCTTGTTTCTCCTTCCCAAGTGCTCAAGTAACAGCCGGTTGCTTCAAGATTCAGAGTAGAGTTGCTCGAGAGATGGATCACAGTAATCGCACGAGCAGAACCAGAGATGTCGGAAGAATTCATTGGATTGCTTAGTTACTGAGACTTGTTCGCCACCAAGCACTTAAGTCTCTCCTCACTGATCCCAGGTCACAGCCATCTCACTGCAGCCTCCAACTGCTCACCTGCAACTGCCCACCTACCACTGAGCTCTTCTGGACTCCCTGAGCTTCCCTCAGTTGAGCCCCAATCAGCAGCTCCAGCAGCGCCAGCATCCGTTGCAACCTGAGATGGAAAACGGACAAACCTGCTCTAAGGAAAGACTCCCATTAACTCTCCTTGAGTGTTTGAATCCACTCCTGTCACCTGCACACCTAATCAGACCATTAGCACAACAAATCAAGCAGAGAATCAACAATCAGTTGTTAGGAGCAGAAATCAGTAGCAAATCAGCAGAGAAACAGATGAAATCAGAGCTCTGACAGCGTTTTTGAATTAAAGCTGCCAGCTACTGATCGGTCACCGGACCGATCAGAGTGACTCCAGACCGATCAGGCTGGGTTCAGATCGATCAGGCTCCATCCTGATCGGTCCCCAACGCGTAATCAGAAATCACGACTTCTCCGGGACCGATCACCAGACCGATCCGATGTCGTGGATCGGTCACCAGACCGATCCACCCCTTTGCAGGGTGATTTCCCAGCTTCGCAGTCTAAACCTCCTGATCGGTCACCAGACCGATCCAGACATGCTCAGACCGATCAGGCTCCATCCTGATCGGTCATAGTGAGGAACTCGCGACATTTGATCGTTCACCAGAACGATCTGACCAGTATTCCAGATCAGTCACCGGACCGATCAGGTGCCGTGCAATAAGGTTACCAAAATCCACTATATGCTCCCTAATTGGTCACCAGACCGATCAGGAGTCGATCAGTAGGTTTGCCAATGTCACCATATGTTCCCTGATCAGTCACCAGACCGATCAGACATCGCTGGATCGGTCACCAGACCGATCCATGAGGGAACTTCGTGCCATCTTCCCTGATCGGTCACCAGACCGATCCAGGCAAGGCCAAACCCACTCTAAGTCAAGAGAATTGGCTCCCAACCTCCCCTGACTCGTGTTCAGTCCCCCGGACCAAGACTCCATGCCCAGTCTCACTCATCGGGACTTCAACCTAACCCTCTAAGCTAGGACCTGACACTCCAAGCCGGGATTTCATCCACCTAACCCTCCAGGCTAGGACCTGACCCTCCAAGCCAGGGTTTTCACTCCTAACCCTCCAGGTTAGGACTTTTCCACACCTAGCCCTCTAATCTAGGACTTTTCACACCTAACCCTCCAGGTTAGGACTTTTTCACACCTAGCCCTCCAAGCTAGGACATATCACACCTTGCCCTCCAGGTTAGGACTTTTCACACCTAGCCCTCCAAGCTAGAATTTTTCCACACCTAACCCTCCAGGCTAGGACTTTTCACACCTAGCCCTCCGAGCTAGGATTTTTCCACACCTAACCCTCCAGGTTAGGACTTTTCACACCTAGCCCTCCAAGCTAGGATTTTCTCACACCTAACTCTCCAAGTTAGGATTTCATCCACCTAGCTTCTCAAGCTAGGACCTGACCCTCCAAGCCAGGCTTTCATCAAACCTAGTTCCACTAGGTATGCCTAGTCCATGACCAGAACTTAATCATAATCATCTCATCAACCTAAACTAAAATCGATGTCAACACCAAAACAACAATCAGGGTCAGACTGCATCAACAATCTCCCCCTTTTTGTTGTTTGACAACCCGATTTTAAGTTTAGGGATTTGAAATCAATAATTGCAAATCTCACACTCATAGGGGATTCAAGATCCTCCCCCTACTCATAATTTTCCCAAACTCAGCCAACCACACTCTCCCCCTTTGTCAAACACCGAAAAGGGTCTAGAGGGGTCGTTAAGTTTAAAAATAAAACTTCCCCCTCAATCCTAGGGGTTATCTCAAATCAACAAAGAGTATGAAAAATTTGAAGGCATATGAAAAACATATGACAAGGAGAAGGCATGGCAAACCAATCATATGTATCATATGAACATGGAGTAAGAATAAGCATAGCAATGCATAATATAGGCATACATGACGATAGCAGTCGTATGAACAATCATAAGCATAATATGGCAAGGCATACAAGGAAATTAGTCATAGAGTCAGATGCATAACACAGCATCATAAATATAGTCATGCTAGGTAGAGCATAGACATATCATCATCAAGTCAAAACATTCATCACAAATCATGAAACCAAGATCAAATCAATCCGCAGCAGAGTCGTCATCAGATGTATCATCAATATATATAACGCTCCCTAGTGCAGTGCTACTGGAAGGCACCGCTCTAGAGGATGAAGGCTGGTACGGATGACCAGCTACCCAACTGTGCCACTCCTCGTGGCAAATCTCCTGCCAAGAGCGAATCCCAGAAACGTCAGACTCGATCGCCAGCAGTCTGTGGTCGAAACCCTGAAACTCAGAGCGGACCTCCTGTCGCCAGAGCTCTGAGACATGCAAATCATGCTAGATCATCTGCTCCAGCTCGGCAATCTGCCAGCAAAGGTCAGGATCTGACTCATAGTAGCCCTCTGCAGCAACGGGCGGCTCCTGATGCATCAAATTATAGGCTGCTCTCGGTAACTCCCCTACACGTCTTTTATCCTTCCACCTCAGCCCCCGCGGTCCGACAACAATACCTGACTGGGCCAACATGCGTCGGTCAAGTCGGTAGTCCTGCCGAACCATAGGTACGATGCTACCCTATGAGACGTCGACACCAACAGAATGCAGCCAGGCAGTAATGATATGTCCAAATGGCATGTAAACTGTCTGTTTGTACATCTAACTGTAGGTAATGATGGAGAAATAGATGGTAGTCACTAAGTCAAAGTCTAACTGCTGATGCATCCCGTAGAGCATCAAGCAGTGGAATGAGTGAATCTCATCTAAGTGCTTCGAAGTAGTAGGGATGAGACAGTTAGTGATGATCTTAAATAAGACATAATCAACGGGGGAAAGGTGGAGAGCAACGAATGTGGGGAAATCACTGGTGCGCTCACCGGGACCCCCTGGCCTGGGTTGGCTGAAGAAGTACTCGTAGATAGAGTCAGGAGTGACTCCATCGAAAGGAACCGGTAGTGGATCCGGAAGATAAGGGTAGAGTGGAAAGTCATTATCTGATTGGCGATAGCCAAGAAAGGCAGTGAAAGCAGATAGATCAAAATTAAGGTCGATACTGGCGACACGAGTCCTCCACCCCGTACCCTCTCCACTGACCATGTTGTTATAGAATTCGGAGACCAAATCAAAGTTGATTGGCCTCTCAAGGAAAAGAATGGATTGAAGTTCGTAATGCTCAATGATTTGTCGTACCGACGGACAATGTTCGTAAATGAATGATCGGTCCACAGTCCGACAGGGCATGAGTTTGAAAGTGTGATATTGAAAGGCTAGTGCGTAATGAATATTTTGAAATCTGGTATGAGAGGGATTTGAAGAGGATGAGGGAGCTCTGGATCGTGAGCTACCCTCAGCCGGCTCTTTGCCTTTAGAGGACCCTTCAGTGGGTTCCTTTCCCATGGATGACTTTCTAAAAAGGTGGAATCATTTGGTCACGATAACAAATATGATATTGATCAGAGAAGTGAACACACAAGTTTGATCAATGTCACAGGGAAAGATAGAAAATCAAGGGCACGACAAGAATCACAATGATTTGATCATATGGATCACAACACAATCAATTGTAAGGCAAGATTTGATCAGAAATCAAATGACAGAAAGATGTGATAGAGTTTAGGTCACGGCATAGGCAAGGTCACGGCAAACACCACAAGATAAAATTTCTGATTAGCACAAATACATGATTGATGAAGTAATCTGTAAGGTAAAACGAAACAAAAACTTACTTAGGTGCCATGGCGATGGACTGAAGAAGATCGGAACCTGCAGAACTCGCACGATCTTAGAGAGCTCGAGAGGACTCAGGTCGTAAGGAGTAGAAGAACCTCGAGTGCTCACACAGGCAGGGAAGAATGAGCTTGCAACAACACGAGCTCGCTGCTGAGAACACCAACAGCAGGAAGAAGAACGCACACGCACAGGGAGAGGAGAAGAGCTCACGCGCAAGAGGAGGATGAAGGAGATGAGGGGTTTCGGTCAGCTAGGGCTTGTGAGTAAGGGAAAATGGGAGTTAATAGGTTGGTGGATCGGTCCACAAACCGCAATTTAATGTGATCTCACCGTTCGATCTGGGAGCGCCCAGACCGATCAGGAGCCATCCTGATCGATCTGGCATGGTCCTGATTGGTCGGGTGATCGATCAGGAAAGACCCTGATCGATCGGCTGATCGATTAGGGAGCGAACAGTGGGTTTGCGCGATAATTCGTGAGCCTCCTGATCGGTCGGTGGACCGATCACTACAGGGGCCAGATCGGTCTGTGGACCGATCTAGGCCAACACAGTGAGATTTTGACATTCTCTCACGAAAGAGCTGGATCGGTCCCTTGGACCGATCAGACGTACTCCTGATCGGTCCGGTGACCGATCAGGCTCCCTGAATTATCCTGATACGATCTGAAGAATATTATCGATCTTGGAAGTGTTTCCATGACTATAATTGATCCCTGAACAAGGATCAAAAGTCCTTATGGTTTTGACAAATCACTTTGCTCCACCCAAGTGGAGTCAAACTCAAACAACAAACATCCACTCAATTTCAAACATGTTGGTATCAATATAAGGTCTCCAATCAAGTTTCCTTGATTGGAATGTCCAAGTATGATCATGGAGCCAAGTACACATGTGTTATGCATTGGTTTTCCCCATACTTGGTCAACTTAGTGATTATTGTCTCGTCAACCTAATTTCTCAAGGGATGTAATGATATTTCGAGAAATTAAGTTGATCCTAGCATCTCACCCCATTTCTAGCAAACAAAAACATTTTGGTAAAACTTATAGTTTGTGTGAGATGTCCCCAAGTTACCCAATTGTTGCCCAACAATTTTGAGATGATCATGAAGGGTTTTGAACGCATTTCACTCCTACGAAGTGCAACACATTCCCAACTCCCTTCGTAAGAAACTAAACTCATTCTCGGGGAGTGATTTAGTGAAAATGTCCGCTAGGTTTGATTTGGACTCTACATGTGAGAGTACAATATCTCCTCTAGCAACATGATCTCTAATAAAATGGTGACGCACTTCAATATGCTTTGTCCTAGAATGATGGACTGGATTCTTTGTTAGGTTAATTGTGCTAATGTTGTCACACAACACTTGCACACCCTTGTAGCTTAATCCATAGTCCTCTAGAGTATGAATCATCCACAACAATTGCGATACACTCTCTCCCATGGCGATATATTCTGTCTCAGTCGTGGAGAGAGCAACACAATGTTGCTTCCGACTTAACCAACTAACTAGAGATGAACCTAAGAATTGGCAACCCTCACTTGTGCTTTTTCGATCCAACTTGCATCCAGCATAGTCGGAATCTGTGTAGCCAATTAGGTCAAATGATTCGGTACGGGGGTACCAAAGACCAACTCCAATTGTGCCCTTAAGGTATCTCAATATTCGTTTAACAGCAATCAGATGAGATTCCTTGGCACAGATATGATACCTAGCGCACATACCCACAGCAAAAAGTATATCAGATCGACTAGCTGTGAGGTATAGCAAACTACCTACAATGCTCCGGTTTTGAGTTAGGTCAACAGGCTTACCACTCTCATCCTTGTCTAATTTTATGTTTGTAGCCATGGGAGTAGTAACTTCCTTCGAATCACTCATGTTAAATTTTCGGAGCATCACTTGAGTGTACTTCGATTGATGCACATGGATTCCATCTCGAGTTTGTTTGATTTCGAGTCCAAGGAAGAAAGTCAACTCTCCCACTAGACTCATTTTAAATTCACTCTCCATGTGTCTGATAAACTCATTCAAATAGCCCTAATTGTTTGAGCCACAAATTATGTCATCGACATATACTTGGGCAACAAATATATTGTCACCATCTCTCCGTAGAAATAGTGAAGGGTCTATCTGTCCTCTCACAAAACCTTTTTCAATAAGAAATGTCGACAACCGCTCATACCAGGCTCGGGGTGCTTGTTTAAGGCCATAAAGTGCCTTTTTGAGCTTGAACACGTGGTTTGGGAATTCGGTACTCTCAAACCCCGGAGGTTGTTCGACATAGACCTCTTCTCTTATTAAACCATTTAGAAAGGCCGATTTGACATCCATTTGATAAAGCTTGAAACCTCGATGTGCTGCAAATGCAAGCATCAATCGGATGGATTCCAATCGTGCCACGGGAGCATAAGTCTCATCATAATCAAGGCCTTCAACTTGACTGTAGCCCTTGGCTACTAAGCGTGCCTTGTTTCTTATGATTTCTCCCTTATGGTTCAATTTATTTTTGAAGATCCATTTGATTCCAATAATGGTGGTCTTCTTAGGTCTAGGGACTAAGTACCAAACTTGACTTCTTTCGAATTGACCAAGTTCATCTTGCATGGCAATGATCCAATCGGGATCATTTAATGCTTCGTCAATTTTTCTAGGTTCAATTTCGGAAATTAGGGCAACTTCATTAGTCTCATTCCTAAAGAATGATCTAGTCCTAACCCCATGGTGTATATCTCTAATAATTTGGTCTTGGGGATGACTAGAGACTAACCTAGTCGTCCTTGGTGTAGGTGGTGCTTCTTGAATGGTGTCACTAGACACAAGCTCAGCCTCAGGATCGGGCTGATCTATGGGTTGTCTAGGCTCACTGTCATCAAACTCATCACCAGCATTTACAACATTTGGACTTTCATCCAAACCCAGTTGCCTGAGTTCGAATTGAGCTCCTTCAACATCTTCTGGTTGGTCATTTGTTTTTGGAATTTCTTCAAAAACAACATCAGAAGACTCTTCAACCAGTATAGACTTCTTATTGTAGACTCGGTAGGATTTGCTAACGAGGGAGTACCCGACCAGTATCCCTTCATCAGTTTTTGCTGTGAACTTTCCAAGATGCTCCTTGTTGTTTAGAATGAACACCTTACAACCAAACACCCTAAGATGTTTAAACGTAGGTGGTTTTTCAAACCAAAGTTCATGAGGAGTCATTCCTAGAAATCTGTGAATGAGGACTCAGTTTTGCACGTAGCAAGCTGTGTTTATAGCTTCGGCCCACAAGTACCCCGGTAATGAGTACTTATTGAGCATGCTTCGAGCAGTCTCTTGTAGGACTCGGTTCTTCCTCTCTACAACACCATTTTGTTGTGGTGTTCTACGAGTGGATAACTCATGCCTATACCCTCTATCTTGACAAAACTCTAAAAACCTTTGATTTTGGAATTCACCTCCATGATCACTCCTAATTGTTTTAATTGTTGATGATTTTTCATTTTCAACCCTTCTACAAAAGGAAATAAAAACATCTAAAGTTTGATCCTTATACTTTAGAAAATAGGTCCATGTATATCTAGTAAAATCATCAATGATAACAAAACAATATATACTACCATTCAAGGATATAATAGTGCTACAATCAAACAAGTCCATGTGAAGTAAATTCAATGCGGTAGAAGTACTTACAGTGCTTTTACTTTTATGTGAAGATTTTGTTTGCTTACCCATTTGACATACATCACAAAGTTTGTCCTTTTCATACTTGATGCTTGGTAAGCCACGAACTAATTGTTGGATCGAGAGAATACGATAGAGGGGGGGTGAATATCGTAAATCATTTCAGATTGACAAAAGAGCAAATACGCAGCGGAATAAACAAAACACAACACAAAGACTCAGGCGGTTTTACTTAGTTCAGAGTCGCGGTCAGCTCCTACTCCAAGGCCCACGGTCATTGACCGTTTACTGCTGGCAATTCTATATGAGCGCAAAAAGTTTACAAGAATTGTATAAGTAAATTGAAGTAAATATAACAGTTTTACTCTTCGCGATCAACGCCCGGTATGGATCGTACTTCGGTGCGGAGGGTCGTCGTCGGTGCTTGGAATCTCGAAATGACAGGTTTCTGGAGCAGCGCATTTGAGTCGAAGAGCATAGAAATGTTGGAAGGATTGTTGTTTTAAGCCTTGGGGTCGAGGGGCTATTTATAGCCTCCTGGGGCGCCCGCCCACGTGTCAGTCGATCCGGACAAGTCTCGGTCAGCCCTTATCCCACTTGAATATGGCTGAGAGTGATTGTGGGTGCCCGGGACGCAGGGGGCACCCGGGTTGACTCGGTCCGCTGGCTTCTCGCTGGCTTGACTCTATCCGCTTCGTTGGCTTGAGCCCGGGGCGCCCGAGGCATCCGGAGCGCCCGGGAGCAAGGGGGCGCCCGGGAGCAAGGCTTCCGAAGCGTTTTCTTGCTAACTCATTGTTTGGCTTTGTGTTAGGGCGCCCGGGACCTCCCGGGCGCCCAACCCAGCTGCTGCCCCTCTCCTTTGGGGCGTTCTGAGCTGCAGAAACTCATTCCTTCGTTCCTGCATCTAGGGTTAATACCAAACAAGACAAGGCAAGTATGTTAGTAAATTTTACAGCCGTAGCTGTCTTGGTTCTGACTTCGGGTCTCCCAAATGGAGCCCTAGGTCGAGCCGACGCCTACTGTTCCCTCGACGGGGAACGCGTCCTCACCTACTCTTCTCAGGAGAATTTACCTTTTGCCAACCGACTCCTCCGGTTGAACATTTGCCCAACTTTACTCACCAGGTCTTCGTGCCAAATCCGCGACCATGTCTTAGTGCCCACCTTCTGAGCAGGTCTTCGGTGCCCAGCCCCCGGCCAGGTCTTAGTGCCCGATTCCTCGAACCAGGACTTATTGCCTTGGTTTACTAGGACTTCCTTCTACTTTGGTTACTCCTCTCTTAACTCCCCATTGTCTGTTCAATGTGTCACTGACTTATGTAAATTGTCAAACATTAAAACACTTAGAGGAGAACATCATTGATGCAACCTGCACCAACACTAATCCCTTGTTGGCCAACTTCCAGATATTCTTCATGTTCACGTGTGCTAGTCTCCGGTGCCAAAGGGTGGGCTCATCTTCTCATGACATGAGACACCTAGCAAAAGCATTAGTAGCACTTTTAAAGGAAACTTGGTAAATGTTATCTACTCTTGTTCCTACTAGTACCGTGTCAAAGTTGTCATGTTGTCTAACTAGACATTGACTTGATTAGAAATCAATTGTGTAACCCGCATCACACAATTGACTGACACTTAGGAGATTAAATGTCATCCCCTTGACTAGAAGGACATTCTTAATCCTAAGACATTCAGATATTTGAATGTCTCCTATTCCTATAACCTTAAGACTACCATTGTTACCAAAGGAAATATTACCTCTACTTTTTCTTTGAAAGGTAGTAAATAGGGATCTATCACTGATCATGTGTTTGGAGCACCCACTATCAACGAACCAAGTTGATAGATGCTCCCCCTCAATCACAATCTATACAATTCGAAAAATAGAAGATTTAGGTACCCAAATTTTGGGACCTAAAGCACCTACTAAGCAAGACTTAGGCACCCATGCCTTGACTACTTTCCTTTGAACCCTAGGAGCCTTAAATTGTCTAACATCAGTCCTAGACATTAGGGACACAAATGATGGTTCTTTGGGTCGATAACCAATACTGACCCTATTGTAGACTGCCCTTTGGGCATTCAAAATCATGTCTAGAGTCTTTGAGCTTGTTGAGAATTTCTCAAGAACACTCTTAAGTCTCTCAACTTCACTCTTCAAAGATTTGTTTTCATCCTCTAACATCTCAATATGCAAATCATCAACATCCTCATCCTTAGAGGATGTTAACTGTTCAACTTCACTTTTCAATGACTTAACCTTATTTTTTGACTTTTTCAACAAATCGTTTAAGCATGCAATTGTTCTATAGAATTTATCGAGTTCGGGAGTGGTTACCTCTTCATCATCCGAAGATGATGAAGCCGTGTTTGATGAGTCACTCGATTCATCACTTCTTTCTTGATCTTCCAATGTCATGAGTGCCACATGCCGTGTACTCTTCTCCTCCTTCTCCTCATTGGATGAACTAGAGGAGGATTCATCCCATATGGCCTTCAAGGCCTTCTTCTTCTTCTTGGATTTATCTTCCTTCTTTTTGAGCTTTGGGCAGTCCTTCTTGAAGTGCCCTTTCTTGCTACACTCATAACAAGTAATATTAGTCTTGTCAATCTTAACTTCACTAGGGTTACCTTTACCCTTGAAGCGTCGACTCTTTCTCATCATCCTTCTAACAAAATTTGCCATCTCAGAGGAAGAAGACCCACTGCCATCCTCCTCAGATTCGGACTCGTATTTGGATGAGGATGAAGATGAAGGGACTTCCTTCTCCTTCTTCTTCTTTGTCTTTTCTCCTACAACTAAGGCAATCCCCTTCTCCTTGGGGCCTTTGTTAGCCATCTCATGTAGCTCCATTTCACAAAATAGGTCATCTAATTTTACAATTGATAAATCCTTAGAAACTTTGTAGGCATCCACCATGGATGACCACAAAGCATTCCTTGGAAAAACTTTAAGCACATACCTTACAAGGTCACGGTTCTCAACCTTTTCATCAATAGAATGGAGACCGTTGAGGACTTCCTTGAACCGGCTATGAAGTTCACTCACGGTCTCACTCTCTTTCTTGGAGAGGTTTTGTAGTTGGTTGAGGAACAAATCCCTCTTGGCAATTCTTGAATCTCGGGTACCCTTATGGAGTTCAATGAGTTTATTCCACAAATCCTTTGCACTTGTAAAGGGACCAACCTTGATGAGTTGATCTTTGTTCATGCCACATTACAAAGTCACCACCGCCTTCGCGTCGGCTTCACTCTTCCTGGTTTGCTCAGCCGACCAACGCCAAGATTCCAATTCTTTTCCTTCATCATCCTTTGGAGGGGAAAAACTCTCCTTCACAGCGAACCAAGTGTTGATGTCCATCTTGAGATAGTACTCCATCTTCGAGCTCCAATATTAAAAATCTAAACCATCGAAGAAGGGTGGTCGAGTGGTGCTAAAACCTTCTGTCAAAGCCATTGTTAATAGCTCTCGGTTGTTAATCCGCTTGAACAGACCTCCAGCTCTGATACCACTTGTTGGAACTTGGATGGCTAGAGAGGGGGGGTGAATATAGCCAGACACTTGAAACATAGCACTTTTCGAATTTCTGCACTCAAAGGGATAGTAGCACCGCGGAAGCAATACAAAAATAGAGTATGCAGAATCTAAACCCTAAGCTAAGCGCAAGCACAAGAACGCAATCAAAAAGGATTTACAAGGTTCGGGGATAACTTGCCCCTACTCCTTGGCGTGCCCTTAAGGTGGGAGATCCCTTGATCGTCGGCAGATCAAGCCACGGAAAATCCAGATAAAATGCAACCTCCTTCTCGATGGAGTAACCTCTCCATAGCGTTTCAAGATGATGAAGTATTAAGTACAGGAAACACAAGAAGAAGCCTTACTGAGCACAAAGAACCGCAAGAATACAAGCAAACCCCTCATCAAGCTCCACTCAACGCAGATCTCACGCAAGAACTCCCTTCTTCGTGTCTTCTCGCTGATGGACTCGCCAAGCTTCTTGTTTCTCCTTCCCAAGTGCTCAAGTAACAGCCGGTTGCTTCAAGATTCAGAGTAGAGTTGCTCGACAGATGGATCATAGTAATCACATGAGCAGAACTAGAGATGTCGCAAGAATTCTTTGGATTGCTTAGTTACTGAGACTTGTTCGCCACCAAGCGCTTAAGTCTCTCCTCACTGATCCCAGGTCACAGCCATCTCATTGCAGCCTCCAGCTGCTCACCTGCAACTGCCCACCTACCACTGAGCACTTCTGGACTCCCTGAGCTTCCCTCAGCCGAGCCCTAATCAGCAGTTCCAGCAGCGCCAACATCCGTTGCAACCTGAGATGGAAAACGAACAAACCTGCTCCAAGGAAAGACTCCCATTGACTCTCCTTGAGTGTTTGAATCCACTCCTGTCACCTGCACACATAATCAGACCATTAGCACAGCAAATCAAGCAGGCAATCAACAATCAGTAGTTAGGAGCAGAAATCAGTAGCAAATCAGCGGAGAAGCAAACGAAATCAGAGCTCTTATAGCGTTTTTGAATTAAAGCTACCAGCTACTTATCGGTCACCGGACCGATCAGAGTGACTCCTGATCGGTCACCAGACCGAACAGGCTGGGTTCAAACCGATCAGGCTCCATCCTGATCGGTCCCCAACGCGTAATCAGAAATCGCGACTTCTCTGGGATCGATCACTAGACCGATCCGAAGTCGTGGATCGGTCACCAGACCGATCCACCCCTTTGCAGGGTGATTTCCTAGCATCGCAGTCCAAACCTCCTGATCGATCACCAGACCGATCCGGACATGCACAGACCGATCAGACTCCATCCTGATCGGTCATAGTGAGGAACTCGCGACATTTGATCGTTCCCCAGAACAATCTAAAAAGTGTTCCAGATCGGTCATCGGACCGATCAGGAGCCGAGCAGTAGGGTTCCCAAAACCCACTGTATGCTCCCTGATCGGTCACCAAACTGTTCAGGAGTCGATCAGTAGGTTTGCCAAAGTCACCGTATGTTCCCTGATCGGTCACCGGACCGATCAGACATCGCTGGATCGGTCACCAGACCGATCCACGAGGGAACTCCGTGCCAACTTCCCTGATCGGTCACCAGACCAATCCAGGCAAGGCCAAACCCACTCTAAGTCAAGAGAACTGGATCCCAGCCTCCCCTGACTCATGCTCAATCCCCCGGACCAAGACTCCATGCCCAGTCTCACTCAACTGGACTTCAACCTAACCCTCTAAGCTAGGACCTGACCCTCCAAGCCGGGATTTCATCCACCTAACCCTCCAAGCTAGGACCTGACCCTCCAGGGTTTTTCAAACCTAACCCTCCAGGTTAGGACTTTTCCACACCTAGCCCTCCAAGCTAGTACTTTTCACACCTAACCCTCCAGGTTAGGACTTTTTCAGACCTAGCCCTCCAAGCTAGGACTTTTCACACCTAGCCCTCCAGGTTAGGACTTTTCACACCTAGCCCTCCAAGCAAGGATTTTTCCACACCTAACCCTCCAGGTTAGGACTTTTCTCACCTAGCCCTCCAAGCTAGGATTTTTCCACACATAACACTCCAGGTTAGGACTTTTCACACCTAGCCCTGCAAGCTAGGATTTTCTCACACCTAATCCTCCAAGTTAGGATTTCGTCCACCTAGCTTCTCAAGCTAGGACTGACCCTCCAAGCCAGGCTTTCATCAAACCTAGTTCCACTAGGTATGCCTAGTCCACGACCAGGACTTAATCATAATCATCTCATCAACCTAAACTAAAATCGATGTCAACACCAAAAAAACAATCAGGGTCAGACTGCATCAACAAAGACAACCAGAAAGATTCATGTTCTTAGGAGAGTCTTCGGACTAGGTCTCTAGCAAACATGAACCTAATCCCTGGACCTATGATGACGAACATCCGCTTTGCTATGATAATCCAGTCATATGGATTTGTTCAAAGACCGGATGAGATTTTTTTTAATCAAAAAGGAATATCTTATTCCTAAAAGTATATATTAGTACCTTAGAGGGACTTGGGATTATATGCTAGTTTACTAGGCAGACCAATTATTCCCTGTGGGTTATTCGGATTCAGATCATAGTATAGAGGAACCATAGTATTCCTGGAAGCATATATTACTAGACTTCCAATCAGATAGGGACAAAAATAAGTATTCCTCGGGGGTTTGTGTGTTACTTTAGCAGGTGGAACCATAGTATGGAGGAGTGTCAAGCAGAAATGCGTAGTGGGCTTCAGCATCGAAGCTGAGTATGTGGCAGCCTCTGGGTGGCCAAAAGAAGCTATATGGTTCGGGAACCTCAAAATGGACATGGATGTGATTCCTGGTTTGCATATAACTATCACAATTTGTTGTGATAATAATGGTGCAGTTGCAATCTCGAACAAACCACGAGCCCATAAGGCGAGTAAACACATAGAGCACAAGTACCACCACCCAAGCGAGGAGAAGTTGTTGTCGCCTAGATTACATCAGAGGACAACGTGGCATATCCTTTCACTGAGGCCTTGATAGCGAGATCTTTTAGGCATGTGGAGGATAAGGGAGTCAGATGTATGGCATTATGAGGATAGTAGAGTCTTTTAGTATAAGTGGGAGATTGTTAGGATGTATAATAAAAGCCTTGCTTTTTGTATGGACATCTACATTTTGAAAGAGAATCACAAGTGTTGGGACCGGGTGCATGTCGACAAGGATACGAGTTCGTAAAATTTTAAATTTTTACGTGCAGCGGAAGAATTTGCATAAAATAATTTCCTAAATTATTTTAACTTCGTATCTAGCATGCAACCTTACATTGTGTTGACATAATCATAAAATAAAACTTTGCGGAAAAATAAACAAATTTACCAAGTACCTCTCGTAACTCGAAGTAAGGGACGAGATCCAACCGTAGCGTCCCTTGGAAGCTCCGCCTCTATTCGCGTCCACGCCGAGTTCTCTTCGGGATGACTTCGCAAAGTCACGAGTTTTGTGCCGACGAGAACTACTAGATTCTCTATAGGCACAACAAAGAAGAACAAGAGAAAAATTAGGAAACTAACCAACGAAGTAACGGAATCGAATTCCGGGAAGAGAGGAGTCGCTATCCGCTTCTTCTTCTTCGTATTCGGGTTCTCCTTCTTCTTCTTGAAGCTCACGGCCTCCACCACCTTGGAAGAAGGTTTGCGTCGGCCCTAAGCCACCAAGTGGGCACCGGCCCTAGGACTCCAAGAATGGGTGGGCGCCGGCCCTAAGGGAAGAGAGGGAGAAGGAGGAGAGGAGAGATTAAGAGAGAGAGGGAGAGAATAATTAATCTCTTGATTAATTGATTGGAATAAGGGCTAGCCTTTGGTTCGTTTATATAGTAGCAACTCCTTTGCTAAGTCTCCCTCTAAACCGAATTAACGGAATTAACGGAATTAGTTATAAGAAATTTATCTTATAAATTTTCTTATTAATTATTCCGTTTAAACCGAGTCTTTATTATAAACCAATTTATAATAAAACTAATTCCTCTTCTCTTTAAATTATGGAATAAATTTTTATAAGAAATTTATAAACTTTCTTATTATGGAAAAATCAATTCATAATTGATTTTATAAAATTAAAATAAACCAATTCATGGATTATTTTAATCTTCCATAAAAGAATAAATTTCTATAAATTTTATTTATATAAATTTCTTTATACAAATTTATTTATCCATAATTTATAAAATAAATCGCACTAGATTCATTTTATTAATTAAACCAAATAAATTGGTTTTTCTCCCTTTAATGGCCGGCCAACACCAAGAGGGTGGACACCCTCTTTGGTCGGCCAAAACAACCCGAACCGATCGCGAATTAAACCCATTTAATTCGCCCAAAAAGCCTTCAAAAGACTTCGCCATTTTAGCTTCCATTGCGCCTCTGACTAACTCAGATTCGACTTATTTCTCTTGATCGGAAAATCTAATTTTCAACTCGTTTTAAATCCCTCAGATTACTCGTAGTGCGTGTGACTAAATAGGTTTTCGATTTATGTTGGCCGTCTATAATTTAACTAATTATAGAACGATCATGAGTGGCACCTAGTAGTACATCATGATCCCCAATTAATCGAAAGATCAACGGTTTGACCTCAGAAGAAATTATTCTGAAACCCTTCAGCAGCTCTAATGAATCGTGCCTCATTCCCTTCACCACCTTATACCCACTTTGTTCAGGACACGGTCAATGGTGTCAGTCCCCACTAGGCTGACTACGTCACACCTAGCCCAAGTAGTGTCTTTCTCGTCCTTTGGATTTCTAATTACTCTCATGTATTTAAGAGGCTCGCACTCTTAACATGATATGCTCTGGCCAGAGGCTTTGAGTAACAATCCGACGATAGGCCTGGGTATACATCTCCTCGCAAGGAGTGGTGAATCCTTTGTAGGCTGTTCAAACATCTTCGGGCACTTCGGCTTATACCCGATCATCCTGGGTCCATACCTCCTTGGAGTTGCTTGCTTAAGATGTCAAAGTATAAGTCTCCATGACCAAGATGACTTGAACACCGCAAGTCAAAGGAACATCGCACTTAAGCCGCAGTAAGATCCTCATTGACATATCTACATGTAGATTCCCATATGAAGTCTTACAGCTAGTCACTCCAATGAACTAGTTCCCTTAACTAGCATCCATGTTTATCTCCGGACATCCCAATGTCACCAGCCAGTGAGAATCAGATGAATAGAGAATAACCCATGCTAGTCTCAACAGAATTGATAGTGTCCGTTTTTATCAATTCATTGACTAGGGATATTTTCAATACTTCACATTTGCACATTTAGAGATAATCACAAGTTGTGATCCCATCACAAATTCTCTTATGCTGTGAGTTGTATTGCGGACATTCAGTAGATGAGTTTAAGATCCCAATCAAATACACAAACATGTACACTCAAATAGTGAATTATCATTTATTAAAATAAATGTTTACAATCATAAGGCGATTGCCTTAGGACACTTCTCTCATATCACTAACAAACTCCCACTTGGCCTAATGCTAATCGCTACGGTATCCAATATCACAAGCTCTTACATGACCCTCAAACTTGTTTTGAGGCAAGGCCTTAGTTAAAGGATCCGCTAAATTCCTTTCAGTGGGGTTTTTCTCAATTTGTATGTCATTCCTACTTATAATCTCTCCGATCAGATGATTGCGGCGAAGCACGTGTTTGGATCGTTGATGAGACCTTGGTTCCTTTGCTTGTGCAATAGCTCCATTGTTGTCGCAATAAACCGGTATTGCTTCATCAATGGTTGGAACCCCATCAAGTTTTGAGACAAACTTCTAGATCCAAACTGCTTCCTTTGCTGCTTCCGAAGCTGCAATATATTCCGCTTTCGTGGTAAAACCCGCTACGGTGTCTTGTTTGGAACCTTTCCAACTTACTGCGCCTCCATTCAAAGTAAATACGTATCCAGACTGTGATTTGGAGTCATCCTTATCTGTCTGGAAACTGGCATCTGTATACCCACGTATTACCATATCTCCTTCTCCATATATTAGGAACATATCCTTAGTTCTTCTTAAGTACTTAAGGATTGTCTTGACAGCCGCCCAATGATCCATTCCTGGATCCGACTGGTATCTTCTTGTGACACTCAAAGCATATGATACATCGGGCCTTGTACATAACATAGCATACATGATAGATCCTATTGCGGATGCATAGGGAATCTTATTCATTCAAATCCTCTCGTCTTCTGTGTGCGGACACATAGACTTCGAAAGGTTGATCCCATGCCTGATGGGAAGGTAACCTTTCTTGGATTCCGACATGCTAAACCTTTTTAGCATTCGGTCTATATATGTAGACTGCGAAAGACCAAGCAACCGTTTTGATCTATCTCTATAGATTCTAATCCCAAGGATATAGGTTGTTTTTCCCAGGTCTTTCATGGAGAAAGTTTTGGACAACCAAATTTTAACTGTCTGTAAGACTGATACATCGTTTCCTATAAGCAATATGTCATCGACATATAATACTAGGAATACGACTGCACTCCCACTAACCTTCTTGTACACACAAGGTTCGTCAGGATTTTGTGAGAAATCAAACTCTTTGATTGTCTCATCAAAACGGATGTTCCAGCTCCTAGATGCTTGCTTCAGTCCATATATGGATCGTCGAAGCTTGCATACTTTAGTTTTATCAACCGATGTGAAACCTTCAGGTTGTATCATGTATACATCCTCAAGTAGGTTTCCATTAAGGAAAGCTGTTTTCACATCCATTTGCCATATCCCATAATCATAATGAGCTGCTATGGCTAGGAGCATCCGAATGGATTTAAGCATAGCTACTGGCGAATAGGTTTCGTCATAATCAATTCCTTGTTTCTGACGATATCCTTTTGCCACTAATCTAGCCTTAAAGGTAACAACATTACCTTCCATGTCGGTTTTCTTCTTGAAAACCCACTTGCACCCTATGGGTTTGATCCCTTCAGGTGGGTTAACCAAGTCCCATACTTGATTTTCGTACATGGAATCCATTTCCGACTTCATGGCCTCAAGCCATTTGTCCCTTTCTGAACTTTTCAGAACTTCTTCATAACTGATAGGTTCGTCATCACCAATGAGCAACACGTCGTTCGATTCACTTACGAGAAATCCGTATCTCTTTGGAATGTTACGTGTCCTATCAGACCTACGAAGAGGTGGTGTAGTTTTAGGTTCAACTGATAGCTCATCACTATGAGTTCTCGGTTGTGGGTCTAGACTAGGTGTCTCAGTAATGTCTATTGAAGTTTCTTGAACTTCATCAAGCTCAATGCCACTCCCACTGTTTTCTTGTAAAAGAAATTCTTTTCCAGAAATACAGCATGCCTTGAAACAAACACCTTTTGTTCCAAGGGATGATAGAATTGGTAACCCTTCGTTTCCTTAGGGTATCCAATAAATAGACATTTATCAGACTTAGCATCCAATTTGTCTGATACATTCTGCTTCACATAAGCAGGACAACTCCATATCTTAAGGTGAGTTAAGTGGGGTTTCTTACTATTCCATGTCTCATATGGAGTAGTAGAGACTACCTTGGTCGGGACTCTGTTTAGCAAGTAAACAGCTGTCTTTAGTGTATAGCCCCAAAAGGATTTTGGAAGAGTTGCATGATTCATCATCGACCTAACCATGTCCATCAAGGTTCGGTTGCGCCTCTCAGATACACCATTATGCTGTGGTGTATATGGCGGAGTCCATTGGGACAGTATCCCATTGTCCCTAAGATAATCTTGAAACTCTTGACTTAAGTATTCTCCACCCCGATCGGATCGAAGTATTTTAATACTTTTGCCAAGTTGTTTCTCTACTTCATTTCTGAATTCTTTGAATTTATCAAAAGCTTCAGATTTGTGTTTCATCAAGAACACATAACCGAATCGTGAGTGATCATCGATAAAGGTGATGAAGTAGTTATAGTCTCCTTGTGCTTGAGTTGACATTGGTCCGCATACATCGGTATGTATTAGACCAAGCAACTCTCCCACTGGATTACCCTTTCCGGGAAAGGGTAATTTGGTCATCTTGCCTTTTAAGCACGATTCACATGTATCAAATGAACCGGGTTCAAATGATTCCAAAATTCCACATCGGTGTAATTCAGTCATGCGTTTCTTACTTATATGGCCAAGACGACAGTGCCACGTGTAGGAGTCTATTCGATTATCTATTCGAGCACGTTTGTTGCTAACTTCGATATTGAAAACGTCACTGGGTAAATCTAACGTGTAGATGCCATTGCACAAAGTTCCATTTCCATAAAGAACGCCATTTAAAGTTATGTAACAACAATTGTTACTAAAAGTTAAATGATAACCTTTTTCATTCAAACATGAAATAGATACAATGTTCTTTATTAACGAAGGAACAAAAATAGCAATTATCCAATTCTAAGATACGTCCAGTCGGGAGCTTTAGCAAATATGTTCCGATGGCAACAGCAGCAATCTTTGCTCAATTCCCAACTCTCAAATTCGCTTCTCCCTTGACGAGTCTTCTTCTATTCCTTAGCCCCTGTATGTCATTACATATATGTGAGCCACACCCAGTATCAAGTACCCAGGTATCCGAGGAAATAGAGTGACATTCAATAACGAAGATGCCTGAAGAAGATGAGGCATCGGATGCCTTCTTCTTCAAGGACTCAAGATAAATCTTGCAGTTTCTTCGCCAGTGACCCTCCTTGCCACAATGATGGCAAGTGTTATTTGGGGTTTTTTCAGTCTTTTCGGCCTTTTTCTTCTTTCCCTTATTCTGTTCTTTAGGCTTCCTCTTAGAACCTTTCTTTGAGGAACCAACTAACAGTGTTGTCTTCTGATCCTGCTTTACAGAAGGCTCTGCAGTCTTCAGCAGGTTGAGCAACTCAGGAAACTGGTCTAGAGTTGCATTTTTAGAAGGACGTTTGGGAAGTTGATCTTCAAGGACATAAGCAGGCTTTTCTGCCTTAAGGACTATCCTCAAGTTTCTAAGCCAGTCCATGAAGTTCGGCCTAGTCAGTTTATTGGTGTCCAAAATGGAACGCAATTTTATATGAGAAGACATGATCGAGTGATTAACCTAGAAATACAAATTGAGATTATGTGAGAAGATTTATTAAAGAATGTATCAACATACATAAATTAAATCCCATTTATTTTACGAATTGAATCACCCTTATTATCAATTCGGGAGATTGTAGGAACATCTCCAAATAGGTTGATATCCAACCATAGATAAGAACCACCATGGCTGTGGCCATCAAGTTTTTCTTAGCTATGAAGGTAGGTAATTATACCGATTACACATCACATATATGTAACTATCACTTTATGCTATCAACTAATTGAATGTTTGCATAAATCATTAGGTTGTTAACTCATTAACAAGTATGTATCATTATACATAGCACCTAACTGCACCTCTCTTTACATCGACCTTGGCTGTGGCACAACAAATCGATGCTCCAAGCTTAAGGCTGACCCATTAATCAAGAAATAGTTTTAATATGGTTGGAGCTCATTCAACCGTTTAGTCAGGCTTGGATGTGTCCAACAACCAAAACTAAGGATTGACCTCTGACTCCAACTATATTATTCATAAACTAATTCCATGGTTTGAACATGTTGAGGTTCAAGTCGGGCATGGATGTGTCCATCAACCCAAGCGAGAAACAAAACTCCGGTTCTAACCATATTAATGGAAGGTGTTAGCCTTAATATTTTTGTAAGGGGTGTTTGGGTCTCATTCTTTGTTAAGCACATTCATGACAAAAATTATGTCATGACTAATGATTTCCTTAATAAAGTATGTATGTGACTTAATTTATCAAGTCTCATGAATTAAATTAGGAACCGGATTTCCTAATTACAATTTCATACTTTAGTAAAGGAATTGTTTTGGGAAACAATTTCCTAAATTGTCATAATTAATTTCGGAAATAATATGTTCAAGACTTTGATTTCTCTAAATCAAATCTTATTAAATTAAGAGACAAATCCCTTAATTCAACTACATATTATTTTCATGAAAATCTTATTTAAGAAACTCTATAGGAAACCATTTTCCTAATTAATTTTTGAGACAACAATATGTAAGAGCATCACCTCTTAAAACATATTTTATTCATGGATTTAATTAATTACAACAAATTGTTTTCTAAGGGTGGCTCCCCGAGGCTCAGATACCCAAAGAAAAGTAATGTGTTGTAAATCTAATTGGACGGCTCCCCGAGGCTCAATCCAAATCAAACATGACAATTTCAATTAAAAATTGGGAAATTAAATTACAACAACTAACTTTAAATTGGACGGCTCCCCGAGGCTCAATCCAAAATAAAGAATTTTGTTGTCAATTTAAAAACCAATTCAAATTTAATTGTCAATTAACTGTCCATGAATTTGTCTAGACTTTCTCAAAAGAAAGTGCCCAAAATCGCGAGATTTCAAAAATAATTTTTTCAGAATAATTGTAAGTTTCTGGTAAAAAGAAAACTTACATATTTCCAAAAATTGGAAAATTTCTAAAATAGAAAAATTTCCAAAATTTGGAAAGTTTCCAAAGATGGGAAGTTTTCATAATTATCATAAAATTTTAGAAACTAGAAAATTCCAAACGTTTGCGAAATTTCATGAAGATTTCCAAACTTTGAAATTTCTAAATCTAAAATCTATTATAATTTGAAAGTTTCTATAATTGAAAATTTTTTCCGAAATTGAGATCATGACAAAGTGTTCCGCAAAACAATTATATGATAATGTCGAACACTAACCGGCTCTGATACCACTGTTGGGACCGGGTGCATGTCGACAAGGATACGAGTTCGTAAAATTTTAAATTTTTACGTACAGCGGAAGAATTTGCATAAAATAATTTCCTAAATTATTTTAACTTCGTATCTAGCATGCAACCTTACATTGTGTTGACATAATCATAAAATAAAACTTTGCGGAAAAATAAACAAATTTACCAAGTACCTCTCGTAACTCGAAGTAAGGGACGAGATCCAACCGTAGCGTCCCTTGGAAGCTTCGCCTCTATTCGCGTCCACGCCGAGTTCTCTTCGGGATGACTTCGCAAAGTCACGAGTTTTGTGCCGACGAGAACTACTAGATTCTCTATAGGCACAACAAAGAAGAACAAGAGAAAAATTAGGAAACTAACCAACGAAGTAACGGAATCGAATTCCGGGAAGAGAGGAGTCGCTATCCGCTTCTTCTTCTTCGTATTCGGGTTCTCCTTCTTCTTCTTGAAGCTCACGGCCTCCACCACCTTGGAAGAAGGTTTGCGCCGGCCCTAAGCCACCAAGTGGGCGCCGGCCCTAGGACTCCAAGAATGGGTGGGCGCCGGCCCTAAGGGAAGAGAGGGAGAAGGAGGAGAGGAGAGATTAAGAGAGAGAGGGAGAGAATAATTAATCTCTTGATTAATTGATTGGAATAAGGGCTAGCCTTTGGTTCGTTTATATAGTAGCAACTCCTTTGCTAAGTCTCCCTCTAAACCGAATTAACGGAATTAACGGAATTAGTTATAAGAAATTTATCTTATAAATTTTCTTATTAATTATTCCGTTTAAACCGAGTCTTTATTATAAACCAATTTATAATAAAACTAATTCTTCTTCTCTTTAAATTATGGAATAAATTTTTATAAGAAATTTATAAACTTTCTTATTATGGAAAAATCAATTCATAATTGATTTTATAAAATTAAAATAAACCAATTCATGGATTATTTTAATCTTCCATAAAAGAATAAATTTCTATAAATTTTATTTATATAAATTTCTTTATACAAATTTATTTATCCATAATTTATAAAATAAATCGCACTAGATTCATTTTATTAATTAAACCAAATAAATTGGTTTTTCTCCCTTTAATGGCCAGCCAACACCAAGAGGGTGGACACCCTCTTTGGTCGGCCAAAACAACCCGAACCGATCGCGAATTAAACCCATTTAATTCGCCCAAAAAGCCTTCAAAAGACTTCGCCATTTTAGCTTCCATTGCGCCTCTGACTAACTCAGATTCGACTTATTTCTCTTGATCAGAAAATCCAATTTTCAACTCGTTTTAAATCCCTCGGATTACTCGTAGTGCGTGTGACTAAATAGGCTTTCGATTTATGTTGGCCGTCTATAATTTAACTAATTATAGAACGATCATGAGTGGCACCTAGTAGTACATCATGATCCCCAATTAATCGAAAGATCAACGGTTTGACCTCAGAAGAAATTATTCTGAAACCCTTCAGCAGCTCTAATGAATCGTGCCTCATTCCCTTCACCACCTTATACCCACTTTGTTCAGGACACGGTCAATGGTGTCAGTCCCCACTAGGCTGACTACGTCACACCTAGCCCAAGTAGTGTCTTTCTCCTCCTTTGGATTTCTAATTACTCTCATGTATTTAAGAGACTCGCACTCTTAACATGATATGCTCTGGCCAGAGGCTTTGAGTAACAATCCGACGATAGGCCTGGGTATACATCTCCTCGCAAGGAGTGGAGAATCCTTTGTAGGCTGTTCAAACATCTTCGGGCACTTCGGCTTATACCCGATCATCCTGGGTCCATACCTCCTTGGAGTTGCTTGCTTAAGATGTCAAAGTATAAGTCTCCATGACCAAGATGACTTGAACACCGCAAGTCAAAGGAACATCGCACTTAAGCCGCAGTAAGATCCTCATAGACATATCTACATGTAGATTCCCATATGAAGTCTTACAGCTAGTTACTCCAATGAACTAGTTCCCTTAACTAGCATCCATGTTTATCTCCGGACATCCCAATGTCACCAGCCAGTGAGAATCAGATGAATAGAGAATAACCCATGCTAGTCTCAACAGAATTGATAGTGTCCGTTTTTATCAATTCATTGACTAGGGATATTTTCAATACTTCACATTTGCACATTTAGAGATAATCACAAGTTGTGATCCCATCACAAATTCTCTTATGCTGTGAGTTGTATTGCGGACATTCAGTAGATGAGTTTAAGATCCCAATCAAATACACAAACATGTACACTCAAATAGTGAATTATCATTTATTAAAATAAATGTTTACAATCATAAGGCGATTGCCTTAGGACACTTCTCTCATATCACTAACAACAAGATCACTATTGCATATTTATATTAGTATATGCATAATTGTCTAATACTCTACACTGTAGAGAACATGGTGTGTAGTGTCACACAAAAGATCATGTTATCAGTCCCTTGTAGAATATAAGTGGAGGCTCACAACCGAGATGGAGTTGGACAACCCATTGGGATGATTGTAGTGTAATTTGGAGTTGGTTTGTCTTAACCATAGAATTATACTAGTGCACTTTGAGTGCATTGAGTAGGACCAATATAGAGGTGATCCAATTTATACTTACAATAAAATTGGATCAGACCTCAGTATATTATGAAGTACATGCTCTGAATCCTGATATAATAATGGACACATGTACTTAATAGTTATTTCCTTGATTTACCAATGGGCGAGATTTATTATGTTAAATCGATAGGCCCGGTAAGTTGGGAAATAATATTATTTACATGGTGTGTCGTCGATTATAGACGGAATCCGTGTCCTGGTAAGTCAGGATGATGATGCCCCCTTGATGAGCTCATAAGGTTCTGTTGGGTATGGCTTGGCGAGTTTCCTAAGCGAATACTTGGTCGATCCGAGAGACCTCTCCATGTCTACGGATTAAAAAATTAATCCGAATGGAGACCCATCTTCCAACAACCGTCTCGTGCCATATCGGACGATCCAAATCACAACTCGGCCAATTACCAAAATCGACCTTGTGATTAGCTTGACCGTTTGACCGTGGAAATGGTGACGAGTTGATCGCCAGCTTTTGTGTTTATGGTCGGGGTCCAGTTAGTAAATTAATGGCTATGATACGAAATCAAATTAATAAACTATCAGACATAAAATGGTGAGGTAAATGTGTAGGATTTTTCGGGCCGTGAAAACCACTTTTTCGCGTCGCGGAAACCCCGAAAGCCCCAATAGAAAGGATCCCAGCGAAGAAAACCATTTCAAAAATTTACGAGTGCTCGTTTACATGCTTCAAAACCGATCTACAACCTAGATCTATTAGAGAAGAGAAAACTACCTTCGATGCGTGCCCCGCAATTCCCGCTCGCTCCTCGGTTGGTGTCGGATCTCAAGGATGCAAAGTAGCAACCCTCTAGAAGTATCCACACAAGCAAGAGAGTGGAGAGGAGAGCCCAAAAGTGTGCTAGCACTACTTGGGGTCTCGGCAAGATGAGAGGAGAGGGAGAGCCAAACAAAACAAAACCAAGTAAGGAGAAGAATCAATCACACACCCACAAAAAAACTCCTTTTTGTGTGTTTAAGTGGCCGGCCATTTAATGGCCATTATTGGCCATTAAGTGGCCGGCCACCACCTTTGGTAACCCCCTATTTGAATTCAAAATTCAAATGGGGAGGTTACTTAGCCTTGATGATGATGCCAAGTCATCACTTGGTCAAGTCAAGTGATGTGGCTTGAGTCAAGTCAAACTTGCCTCTTATGGACTTTCCATATTTAGCCAAAGTCAAACTTTGACTTCATTACTCTCCCATGATTAGATTCATCCAACACTTGGATCAAACTCGAGTCCAACTCAAGTTGTCTAATTTGAATCAAGTCAAACTTGCCTTTTATGGACTTTCCATATTTAGCCAAAGTCAAACTTTGACTTCATTACTCTCGGTCCATCATATGGACTTATTCTCCATCTATTGCTCTATGTGTGTGACCCTATAGGTTCTTGTAACGTTGGCAATGCCCTTAAACCTATTTAAGGACATAAGCAATGAGAGGTATCTAGCAACACATCATTGCTACCCAAGTTACAAGAATGTCGAGATCCAACATCACCATTGTGACTAATAATTGTGACCATCACAATATGTGACAACATCCTTCTATCCTCGATATCTAGATTGATCTTTCATGAGGCATAGACCGTGTCATCCTCAAATCAATCTATATGTCTTGATCTCCAAGTAGACTCACTATAATCAAATAAGCTCAATATCTAATATTGCCTTATTTGGGCATGACCGTGCACTTAGTGGTCTTACTTTATCAAGAACGAAGATATCACTCCCGTCATATAGGAGGGATAGATCCCATCTACGTTACTCACATCCCTCCGCATAATTTGTTACAAACCTAGTAATCGCCTTTATAGTCCACCCAGTTACGGGTGACGTTTGACGAAGCCAAAGTACGTAACTCCTTATGTAGGGAACTATGGTAACTTCAGGTCTAGGACTATAGTCATACTAATAGTCACATGAGAAAGTATATGACACTCATATAATGATCCATGATACTTTCTCATGGCGGGCCATTCAGTATACATTCTCTAATGTATACCCATGTGTCAACTTGATATCTCATATCCATGACTTGTGAGATCAAGTCATCATGTTGACCTACATGCTAGTCTCTATGCATTAACATTGTCCTTGAATGTTAATACTCGACTAGGAATAATTAAGAGTAGTGTTCTCTATATCATCTCACTATCGATTCAACTAATCGATTGATATAGATAAGAACCTTCTACTCAAGGACGTTATTATACTAAGTTATTTGGCACCAATACACATAAGTACAATAACCATAAGAAATGCCTTTATATATAAGAAATATATATACAAGAATATGATACAATGAGTCCAAAAAGTAATCATCATATGATTGGCTCTAGGGCTCTCACTAACAAAATGAATAAGGCACAAATAAGAAAGAAGGAGCCAAGGAACAATTATTGTTGGTGCAGGCAACACCTAAGTCAAACCTGGGTTTTGATAATGGCAAAGGGATCAAAAGTTAAGATGTTATTGTGATCTAACATGTTCACTGAGTGTGCAGGAAGAAGTCCTAGGTACACTAGGTAAAAAGTCCAGGCAAAGGGTTGGGAAAAGAAGTCCTGGTCAAGGACTGGGCAAGAAGACCTGACCGGAAGTCGGGCAGAGAAGTCCTGGTCGAGGACTGGGCATGAAGTCCTGGCAAGGGCCTGGGCACCGAAGGCCTGACCGGAAGTTGGGCATGAAGACCTGGTCAGGTGGATCAGGTAAAACTCCAACCGGAGGAGCCGGTTGGCAAAAGGTAAACTCTCCTGAGAGGAGTAGGTGATACGCGTTCCCCGTCGAGGGAACAGTAGGCGTCGGTTCGACCTAGGGTTCTATTTGGGAGACCCGAAATCAGAACCAAGATAGCTACGGCTGTAATTAATACTTGTTGTGTTTTTGGGACTAACCTTGTTTCCAGGGTCGAAGGACTGATCGTCTGCAAGTGAAGGTGCTTCACTGGGCCTAGGCGCCTGAATGGGCTCAGGCGCCCGTGAGGATACGGGTGCCCAAGAGTGAAGGCAAAACCCAAAACATAGCTGCGAAGCCTCTGGACCAAGCTAGATCAGGCGCCCATGAGGTCACGGGCGCCCCCATCAGCTCAGGCGCCCAAGTAGGGGAGGATAAGCGCTGACCGAGCCCGCAGATAAGGAGTCACAGATCGAAGGGTACGTGTAAGGCGCCTGTATGAGCACTATAAAAGGGGCTCGACCCAAGGCTTCAACATCACTTTTTCTCAACGCTCCAATTCTTTTCGTTCAAGCGCTACACTTCAGCAAACTCCGACTTCGAGATCCCAGCGCCGACGACGACCCTCTGCTCCGAATTACGATCCACATTGGGTGTCGGTAACGAAAAGTGTAGCAATTTCAATTTCCTGAAATACTCTTGTACTTAACTTGTAAATCCTTTTGCGCGATTATAGTATTGGCCAAAGTAAACGGTCAAGGACCGTGGGCCTTGGAATAGGAGCCGACCGCGACTCCGAACCAAGTAAAAACTACTTGTGTTCTTGTGCAACTTAATTCTTTCCACTGCGTATTTTCTCTTCCTAATCCGAAAAAGTTTTTAATGATATTCAACCCCCTCTATTGTTTTCTTCGATCCAACAAGTGGTATCAGAGCGGGTGGCTCAAATTTGGTGCAACCACCAATTTGATAGTTTTTCGGATTTTATGAAAAATTATAATTTCTTTTTTCAAATTTTTCTCGTTAATCGAGGTTGGTGCAATACCACTCGATCGCTTCTTCTCAATTATTTTATTCCCGCACTACTAATCTAAGACCAAGTCTTGGGACAGAATTTCTTTGTTTTTTTGTTATTTCAGAAATTATAAATGGCCATGCAAGAGGGTTTCAGCACAGCCAGACCACCACTCTTCAGTGGAGAAGACTTCTCCTACTGGATGAGTCGGATGGAAGTCCACCTGAAAATTCAAGTGTATATGTGGATTATTATCCAATCTGGCCTGGAAATCCGCAAAAATGCTGATGGAGTAGCACATCACTACACAGAATGGGATGCCTCACTGAAGAAAAATATCAAGGCTGATGCAAAAGCAACCCAGACGCTACAATGTGGATTAACCAAAGAAGAACTGAACCGGGTGGGTCCCTTCAACAGTGCGAAAGAACTTTGGAGTAAGCTGATTGAATTCCACGAAGGTACCTCCGACACCACAATAAGCAAAAGAGACCTACTGGTGAACAAATTATACACAATCAAAATGAACGAAGGCGAGTCAGCAGCCCTACTCCACGCCTGGATCCAGGAGCTGATGAACGGCCTGCACACAATCGGTCACAAGGTAGAAAACCGTGACCTTATCAGGTATATCCTAAACGCTTTCCCAAGAAATACTCTGTGGGCATCTATGGTAGTGCTTACAAAGTTTCTAGGGATCTTTCTAAAATTAAATTAGATGAATTATTTTTAGAATTGGAATTACACGAGCAGACTAACTGCACTTTGTCCGAGAAAGGTATCGCTTTTCTTGCAGGAAAAACCCAAGAAAATGTGGCCAAGAAAAAGCCTCAACCAGCACCCGAGTCTGACTCAGACTCAGACTCAGAAGACAGTGAAGGGGATCGACCCAAGCTGGTTCGGCTAGCCCGGGACTACTACAAGGAGCTGAAGCATCAGACCAACAGAAGAAAAGCTAACCGAAAGAAGGAAGATCCAGCTGAACCCTCAACGTCTAAGACCAAATCAAATGTAACCTGCTACGAATGCAACAAGAAGGGACACTACAAATCGGAGTGCCCTAATCTAAAAGAAGCCAAGAAGACTCGAAGGAAGAAGGCTTTTCAAGCCACGTGGGATGAATCTTCCTCCGAATAAGAAGAAGAGGCTCCACAATCAAACCTTCTTGCCTTGACCACTTCGGAAGACATCGACACTGGATCAAAATCGAAGCCGGACGACGGAAGACTCACCATTTCGGAGAATGGCAAAATAACTGTAAGTGGTTACTTTGAAGTAGAATTATCAAAGTTAATTTCCTACTTATCTCGTAACTTGGCGAAAGCCAAAATCCGAGTCGAGTCCCTCCGACAGGAAGTAAAACTCCTGAAAGAGGGAGCTGACTCTAGATCTTTGACCGAGAAGGTTCAAGAAGAAACCTCTACTCAAGTTGAAAAGCTTGAGAAAGAGAACTCCTCCTTGAAAACTCAAGTCATGGACCTTAGAGCGGCTTTAGAACGATTCACTTCGGGTTCCAAGGGTCTTGACAAGATCCTTGGAAAATAGAATTCCGTTCTAAATCGATCCGAGTTTGGGTATCGAACCAAGTCGAGACAAAGGTCCTACTATGTTGTATTGAACCAATCTAGACCCAAAGTTCAGGCATGGGTACCCAAACTTTGCCTGAACAACCAAGCTAGACCAAACCAGTATTGGAACCCCAAGGACATGATTCACATCTTGCCTAATCATTACCGTGGCTTTAGTCCAGGGGGAGCCAACTTAAAAATAATTTTTATAATTAGATAAATTCTTTTCTTAATTTGAATTGCATGCTTGATTATTTATTTATTTTCTGTAAATTATCATGCTTAAACCTAGGACAAGTTAGACTAAGGACTAAAACGATGAACTAAAATTTGAATAACATAGTATTGGGTGGAGATGAGATGATAGTACGTTAGGGAAACCTTTATGGTGGAACTAGCCGAAGCTACCGATCCAAAACCCAAACTAGTTAGACTAAAATCTTGCAAGGAGTAACTTGGAGATGGATTTTCAATAAAAGGCTTTGTCAAGGAAAGGGTTGATGATCCAATAAGGCTACGACCAAAGAAGGCCTAGTGTCTCACCAAGACCTAGAAGCCGATTATTGAAGACCAAATTCATTTTACTATTGTCAGATTTGAATTTAACACAAATTTTAATTAATCTTAGATTCAACCACTTTGTAAAATTAAAATTCAATTAAATTGTTTTCAAAATTAATTCAACCTTTCAAAATTAATCATTTTCTTAAAATAAAATCTTTACTTCTATTAAAACCTGTCTAACAAAACCCATAAGGTTAACGTTATTGATAATTATAGATTGGGTGAGACAGACTAGGTTGTGAAAATCAATTTAAGCTATCCTTAATTCTAATTGGATCCAAATCAATAAATTCTTTATGTGTAGGAACATAAAGATTTGGACCAATGGATGTTGGATAGCGGATGCTCCAGACACATGACTGGAGACAAATTGAAATTCACCAAACTCAAGTTCAAGAACCTAGGCTCAGTAGCATTTGGCAACAATGCTACACTCAAAGTCATTGGGTCAGGTAACATTGAACTCAAATCTGATTTTGTAACTAAAAAGGTACTCTTAGTTGAGAACTTTAAATTTAATTTGCTTAGTATTAGTCAATTATGTGATACTGGCTACGTAGTTACCTTTACCAACTCTGACTGCCTGATTAGAAATTTGCAAGACTCAGAAGTCATGCTTAAGGGCACTAGAAAAAATAACATTTATACTATAAACCTACCCTTAGTACCTAAATGCTTCTTAACTCAGTTAGAAGAATCAAACCTCTGGCATAGGAGATTAGGTCACACTAATCTAAGATTAATTTCAAAAATCACCAAACTTGGTTTAATTAAAGGAATACCAAATATTAAGAACCATAAAAACATGATATGTTACTCAAGCAAACAAGGTCTAATCACAAACAAATTCAATCAGACCTAACTCAAACCACACTTGAGCTCCTGCACCTTGACCTATTCGATTCACACGGAGCCAAGTCACTAAGCGGAAACCGGTACTGCTTAGTAATTATCAATGATTACTCTAGGGTTACTTGGGTAAGGTTCCTAAATGTTGAGAACGAATGGCTAGAGAGGGTGTAACGACCCGGAAAATTCTCGTAATATTTTCTTTAAAATATTAAGCATGTCTAGATAATTTTCCAAAGGATCTAGAAATATTAGTACGAATCTTAGCCTAGAAACCCATGGTTCTCTCATTTAAATTGAGAAACTAAGTACTAAGGGGCCTTATAGGGGCTTTCTAGTGCCATTATTATGGGTGGATTTTAGGTAGAATTTAATATAAAAATAGATGGATTTTAATGAGAAATATTAACATAATTATGGAGGAATTTTTTAAGTAATTTTCGAAATAATAGGAAATAAATTAAAAATAAAATAGAAAATTAGTGCATGCACCAAGGATTGAACCTTGGACCTCTTGTACAACCAAGCATGCACTAACCAATTCACCTAGCAAGGGAGTGCTATGAGGGAATGAAGTGGATATTAGTTAAGGCGTAGGAAATGAAGAGTTATCAAGGGAAGAGACACCATGACTCTTCATTTACCCCTTTTAAAAGTGATATAAATATGGAAAGGAAGTTACAACTTCCCTTCTCCTCTTCATTTCTTCTTCCTCCTTGCTTTGGTCGAAAACTCAAGGTGTTCTCCCCCTTAAGAAAAGTTCCACCAAGGACTCTATTTGGAAGATCTAGGTTCTCTTCCAAGGTTACAAGGGCAAGAAGGGTTCAAGTGGCAAAGGGATTCCCATTCTCCTTCTCTTTTAAGGTCTAAAAATCAAAGACAACCCAAGATAAAACCCTCTCACCTGTGGTATGATGGTTTTCAAGATATTTATCATGATCTAAGTTTTGTTGGCATGATATGTTGGAAAAATCCATGGTTAGGGCTTATGGAAGTTTCGGCCAAGGTTATTGCTTGGGCTTAGGGATGATGTAAATTTTCCTTTGTGCTCTTAAATGTTTCATGATGTTATGTAAGGAATAGATTATGATCTAGGGAAATTTTTGATACCCTATTAACCCTCTATGGTTTCGGCCACATCAAAGTCAAGGGGCTAGGGGAAAACTCCAACCTCTCCAAGCATGATTAATATGTTTCTTATGATACCTTATGGGTAAAAATGGTGTTAAATGAACTTTTCCATGGGCTTGTTACCCTTCTAGGGTTTCGGCCAACCCTTGCCTTAGGCCTAGGGCTTGGGGTTAAGTCCAATCAAGGGTTTAAATGATTTTTCTATGGCATGATATGTAAGTAAGGGATGTTAATCATGATCTAGGCAAATTTTCCATGGACCCATGGTCCTTTAGGACTTTCGGCCAAGACCCAAACCTAGGGTTTGGTTTGGGTTAGGGTCTCAAGAATGCATGTTATAAGTTACCATGATGCTAGTACATTTTGAAGCATGATGTAAGGGCCTCCATGTGACTAAAATCCTAGTTTAGGTGTCATATAACATGACTTTGTATGGTTGATGTTATGTTATGTTTAATCATGAATATTTAGATAATATGCCATGAATACATGTAATTGATGTAGGAGTAGGTTATGATAAATATAATGATGCATGAATATTGGTAAATGCTTATAATGGATTTATGATTTATGAAGATATATACATGTTTCATGATGAATGCTATGAACCCTAGTAGTATGTGTTAGGTTTATATGTAGCTTATCATCCATGTCTTATGATGAATACTAGGATTTTGTATGCTAGATGAAATGTATCATGTATGAGGTGTATGTTTATTATGTATCATGATCATGCAAGCTTGATGAACCCGGATAAGGTTATGACTAGAACCATGATTATGCATGTATGTCCTATGTTATGAATAAAGAATGATAAGTAGGAATGAAGATGATGGTTATGCCTTAAGTATGAATGATAAGTATGAATGATGAAGGCATAACGATGATATGAAATAAGTATGAATGATAAGTATGAATGACAAGTATAAATGATGAAGCATGCATGTTTATTTTTTTTATGTATGAGGCTTGTACCGGACCGAAGTAAGGGTCCAAGGGATGGGCACCTTAAGAACGCCCCGGTTCTGGACTACCGAAGCTGTCCATAGTTCTGGCACTACCGAAGTTGTGCAACAGGGATGGGCACCTTAAGAACGCCTCAGTTCTAGGACTACCGACTATGCTATCCTTACCCTAGTAGGTCAAGGCTAGCTACCTCGTATTTACTTAGGGATGCGCGCTATGATGTATGTATGTGGTACAAGCCGGGGACCCCAATGATGTTATGTTTATGTTAAGCATTTAAAAGTATGATTTTAAAACTAAGCATCCTTATGTAGTAAATGCATTTGACTCATTCATACATCCATGTTATGCATCGCGCCAAGGTAAGTATATTTTATGTTTGTGTTTATGCTCATATTTCATGTCATGTATAAGTATGCCTTATGTTCATATATGCTAAGAATTATGTTATGATAAGTATGCCTTATGTTCATGTATGCTAAGAATTATGTTATGATAAGTATGTCTTATGTTCATGTATACTAAGAATTATGTTATGATAAGTATGTCTTATGTTCATGTATACTAGGAATTATGCCAAGTATAAGTATGTTTCATGTCATGTATACTAGGAATTATGCCAAGTATAAGTATGTTTCATGTCATGTATGTATGTTTTATGCTCATGTATGTTAAGATTTATGCCATGCTAAGTAGGTTGTAGATCTATGGTGATGTTAGGAATCATGCTATGTTAGTTGTTCATATGCTTATGACTTATGCCATGACTATGCTTATGTTTATGTTCGAGGCTACGCTATGTCAGATACTTGATATGTTTATGTTTAAGTGACGTATGATTTTAGTGAGTATGAAAGGGTTTTACTAAGCCTATGTGCTTATAGTTTTATTTTCCTCGTACCGCAAATCAAGCAAGAGGCTATTAAGGGAAGCCGCAGGAGAGGCAGAAGCATGTGTGTGTGTAGCAGTGACTTGGCAAAAGATTCTTATGTTCTCACATAATGCATGTCTTGGGTGTGAAAATGTTTTCTTAAATTTTATGCTACGTTTTATGGTTATGACTAATGGGTGACTTAAGACCTATGATGCTACGTTTATGGATAAGTACATATTGCTTATGATGATTATGAATAAGTCATGGAATGGTTAAGTTATGATATGATGTCATGTATAGATGTTCCATGTGTTTAGTTGCATGGTTAAAAGCATGTTAAGGAAAAAAAAATATTTCCACTGCATTAAGATGTTTTTATGCACATGTATGTTTAGCGTAACGACGCCTATCTCGCCACACCACGAGGTGTGGGAGAAAGGCGGGCGTTACAGGTTGGTATCAGAGCCAATCGCCATCTCACTACACACACAGCAAGCATTCTTCCTGCAGCTTCCAAGTAAGTACCTCTCTGCATATTTTATGATAGTAACTACTTTTAGGATACCGTATGATTCTAGAATATGCAAGTAAGGATGATACCTATGATTCTAGAATATACAAGTAAGGATGATACCTATGATTCTAGAATATGCAAGTATGAATGATGTTTTATGATGAAAAGTACTTTAGGATATGTGACTATGAGCGATATATATATTTTCTTATGAAATCAAATACTTTAGAATTGGATATGCGGGTAGAGATAGAAAAAAAAACTATAATTTATGATATTATGTATAATCTATAATATAGTCACATGTAGAAAATTATCTGATAGCCTACATAGATGAGATTATAACACTCTCACCTATGTTAGCGTATAACATTAGTTCCATAATATTAATACTGATATAATTAATGGTATAAGTCATACGGTATAACTTAGGTAGGGACGCATAGGGTAGGGTCCTAATTATGTTAACACTTATTATAGATTATGGGTCACTGTTATCTTATATATAATATATAAGATTACTGACAGACCCAAAATATACTGTCACGAATGTGGGTCTCAAATTTAGAATTTATAAATGAAAGCTGGAAACCCTTTTTGTAATCAAAATATCAAAGTGTAGTAAAGGGGCCACAGGTCGTATTTTTCTCGGGGCTAGTTGACGTTGTGTGATTCGTGCTTGTATTTAAGTGTCGTTTGTGAATTTTGGGTTTCAAATAACAATTAGGTTTTGGTTTGCAATCGGCAATGAAATCATAAATAAACGAGAAGAAACTTAACCCAATGAACTAAACAATGAAAGGGCAACTAATGAACTTCCTTTGGGAGACTTAATCAACCAAATGCAACTTAACCACCTTGGGAGAACAAATCTGAACTTAATTGCAAAAGCAAGGTATGAATTGCTTTTAACTTCAGGAATTTCCACCTAAAACTAAAACTTCACTTGATACCAAAATGGAAGTAATTAAATCCAAACAACTTGATACCAAATGAAGGGAACTCATGTGCCGAAAACTAAAACGAAGTGCAATTTTGATTGGTTGCTTGATACAAGGGCAGATCTACAATTTGATACGCATGAATAGCACAGTAAAATCAGAAACAACCAAAATTTCATCAGGAATTTAGGACCGACTTAATTACAGCAATAGAGATAACAATTCAAGCACATCCGCATACAAAATGCAGCTGAGTTCAAGTACACAAAGACACTTCAAGGTATGTTCAATCTTAAGATGATTCAACGCCGAAACTTAGCTGGAATTTTAGCTGACAGCTTCGTAATGTTGCTGACCAATTCAGGACTTATCAATTCAGGAAGTGGAACCATGCAGAAATGAATTGTAGGAATGCAGAAATTAAATGCAATTGTTCAGAAATAGAATGCTGCACACATTGGATGAATAGTCAAGCTAGCACTGAACTCCAATACTTGAACTAGCTTCAGAAATAATGAATCAGAATTACAGAATTGAAGCTAACAAACAACTCAAAAACGTTTAATCCAGAGGTGGTATGCAGAAATACTTGAATGTAGAGATGGTAAACTGCCAATTCAGTGATAACTTGTTCGGTTCAGCTCAAATTATGAGAGGCTTAAGTAAAATGTTGTGCAAAAACTGTAAAAACTTGATGCTAGCTACATGATAGAGATGGACATAGCAATTTCAGACACAATTGACAGAAGACAAAGATCAGAAACGCAGAAAAGAAGTGCAGAAAACAGGATCCGAATGTATGTGTGCAGAAGTTCAGAAATGGAAGGCAAGCTTCAAGAACTAATGCCAAGAAACAACAATTTGGATTCAGAGCTTAATCAAGCCACTAAAATCAAGCATTCTAATCTAATGTCCAGATAAAATTCAGAGACAGCTCAGATTCACTCAAGAACACAAAACTGATACGCATGAAACCTGGGATTGATTTCAGAAACTGCTACAATGGTAAACTGAATGAAACTTCAGGTAGAAATCTAGATGCCAAACAACTTAGATCCAATGCATTATCACACTAATTGTTTTCTCTACTTCATAGCATCAATCTAGACAGAAATCAAATGCAAAGGAGGCTGCAAAAATCAGAAGTATGGATACGCAGGAATCAGACTTGCTGTTCAGAAATTCAGCACAAGGTTTGGGCGCAAAACACAAACAACTTATATTGATTGCACTGATTGAAATGCCAGATAAACTAATCTGAAATGTCTAGTGTTTACCTAGCAATAATTCTCCAAACAGCAGCTGGAAATTTCAGAACAGAATTGGGTTTTGGCAGAAATAAAATGGCACGCAAGAAATACAATTTGATACGCAACAATTAAACATCTAGTAAACTGGAATTAAAGACACTTGTTCACTAACTAACTTCCTAGCTAACTCCTTGCAAAATTTAAACACTAATTAAAGGCAGAAAACGAATTCAGAAATTGAAACTAGGTGGCTGATACGAAAACAGGACAGAGTAGACAGAATTCGAAATTACAGCTAATTGCAATGGAATTTAACTAAGCAAAGCCTCAATCTCTCATCTCAGCTTCGAATCCTTGCTGTCACTCAAGGATGAGCCTCCAATTGAGAAAGAAACGGTCCATACAAGTAAATTACAGCAACTAATTCAGGAATTGCAGAAATGAAGTGGCAGTAATAAAATTACAGCTAAAACAAAGAAAATTGATTAAGAAATCTAAACCCCAATCACTCCATTAGCTCAAGGTCTTCTTGGTTGTCAATCAAGAGCTGGCTTCGAACCCGCAAGCTCTGCAATTCACTAAGGAACTGAATCGGTAGTCGAATCCAGCTCAAAACTGTTCAAGAAGGAAAATCCCAATCGATTTCTTCAATTCAGCCTTGTCTGAGTGAAATGAAGGTGCGGGAATGATCCAAACACTTCAGGAAACCCCTCTGAATAGCTTGGATTGATGAAGAACTTGACAAAACCGAATTTGAAGCTATCAAATACAAGGCTGCGGAAACCTCTCAACAGCCCTATTCTTGCCCAATTCCAAGATGAAAACTCCACAAACTACTCTCCCTAGTGACCTCGAACTTGATCTGATGAAGGATGGAGGTGGTCGCGCCCCTTGGATTGAAGAACTAGCTAAAAACTAAAGAAAAATTGAAGAAGACGAAGCATGCGGCGGAGATGCGACAAGGCTTGGCTGCGCAGGAAATTTCCTTAAGTAATAACCAATGGACGACTGTGATTGATTTGAGAAAATCCAACTGCTGATCTTGCTCTGATTGGAGCCAAACTTTTATGATGATGATCTGGGGTCAGGATCTGCCTCGTGGTAGCTCGGATCCTCCAGATGTGCAACGGATGGTCCAGATCAACTCAATCTGTGAATGGACGCTCTAGAGCCCTCCTTGCTTGATCCAACGGTTGATTGAGCTCTGATTGGAATGAAACCTTCAGATCTTGATCATAGAGCTTGATCAACCCTAACCCTAGCTCAGATTGCTTCAGATCGTCCCGGATGGCTCAGATCTAGCCGCTCTTGAATCGGACGGCCCGGATTAATTGTAAGCTTGATAATTCGATCCGGTTCACATCCGACTCAAGTTTGACCCAGTATGCCCTAGGTCCAGGATCCTTTCATGCCTACAAAAATATATCAGAAAATTAGTGGCCAAATAATCAAAAAAATATGTAAATTTACAATTAAGTCCAAAATAAGAGAAAGTTCCAAAACCTAGGGTAATTTCACAATTAAGCAATAAAAACATAGGTCAAACATGGATTTTAGAAATTAAAATAATCAACAAAATGGTATTTATCAACTCCCCCACACTTAACCTTGAGCGTCTCGCGAAACTACTAAATAAGTCTCCCTTAGGCTTTCTTAAGCATAATTAGAAACAAATGAAAAGAAATTACCTAAGGTTGTCAATTCTCATAAATCTAAGCCCTATGGATTAGTATCTTGTCCTTAAATCAACAACTTAGCCTTTTCATCCATCATGAGTCATTGAGATGAATCTAACTCATAGCCTTTCAAAGAAAATATTGGTGGTTCTCTCCTTAAATTCTAACTTGATGATGGAAGTGGAGCTCACTCAAACACACATGCTTCTTGTACTACCATAGGCTTGCTTATTATCTACTCTCCACTCCACCATTAATCATGAATAGGATCAACAACTATAAAAACAAATCAAAGACATAGAAATGATAAGAAATGAAATAAGAGCCAAGAAAAGTGGAAAATTTGATAAAGTGGAAGACTTGAGTGCTTGAGGATATTTTCAACGTGCTTTGCCCCATCTTTTAGTCCTCATAATGATCTTAAAAGTTGTGAAGTCAATCTTGAACCCTGCTTTTGATTGGAATGAATAAAACTTTGTTGGTGTCATTGTGCCAAAAACCTAATTTGTGTGCCAAATTGCTTCCTTCTCTTCATTTTTCTGATTTTTCTTTTCTTTTTCTTTCTCTCTAGTAAATTCATAATGGAATGGAGTGATTGGGGTTTGTATCAGAGAACATCTGATATCAAGTAAAATAGAACATCAACATACCATTTTCACTAAACAACCCTTGCAACTCACTCTTGATACATTTCCTTTTTGTTGGGACACTACTTTCATTTGTTCTCTCTTCTTTTTTTTCTGTTTTCAAGTCTAGCATCCATGATATAATTGCAGATCTTGCAAAACTTATGATTTCTCCTTATCAGCTAGCATAGCAGTAGTTGAGCAGTTAAAATATTCCACCCGAAAATTCTGCTCAACAAATTGTGTTTTAGCCAACTTAATTCCATTTCCTGCTCTTCTTTATGTTCTGATTTTTTCTTTTCTTCACTGAAATTTGCTCCCCAAGAAGTTGAATTCAGCTAGAAACATTCGGCTAACTACTGCCTTGATTTATAGCTTCAAAAACTCAATTAGGTTGGAAGTTGGTACAAACTGCCTTCATAGCATTTCCATTGGTTTTCCTCCTTTCATAACTGAATTTCCAGCTTAAGTATCAATTTGCTGCTCTCCAAAACCTCTTGGGCTTCGAGTGGGTTTGTTTTGAGTCCTTTTTAGCATCCTTTGCAGTAGCCACATTAGTTCCAACTCAATTCATTTGCAGTCCCATTTCTGCACACAAGAATTCTGTTTTGCACCAAAAATTTTAGCTCCACGGCATTTCTTTCAGACCTTGCAAAACTCTTTGATTCCTTATCAACAATTAGCATCATATAGTAGTGTCTATCAACTGACCTGCAGCTGATATACTCATCACTTTGATGCATTTGTAAACTTAATGCCGAATTCACAGCCTAGAAAACTCAGATTCATCTTCAAGATGATACAAAACTTCCTTTGGCACAGATTTGCTCTGCATTGATCTCAGATTTTTCCAGCTGCAGTTCTTCATTCATCAGCTCTAAAATTCAGCACTCGGCAAACTCTGTGATCAGCACTACATTACTTGACTCCATCCAAATTCAGTTTCCACTTGATATTAATCTGTGCCAAGTCTCAACCACAGTCCTAGCCCCTTAAATCTGAATTTTCTTGCTCTGTCCCTGTATTGGAGACTTTTAAAATTCAGTTATGTTGTGGCCAGCAGTCTTGCAGCTCACCTTGTGCTTGAATTCTGATCAAATATCAGCTTCAATTCATCCCTTTCAGTGAGCTTTAAATGAATAGCTACCCTCTTTGGCACCAATATTTCAGCATTTTTTTTCTTCTTTTTCTGCTTTTGTTCCACTCTCAATTCATAATATCTTCAGCTTGTTCTCAACTGCAATCCATTCCATTCCAGATCAGGAATTTAGATTCCATCCTCAACAATTCACAGGTTTCAGAAATCTGCTCCCCAAGAGATTAATTCAGCCTTGCAATTCTGCAATTTCTATCTAAAATCAGTGATGCACTGCTGATTTCTCCAATTCAGCTTCACAATTAGTCCTTCAATGATTCAAAGCAGCTCCAAGTTGATTTGTTCAGCTTTCTCCAGCTAGGGCAGCTGCATTTAATGCTTCTAGCAAAGTGGCCGAATAGCTTCATAACATCAAGAAACATACTTTTCCTCTCTTTTGACATGGCATAGATTTCCTTCATTTGTGTGCCATTTGGATTACAACAATTCTTCAACCGAATTCATCTTGGCTCCAAATTGTTTGGATTTTCAAATTGATGGTCAAGAATCTAGATGCCTCCATTTGCTTCCATCCTCTTGCTCATTTTTGACTCCAAACTCAACTCACTTGGCACATGAAAATGCAGAATTTTTTTTTTTTCGAAATGATGATGCTCCTTGATAACAATTGCTTCCCTATCACTAGTCACTCCCCCACACTTAATTCTTTGTCCGTCTCGGGCAAAGTAGCATCAAGAAAACATCCCAAGCAAACAAATCTATAGAAAAATTGGGGTTAAGATTAGGAATAAGGAAAGACAAATAGAATAGACATGATTTTTGCCAAAATTGATATGGAAAGGTAAACAAGATGATTAGTCTCTATAGATGTGATCCAATCATTGAAATATGATTTTGAAAGAACCTAAGCAAGTTCTAGAGTTCAATAACATGTGTGTCACAAATATAAGGCTAATTCTCACTAGGCAAAAATAATTCATCTCAAGTCATCAATTAAGAATCTAAAGCTAAATAGTACTCAAGTATCCAAGATTTCATCCATTAGCTCAAATCCTAAGTTTTAACAACCTCTAAAATGACAATAAGATAACCTAGAGGGATACATTTATTCCTAGTCATGAAAGAAAAAGTGCTAAAAGAAAAGACATGGTATTTACAATGTCTATTTATTCAATTTACTCTAGAAAACATAAAAGTGAAAAATGCGATAAAAGAAAATGCAAGAAAAATAAACTCCCCTTTATTCGGGTGGTCGGAGTCTATCCAGAAGGAGCCTCCATCTTGGTAGTGGAGGAGTCTGGGTGGCTGGGGAATTAGGACTCCCCCACACTTAAACTTTACAAAAATTTGCTCCGGTGGCCGAAGGCGATTTAGGTTCAGAATCCATGTAAGAGGTGGAGTGCTTTGAATTAGAGTAAAATCATCTCCTCCTTCTTTCTGCCTTTCAGAAGTCCTTCCAGGAGGTTGAAGTCTGTTCAGTTGGAGCACCTACTCCTGAAGTCTTCTGGACCCTGCAAAACAATGTAATACCTCTCTCAAGCGTGCAGGGTCAGAAAGAAATAAAGTAATATCTGTCTCTGCATGAAGTGTATCCAAATCTGCATCATGTCCAATTAAATCAATGCTTGGTGTCTCAATAAATTTTTCACAGTTATTTCCTACAAAATTTGTATCCAGGAACTCATCACAAATAATGAAATCAATTTTTGGCACATCCATAGAAATTTCACAATTATTTCCTATCAAGAATGTATCAAGCAATGTATCACAGCCTAAGAAATCAATCTCAGGTGCCTCAATGAATTTTTCAAAATTATTTCCAGCATAAGATATGTCAAAAGACTCTTCACAATAATCAACATCAAGTCTAAGCACTTCTAAAAAGTTTTCACACTCAGCATTTGCATCTAATGTAACACCACATGCTTCATTTTCAATAAATTCTACATTAGGTACCTCTAGGGATTTTTCACAATTATTTTCTACAAGAGATGCATCCCTAAGTATATCACAAACAATAAAATCAATTTGAGGTACCTCTATACAATTTTCAGAAAAAATAGGAGGAGTATTTACCTGATCGTGCTGAAAAATACCTGGAGATTTTACAAAAGTAGATGTATCCGTGTTCTCCTCCTGGTCAAGTAATTGTTCCACTTCAGGTTCTGGTTCTGGTGTACACTCATCTAAAGTAGGTGATCCTTGGGTTCTTGCTTCCACCATGCAAATCCCTACATTTTCTGGTAATTGTGGTGGTCCCTAGGGCTTAGTGCAATCCCCTACACCTATGGAATCATCTCCTATGCATGTTCCCTCAACCATTCCTATATCAACCAAATTAGAAAAATTAGGACCTTCAATAATACTATAATCACAAAATAAAAGATGAGAATGGTCTTGTGAAATAGGAATGGGTGATTCTTGGGGCTCTGTGCAATCCCCTACACTCTCAATCCTATCCTCTGAATTTCCTGATGTATCAATCAATGTAGGTGGTTCTTGGGGCTCTGTGCAATCCCCTACACCTATAGATTCATCTGATTGTCCTGATCTTTGGGCTTGTATATGATTCCATTGATCTATCAATTTTGCAAGGTGTCCTTCGATGTCTTGTTGTTGTTGTAACATTTGTTGACACATCTCCATCATCCTTTGGTGTAGAGCCTCATCCCAATCAGGATCATCAAAGCCTCCTTGATTAAACTGCTGAAATGGGAGGGGCTGAAAATTCTGAGTGTCTTGCTGAAAATTCTGTCCTTGAAACTGGAAATCTTGCTGAAAATGTTGAAATTGTGGTTGAAAGGATGGTTGAACTTGCTGAGAATGGTAGCCCTGGAAATCTTGAACCTGAGGTTGAAATTGTGGTGGTAAAAACTGAGATTGAGTGGGCTGGAAATTCTGGTTTTAAAACTGAAAATTTGGATCGCATGGCTGTGAATATTGAAAAGGTTGTTGAAAATTCTGTATAGGTTGAAATTCTTTCTGCCATGGCTAAGGTTGAGGCTGAAATTGATTATTGCCTTGCAGAAAACTTACAAAAGGTTGCTGAAAATTTTGGTTTGGTTGATCTTGTTGATAAGGTTGCTGAAAATTGGGCTGAAATTGTTGAAATGATTGCTCAAATTGGGGCTGAAAACTCTGGAATGGCGGCTGCCCGTTCTGAAAATTCTGACTTGACTGAAAATCTTGCTGAAATTGTTGACATTGTGGTTGAAAATATTGATTTGGTTGCTTATTGAATGGTTGGTTCTGCTGAAACTGTGGACACGACTGCTGGTAAGTGGATGAAAACATTTTGAACCTACAACCCTGTCACAAAATAAACAAGAAAAATGGCAGTACCCGTATATGAAAGATAAAGCAAAATAAAAGCAAAAATCAAACAAATCAACTAGTTGCTTCCCCGGCAACGGCGCCAAAAATTTGACAGACCCAAAATATACTGTCACGAATATGGGTCTCAAATTTAGAATTTATAAATGAAAGCTGGAAACCCTTTTTGCAATCAAAATATGAAAGTGTAGTAAAGGGGCCACAGGTCGTATTTTTCGCGGGGCTAGTTGACGTTGTGTGATTCGTGCTTGTATTTAAGTGTCGTTTGTGAATTTTGGGTTTCAAATAACAATTAGGTTTTGGTTTGCAATCGGCAATGAAATCATAAATAAACGAGAAGAAACTTAACCCAATGAACTAAACAATGAAAGGGCAACTAATGAACTTCCTTTGGGAGACTTAATCAACCAAATGCAACTTAACCACCTTGGGTGAACAAATCTGAACTCAATTGCAAAAGCAAGGTATGAATTGCTTTTAACTTCAGGAATTTCCACCTAAAACTGAAACTTCACTTGATACCAAAATGGAAGTAATTAAATCCAAACAACTTGATACCAAATGAAGGGAACTCATGTGTCGAAAACTAAAACGAAGTGCAATTTTGATTGGTTGCTTGATAGAAGGGTAGATCTACAATTTGATACGCATGAATAGCACAGTAAAATCAGAAACAACCAAAATTTCAGCAGGAATTTAGGACTGACTTAATTACAGCAATAGAGATAACAATTCAAGCACATCCGCATACAAAATGCAGCTGAGTTCAAGTACACAAAGACACTTCAAGGTATGTTCAATCTTAAGATGATTCAACGCCGAAACTTAGCTGGAATTTTAGCTGACAGCTTCATAATGTTGCTGACCAATTCAGGACTTATCAATTCAGGAAGTGGAACCATGCAGAAATGAATTGTAGGAATGCAGAAATTAAATGCAATTGTTCAGAAATAGAATGCTGCACACATTGGATGAATAGTCAAGCTAGCACTGAACTCCAATACTTGAACTAGCTTCAGAAATAATGAATCAGAATTACAGAATTGAAGCTAACAAACAACTCAAAAACGTTTAATCCAGAGGTGGTATGCAGAAATACTTGAATGTAGAGATGGTAAACTGCCAATTCAGTGATAACTTGTTCGGTTCAGCTCAAATTATGAGAGGCTTAAGTAAAATGTTGTGCAAAAACTGTAAAAACTTGATGCTAGCTACATGATAGAGATGGACATAGCAATTTCAGACACAATTGACAGAAGACAAAGATCAGAAACGCAGAAAAGAAGTGCAGAAAATAGGATCCGAATGTATGTGTGCAGAAGTTCAGAAATGGAAGGCAAGCTTCAAGAACTAATGCCAAGAAACAACAATTTGGATTCAGAGCTTAATCAAGCCACTAAAATCAAGCATTCTAATCTAATGTCCAGATAAAATTCAGAGACAGCTCAGATTCACTCAAGAACACAAAACTGATACGCATGAAACCTGGGATTGATTTCAGAAACTGCTACAATGGTAAACTGAATGAAACTTCAGGTAGAAATCTAGATGCCAAACAACTTAGATCCAATGCATTATCACACTAATTGTTTTCTCTACTTCATAGCATCAATCTAGACAGAAATCAAATGCAAAGGAGGCTGCAAAAATCAGAAGTATTGATACGCAGGAATCAGACTTGCTGTTCAGAAATTCAGCACAAGGTTTGGGCGCAAAACACAAACAACTTATATTGATTGCACTGATTGAAATGCCAGACAAACTAAGCTGAAATGTCTAGTGTTTACCTAGCAAGAATTCTCCAAACAGCAGCTGGAAATTTCAGAACAGAATTGGGTTTTGGCAGAAATAAAATGGCACGCAAGAAATACAATTTGATACGCAACAATTAAACATCTAGTAAACTGGAATTAAAGACACTTGTTCACTAACTAACTTCCTAGCTAACTCCTTACAAAATTTAAACACTAATTAAAGGCAGAAAACGAATTCAGAAATTGAAACTAGGTGGCTGATACGAAAACAGGACAGAGTAGACAGAATTCGAAATTACAGCTAATTGCAATGGAATTTAACTAAGCAAAGCCTCAATCTCTCATCTCAGCTTCGAATCCTTGCTGTCACTCAAGGATGAGCCTCCAATTGAGAAAGAAACGGTCCATACAAGTAAATTACAGCAACTAATTCAGGAATTGCAGAAATGAAGTGGTAGTAATAAAATTACAGCTAAAACAAAGAAAATTGATTAAGAAATCTAAACCCCAATCACTCCATTAGCTCAGGTCTTCTTGGTTGTCAATCAAGAGCTGGCTTCGAACCCGCAAGCTCAGCAATTCACTAAGGAACTGAATCGGTAGTCGAATCCAGCTCAAAACTGTTCAAGAAGGAAAATCCCAATCGATTTCTTCAATTCAGCCTTGTCTGAGTGAAATGAAGGTGCGGGAATGATCCAAACACTTCAGGGAACCCCTCTGAATAGCTTGGATTGATGAAGAACTTGACAAAACCGAATTTGAAGCTATCAAATACAAGGCTGCGGAAACCACTCAACAGCCCTGTTCTTGCCCAATTCCAAGATGAAAACTCCACAAACTACTCTCCCTAGTGACCTCAAACTTGATCTGATGAAGGATGGAGGTGGTCGCGCCCCTTGGATTGAAGAACTAGCTAAAAACTGAAGAAAAACTGAAGAAGACGAAGCATGCGGCGGAGACGCGACAAGGCTTGGCTGTGCAAGAAATTTCCTTAAGTAATAACCAATGGACGGCTGTGATTGATTTGAGAAAATCGAACGTCTGATCTTGCTCTGATTGGAGCCAAACTTTTATGATGATGATCTGGGGTCAGGATCTGCCTCGTGGTAGCTCGGATCCTCCAGATGTGCAACGGATGGTCCAGATCAACTCAATCTGTGAATGGACGCTCTAGAGCCCTCCTTGCTTGATCCAACGGTTGATTGAGCTCTGATTGGAATGCAACCTTCAGATCTTGATCATAGAGCTTGATCAACCCTAACCCTAGCTCGGATTGCTTCAGATCGTCCCGGATGGGTCAGATCTAGCCGCTCTTGAATCGGACGGCCCGGATTAATTGTAAGCTTGATAATTCGATCCGGTTCACATCCGACTCAAGTTTGACCCAGTATACCCTAGGTCCAGGATCCTTTCATGCCTACAAAAATATATCAGAAAATTAGTGGCCAAATAATCAAAAAAATGTGTAAATTTGCAATTAAGTCCAAAATAAGAGAAAGTTCCAAAACCTAGGGTAATTTCACAATTAAGCAATAAAAACATAGGTCAAACATGGATTTTAGAAATTAAAATAATCAACAAAATGGTATTTATCAATTACCTTAAGTTATTTTATGGTAATATAATAAATAGGATCTCACCTATTCTATAATAACTATACAACTAATATGATTCGTAACTCAGGTTGAAAACTAATATTTCGGAAGCATACTATTATTAGGTTTACCCATGATTAAAATAAGTATATAATTATGATATATGCATATAATTATGTCATGGAGTTATTAATGACATTAGCCCAATCATATGCCAAGGAGACTTACAAGTGCTCCAATTCTTACCCTTCCGGAAAGTAACCAGGGCTTTGACATGTATAGCGACGCCTCCCGACGGGGACTTGGAGCTGTGCTTATGCAGAATGGTAAAGTCATTGCCTACGCCTCTAGGTAACTTAAAGAACATGAACAGAATTACCTCACCCACGATCTAGAATTAGCCGCTGTGGTCTTCGCTTTTAAAATATGGAGGCATTATCTATATGGAGCGCAGTGTAAGATTTATACAGACCACCAGAGTCTACGATATTTCTTCACTCAGAAAGACCTGAATATGAGACAACGCCGATGGCTTGAGTTGGTGAAGGACTATGACTGCAAGATCTTCTACCATCCAGGGAAGGCAAACAAAGTGGCCGATGCACTCAGTCGGAAGTCAAGTGCCACCTTGATGTCCATAGCCATATTACCCCGACCACTCGAAGAAGGAATAATGAATTTTGGGGTTGAAGTCATCTCCGGGCGACTTTCCACCATGATCATATCACCCACGCTATTTGAGGACATATTGGAAAAACAAAATGGGGATTTGAGTCTTCAGAAAATAAAATAGGAGATCCTAGAAGGAAAGGGCGACGGTTTCCATATCGCCAAAGGGGGAGTACTCTACCTTAGGGATCGTCTATGTATTCCTACTGATCCGGAGCTTCGAAGGGAAATCCTGCAGAAGCTCACGGAACCCCTTATTCGATGCACCCAGGATCCACCAAGATGTATCAAGATCTGAAGGAGAAGTTTGTTGGTGCAAGTTGCATCAATGATGTTCTCCTTTATGTGTTTTAATGTTTGACAATGTACTTAAGTCAGTAATATGTTGAACAGACAAAGGGGAGCGAAGGAGAAGTAACCTAAGCCTGAGAAAAGTCCTAGTTAAGCTAGGCATGGAAACCCTAAGACCTAGCGAAGGGCTGCTAGGCTCTGGCGAAGGGCTGCCAGAACGAAAAAGACCTAGCGAAGGGCTGCTAGGCTCTGGCGAAGGGTTGCCAGAAAGAAAAGACCTAGCGAAGGGCTGCTAGGCACCTGACGAAGGGCTGTCAGGAAAATAAGTCCTAGCGAAGGGCTGCTAGGCACTGTCAGGGGAACAAGTCCTAGCGAAGGGCTGCTGGGCACCTGACGAAGGGCTGTCAGGGAAACAAGACCTAGCGAAGGGCTGCTAGGCACCAAGTGAAGGGATGCTTGGTATCCAAGACCTAGCGAAGGGCGGCTAGGCAACAGTCCACCCGAAGGACCGGGCGGCAACCGTCTCCTGAAAGGAGTAGGTGAAAGGCGCTTTCTCGGGGGTAAGAGTTTGCGTCGGTTCGACCTAGTATTGCATGCCAATCCGAAGTCTGAACCAAGTTCGTAAGATTAATATTTCATGTATACTTGCTTTGCATATATATATCTTGCAGGTACCAAGAGAAGAAGACAAAGCAAGCAAATGAAGAAGGCTGAAAACTGGCTGCCAGGGGGCCCCCAGTGTTGGGGGCGCCCCCAGCAGCCAGGGCGCCCCCATCCAGCCAGGGCACCCCCAGCCAGTGCAGAAGATGTGCACTTGTGTGTGTGTGCAGAACAGGTGTCCGTGAGGGCGCCCGGAAGGTCCGGGGCGCCCTGAATCAAGCCTGTCTTTGCTGTTTCGAGTACAAAACACAGAGAAACCTGTATGGGGGCGCCCGGGATGTCCAGGGCACCCTGGTCAAAGGTTTTATCAGCTGTGGCGAGGTAGGCGCGGGGATAAGGTTTGACCGGGTTTTTCGGGGCGCCCCCGTCGACCAGGGCGCCCCCAGGAGTGCTATAAAAGGGGTCTCGAGCCCTCTACTTCCAACACACTTCCTAACTGCGATTCTATTCATTCCGACCGACGACAACACGCTAAAGACGAGGCTCTGCGACCGGGAGGCTCCAGGAGGAAGTGCGCGGCACTTCGGAGGTCCAGATCGGCCGAGCTTCACATTTTTGCTTGGTTTGCAATTAATTACAGTATTTATTTTTCTTTATTATTGCTTGTAATATTGCACTGTAAGTCGGGTTTCTCCGCCTCCGGAAATTCCGGAAAGGAGACTATTAGTGGACTCAACGCCGAGTACATAGGCCTTGGACGTACTGACCCTGGGGGGTTGGGAACCAACTAAATAAACCTGCCGTGTCCCCTGTTTTGCTTTCTTTTCTTTTATTTTTATGTTTCCGCTGCACTAACGCTCTGAGTCCAGAAGTCTTACGAAATATTTACGAAAGTTTTCACAATCGATATTCACCCCCCCTCTATCGACGGCACCGGTCCTACAAGTGGTATCAGAGCCGAGCCGCTCTTCACCGGACTAACCGCCGACGGAGCAACGACGCCAGGAGTTGAGGGGGAGCCCAGGGGTGAATCAGGTACAATTTTTTTTTAATATCTAATTTTAAATTGCATATTATTTGTTTCACGTGCAGGGAGAGAGGGCACTATAAAAATTAGTGCCCTACTCGTAAGACTCGGTCTACACCACCGGCGGCGAAGGAGGTACCAGCGCCAGGAGTCTGGAAGAACAAGGAACATGTACAATGCTTCAAATGCGAGAAGTACGGACACTACAAAAACAAGTGTCCGACGAAGGTACGGAAAATTTATGTTCCGAAAATTTTTCCTGCAATATTTTGTGATAATTTAGTTAATTTTTCTGATAAATTAGAATTACTGCATAATAAAATTAACCTCTTGCATGATAAGTTAGAAAATAAAGATATGACTAAAATATCAGAAATTAATTGTTTAATTCAAAATATAAATTCAGAAATTTATAAAATTAATTCTGATAATTATTCTGATAATAATTCTGATAAAATCAATTCTGATAATATTACTGACAATTTTAATTCAGAAAAAGTTAATCCTAAGGATAACTCCGAATTTGAATTTGAAAACCTTAAGGATAATTCTGAGGATAAACATGATTTTATTGAAAATTATTCTGAGGATAAACATGATTTAATTGAAAATTATTCTAAGAATAAAAATGATTTTATTCTTGATAATAATTTAATTATAGATAATCCTGAAGACTACTATAAAACCTTAACTAGTGGCCCATTTTACTCCACACACTTTGAGGACATTGATTTTGAGGAGGAAATAGAATTTTCTAAGATTAGGGTCATAATTAATGAAAATTACAAAGGATCAAATAAATCAAAATTAATAGAAAAATTCGGAAAGATAAATAAAAACGAAGAAGAAATTTTCGAAATAATGAAAATGATGAATTTAAACCCACAACTGTTAATTAATTCAAAAAAATCTTAATTAATTCAGTTAAATCAATTAAATCTTAATTAATTCAATTAAATCTTAATTAAATCAATTAAAACTTAATTAATTCAAATAAATCTTAATTAATTCAATTAAATCAATTAATCCTTAATTAATCAAATTAATTCCATTAAATCTTAACTAATCAAATTAATTCAATTAAATCTTAATTATTCAAATTAATTCAATTAAATCTTAATTAATCAAATTAATTCAGTTAAATCTTAATTAATTCAATTAAATCTTAATTAAATCAATTAAATCTTAATTAATTCAAATAAATCTTAATTAATTCAATTAAACTAATCAATTCAATTAAACTTTAATTAATCTAATTAACTTTTATTAATTAATCTAACTTTAATTAAATCAATTTAATTCAATTAAACTTCAATTAAATCAATTTAATTCATTAAACTTCAATTAAATCAATTTAATTCAATTAAACTTCAATTAAATCATTTTAATTCAAATTATCTTCAATTAAATCAATTTAATTCAATTAAACTTCAATTAGATCAATTTAATTCAATTAAATTTCAATTAAATCAATTTAATTCAATTTAACTACAATTAAATCAACTTAATTCAATTAAACTTCAATTAAATCAATTTAATTCAATTACACATCAATTAAATCAATTTAATTCAAATTAACTTCAATTAAATCAATTTAATTCAATTAAACTTCAATTAAATCAATTTAATTCAATTAAACTTCAATTAAATCAATTTAATTCAATTAAACCTCAATTAAATCAATTTAATTCAATTAAACTTCAATTAAAGCAACAAATAATTCGAATTAATCCACTTAAAATCAATTAAATTCAATTAAATTCGATTTAATACACTTAATTTAAATTCAATTAAATTCAAATAATTCAAATTAATCCACTTAAATTCAATTAAATTCAATTAAATTCAATTAAATTCAAATAATTCGAATTAATCCACTTAAATTCAATTAAATTCAAATAATTCAAATTAATCCACTTAAATTCAATTAAATTCAAATTAATTCAATTAATTCACCTTAATTCAAATTAATTCAATAAATTCACATTAATTCAATTAATTCAAATTAATTCACATTTCAATTAAATTCAAATTAACTCAACTTTAATTCAATTAAATTCAAATTAACTCAATTTTAATTCAACTAAATCCAATCTTAAATCACTTAAACCTGAACCAAACTAAAACCTTACCCAAACCGCAACAATTAATTCAATAAAATCAAATATGTCAAAGTGGGTTGACATATTCGCAGGTTCACACGATATGTATCAAATCGAGAATTTGATACATTCTTAGAAACAAAAATAAAATGTCTTGACTTGTTTGACTCATGCATAATTGTCATGCCATGCATTTGCTATTTTCCTTTAAAATATATGACATGTCATTCATATTTAATTTTTATGCATAATTTAGAAAGGTCATAAGAAAAAGATAATTGAAATTTGGCAACATAGTATTGGGAGGAGGTGAGATGATAGTACGTTGGGGAAACCAACTCTAATAAGATCAAGTCTACTTGGTCTCTTTAGACTGGTGAAATCAGCCGAAGCTACCGATCCAAGACCCAAGCTAGTTAGACCAGAAAATGACCTAATTTAATTTGAAAATGAAATTTCATTAAAAGGCTTTGTCAAGGAAAGGGTGGATGATCCCATAAGGCTACGGCCAAAGAAGGCCTAGTGCCTCGCCAAGACCTGGAAGCCAATTTCTGAAATTTAAATTCAAATTATCTTTTGTCAAATTCGAATCTAACACAAATTTCAATTAAATCTTAGATTTAATAATGGAAAATGATTCAAGCATCTCACAATACACCTATAAGGCAATCATGCTTGTTGTATTGATACATCTAAAATGGGTGAGATGTTAAAGACTAATGAATTGAAAAATATTTTTCAAAATTGTTTTTCAAAATTGTTAGAATATTTTCCTAAAAATATATTTTTCAAAATAGAGCTTTAACATAATAATGTTTTTATGGAATTCATGCTTGTCTGATTGATTATATATATTACACATTTTTCAAAAAGGTATATTGTTTTCAAAAATTGATTGACTCACGCAATTAGACACAAGCCTCTTAGGACAACACTAAAGTTCCTTAGGGCACTTAGATAGAGTCAAACGGCATTAATGCAGGGGGAGTGCTTTTCATATTTTTCAAACTGCACTTTAAAAACATTACTATTATTTGAAAATATCTTTTCGAAAATCATGCTTTAATCGTTATCACTTGTGGCTTTTCGAAAAAGATTTTACCTATTGCAAAAATCAAATGTTTACCTGTTCTTTTGATTCTGATAAACCCTAAAGACACAAAGGAAGGTCCACTTCATAATCTAAAAAGGACTCCTAGGATGTGTCAGATTTAGGGGGAGTCTGAGTCAAATTTTTTCAAGTCTTAAACTATTTTTTATTATTAGAAAATTCCTTTGATTTGAATCAAACCTTAAGACTCAAAGGAAGAGTACTTGTGGTTAACAAGCTTCCCAGGACTGAGTCAAGTTTAGGGAGAGGTCAAATTAAAAGAATTATTCAATTACATGCTTTTAAAATACTAAAAATCAATGTTTTTCAAAATACCACTTGTTAAAATTTGTGTGACTTATGAAATGATTTTGAAATAATAGTTACTTAGGTTGGAAAATTCCCAGGACACTTAGGAAATGTCCTTGTGGTCAACAAGGTTTCCTAGGATAGTGTCAGACTGGAAAATAGACCAAGTTAAGTAAAATATTAGATCTTCAAAATTCACACAGTTTTTCAGCACATACTTTGTGAAATATTATCATTTTTCTTAAAAATTTATAATAATATTTACTTGATTGAAAACTTTCCAGGACACTTAGGAAATGCCCTTGTGGTCAACAAGGTTTCCTAGGATGGTGTCAGACTGGAAAAGAAACTCAATCAAGTAAAATATTTTCAAAAAAAAGTACTTATGTCTTTCAAAACCAATATTCTTAATTTTGAAAAAAAAATATTTTCATGTATTGTTCAGTACTTAATTTCTCAAAAAATATACTTATATTTTTTCAAAAAGGGATTTAAATAATCTTTTAAATGTACTTGCACTCCTTACAAATCATCTTTTCAAAGTACTTATATTTTAAACCTAGAGCATTTTTCAAATTTATGCAATTTTTTTAAAAACAAAATTGCACTAAGTATTTTCAAAACAAAAATTCAAAGTTTTTTTATTGTTGATGCAAGTTTTTTTGATGCATGACAAAGGGGGAGAGAGTGCTTAAGTTAGAATTTTTTTTCAGTTAGAAAATTTTTTACTCTCCCAAAACCTATACCTTTTAGTTTTTCTATCCCAAGGATAGTAATTTAGCCCCTTAAACCAATCTAACTTAAGTTATTGTCAAACATCAAAAAGGGGGAGATTGTTGGTGCAAGTTGCATCAATGATGTTCTCCTTTATGTGTTTTAATGTTTGAGAATGTACTTAAGTCAGTAATATGTTGAACAGACAAAGGGGAGCAAAGGAGAAGTAACCTAAGCCTGAGAAAATTCCTAGTTAAGCTAGGCATGGAAACCTAAGACCTAGCGAAGGGCTGCTAGGCTCTGGCGAAGGGCTGCCAGAACGAAAAAGACCTAGCGAAGGGCTGCTAGGCTCTGGCGAAGGGTTGCCAGAAAGAAAAGACCTAGCGAAGGGCTGCTAGGCACCTGACGAAGGGCTGTCAGGAAAATAAGTCCTAGTGAAGGGCTGCTAGGCACCTGACGAAGGGTTGTCAGGGGAACAAGTCCTAGCGAAGGGCTGCTGGGCACCTGACGAAGGGCTGTCAGGGAAACAAGACCTAGCGAAGGGCTGCTAGGCACCAAGCGAAGGGATGCTTGGTATCCAAGACCTAGCGAAGGGCGGCTAGGCAACAGTCCACCCGAAGGACCGGGCGGCAACCGTCTCCTTAAAGGAGTAGGTGAAAGGCGCTTTCTCGGGGGTAAGAGTTTGCGTCGGTTCGACCTAGGATTGCATGCCAATCCGAAGTCTGAACCAAGTTCGTAAGATTAATATTTCATGTATACTTGCTTTGCATATATATATCTTGCAGGTACCAAGAGAAGAAGATAAAGCAAGCAAATGAAGAAGGCTGAAAACTGGCTGCCAGGGGGCCCCCAGTGTTGGGGGCGCCCCCAGCAGCTAGGGCGCCCCCACAGGGGGGCGCCCCCATCCAGCCAGGGCGCCCCCAGCTAGTGCAGAAGATGTGCACTTGTGTGTGTGTGCAGAACAGGTGTCCGTGAGGGCGCCCGGAAGGTCCGGGGCGCCCTGAATCAAGCCTGTCTTTGCTGTTTCGAGTACGAAACACAGAAAAACCTGTATGGGGGCGCCCGGGATGTCCAGGGCGCCCTGGTCAAAGGTTTTATCAGCTGCGGCGAGGTAGGCGCGGGGATAAGGTTTGACCGGGTTTTTCGGGGCGCCCCCGTCGACCAGGGCGCCCCCAGGAGTGCTATAAAAGGGGTCTCGAGCCCTCTACTTCCAACACACTTCCTAACTGCGATTCTATTCATTCTGACCGACGACAATGCACTAAAGACGATGCTCTGCGACCGGGAGGCTCTAGGAGGAAGTGCACGGCTCTTCGGAGGTCCAGATCGGCCGAGCTTCACATTTTTGCTTGGTTTGCAATTAATTACAGTATTTATTTTTCTTTATTATTGCTTGTAATATTGCACTGTAAGTCGGGTTTCTCCACCTCCGGAAATTCCGGAAAGGAGACTATTAGTGGACTCAACGCCGAGTACATAGGCCTTGGACGTACTGACCCTGGGGGCTTGGGAACCAAGTAAATAAACCTGCCGTGTCCCCTGTTTTGCTTTCTTTTATTTTATTTTTATGTTTCCGCTGCACTAACGCTCTGAGTCCAGAAGTCTTACGAAATATTTACGAAAGTTTTCACGATCGATATTCACCCCCCCCTCTATCGACGGCACCGGTCCTACAAAGTTTTGGTGGTCCGGAATGAAGAGGGATGTGACTCAGTATGTTAGTACTTGCATGACTTGCCAACAAGTAAAAGCAGAACACCAGCGACCCGGAGGAGTTCTGCAGTCGCTCGCAATTCCGGAGTGGAAATGGGAAGACATCTCTATGGATTTTATTTCAGGACTTCCCAGGACTACGAATGGATATGATGCAATTTGGGTAATTGTGGACAGGCTGACGAAGTCTGCTCACTTTCTGGCAATCAAGATGACTGATTGAATGGAGCAATTGGCTCAATTATATGTTAAGGAGGTAATCAGACTTCATGGAGTTCCCAAGACCATCATCTCAGATAGGGATGGTCGCTTTACTTCGCATTTCTGGGAGTGTGTTCAGAAGTCTCTGGGCACTAAATTGCGATTTAGCACCGCCTTTCATCCTCAGACTGATGGGCAAATGGAACGGGTGAATCAAGTACTGGAAGACATGCTGCGAGCTTGTACCTTGGATTTTAAAGGGAGCTGGTGTCGATATCTATGCTTAGCGGAAATCGCTTATAACAATAGCTACCAAGCTATGATTGGAATGGCACCTTATGAAGCGTTGTACGGGAGGAGATGTAGGTCTCCTATCTGTTGGTACGAGGGTGGTGAAAAGAAGGAAATGGGGCTCACAACGGAGGTCATCGACAGCACCACCCGAGCTATACAGAATATTCGACAACGGATAGAAGCTGCTCAGAGCCGGCAGAAGAGTTATGCCGATGTCCGGCGTAGACCACTGGAATTCAATATTGGGGATCTGGTATTCCTTAATGTGGCTCCGATGAAAGGGATAACGAGATTCGGGAAGAAAGGGAAGTTGAGTCCGCGATATGTGGGACCGTACCTGGTACTGAAAATGTTAGTGATATGAGAGAAGTGTCCTAAGGCAATCGCCTTATGATTGTAAACATTTATTTTAATAAATGATAATTCACTATTTGAGTATACATGTTTGTGTATTTGATTGGGATCTTAAACTCATCTACTGAATGTCCGCAATACAATTCACAGCATAAGAGAATTTGTGATGGGATCACAACTAGTGATTATCTCTAAATGTGCAATTGTGAAGTATTGAAAATATCCCTAGTCGATGAATTGATAAAAACGGACACTATTAATTCTGTTGAGACTAGCATGGGTTATTCTCTAATCAGCTGATTCTCACTGGCTGGTGACATTGGGATGTCCGGAGATAAACATGGATGCTAGTTAAGGGAACTAGTTCATTGGAGTGACTAGCTGTAAAACTTCATATGGTAATCTATAAAGATATGTCACTGAAGTTATTACTGCAGCTTAAGTGTGATGTTCCTTTGACTTGCGGTGTTCAAGTCATCTTGGTCATGGAGACTTATACTTTAACATATTAAGCAAGCATCTCCAAGGAGGTGTGGACCCAAGATGATTGGGTATAAGCCGAAGTGCTCGAAGATGTTTGAACAGCCTACAAAGGATTCACCACTCCTTGCGAGGAGATGTATACCCAGGCCAATCGTCGGATTGTTACTCAAAGCCTCTGGCCAGAGCATATCATGTTTAGAGTGCGAGTCTCTTAAATACATGAGAGTAATTAGAAATCCAAAGGACGAGAAAGACATTACTTGGGCTAGGTGTGACGTAGTCAGCCTAGTGGGGACTGACACAAATAGACCGTGTCCTGAACCAAGTGGGTATAAGATGGTGAAGGGAATGGGGCACGATTCATTAGAGCTACTGAAGGGTTTCAGAATTACTTTTGAGGTCAAACCGTTGATCTTTCGATTAATTGGGGGTCATGATGTACTACTAGGTGTCACTCATGACCGTTCTATAATTGGTTAATTATAGACGGCCAACATAAATCGAAAGCCTATTTAGTCACACACACTATGAGTAATCCGAGGGATTTAAAATGAGTTGAAAATTGGATTTTCCAATCAAGAGAAATAAGTCGAATCTGAGTTAATCAGAGGCGCAACGGAAACATAAAATGGCTAAGTCTTTTGAAGGCTTATTGGGCGAATTAAATGAGTTTAATTCGCGATCGGTTCGGCTTGGTTTGGCCGGCCAAAGAGGGTGTTAACCCCCTTTGGTTTGGCCGGCCACAACAAGGGGAAGAAACCAATTTATTTGGTTTAATTAATAAAATAAATCTAGCGCGATTTGTTTTATAAATTATGGATAAATAAATTTGTATAAAGAAATTTATATAAATAAATTTATAGAAATTTATTCTTTTTATGGAAATTAAAATGATCCATGGAATGGTTTATTTTAATTTTATAAAATCAATTATGAATTGATTTTTTCATAATAAGAATGTTTATAAATTTCTTATAAAATTTATTCCATAATTAAAGGAGAGAAGTATTTGTTTTATTATAAAGTTAGTTATAATAAAACTAGGCATAACGGAATTATTCATAAGAAAGATTATAAGATAAATTTCTTATGAAAATTAATTCCGTTAATTCTGTTAAGAGAGAGACTTGGCAAGGGAGAAGCAACTATATAAGGAACCAAAGGCAAGCCTTGAATTCCTAATCAATTAATCAAGAGATTAGTTGCTCTCTCACTCTCTCTCTACACGCCTCTCTCTCTCTAGGGCCGGCGCCCCTCTCTCTCTAGGGCCGGCTCTCTCTCCTCCCCTAGGGCCGGCGCTACTCCCAAGGTGGGCGTGAGCTTCATCCACCAAGACGACCTCGGAGAAGAAGAAGCGGATCACATCTCCTTCCTTCTCGGAATTTAGATTCCGTCTCTTGGTGGTTAGTTTCCTTTCTTCTCTCTTGATCTTCTAGTTGTGCCTTTAGAGAATCTAGTAGTTCTCGTCGGCACAAAACTCGTGGCTTTGCGAAGTCATCCCGAAGAGAACTCGACGTGGACGCGAATAGAGGGGAAGCTTCCAAGGGACGCTACGGTTGGATCTCGTCCCTTTTCTTCGAGTTACGCGAGGTACAAAGTAAATTAGTTTACTTTTCCGCAAAGTTTTATTTTATGATCATGTCCACACACCATAAGGTTGCATGCTAGATACGTGGTTAGAATAATTTGAGAAATTATTTTATGCTAATTCTTCCGCTGCACGTAAAAATTTAAAATTTTACGAACACATATCATTGTCAACATGCACCCGGTCCCAACAGTTGTATCAGAGCCGGCTAGTGTTCGACATAATCATATAATTGTTTTGTGGAAAACTTTGTCATAATCTCAATTTTGAAAAAAAAATTTCAATTATGGAAACTTTCCAATTATAATAAATTTTAGATTTAGGAATTTCTAAGTTTGGAAATCCTCATGAAATTTCGCAAACTTTTGAAATATCCTAGTTTCTAAAAATTTTATAATAATTGTGAAAACTTCCCATCTTTGGAAACTTTCCAATTTTGGAAATTTTCTATTTTAGAAATTTTCCAACTTTGGAAATATGTAAGTTTTCTTTGTACCAGAAACTTACAATTATTCTGAAAACCTATTATGAAATCTCACAATTTTGGGCACTTTCTTTTAAGAAAGTCTGGACAAATTTATGGACAATTAATTGACAATTAAATTTGAATTGGTTTTTAAATTGACAACAAAATTCTTTATTTTGGATTGAGCCTCGGGGAGCCGTCCAATTTAAAGTTAGTTGTTGTAATTTAATTTCCCAATTTTAAATGAAATTGTCATGTTAAATTTGGTTGCGCTTCCGAAGCGGACCAAATTGGATTTACGACAAATTACTTTTCATTGGGTATCTGAGCCTCGGGGAGCCACCCTTAGAAAACGATTTGTTGTAATTAATTAAATCCATGAATAAAATATGATTTAAGAGGTGATGCTCTTACATATTGTTGTCTCCAAAATTAATTAGGAAATGGTTTCCTATAGAGTTTTCTCAAAAGAGATTTTCATGAAAATAATATGTCGTTGAATTAAGGGAATTGTCTCTTAATTTAATAAGATTTGATTTAGAGAAATCAAAGTCTTAAACATATTATTTTCGAAATTGATTATGACAATTTAGGAAATTGTTTCCCAAAATAATTCCTTTAATAAAGTATGAAATTAGAATTAGGAAATCCGGTTCCTAATTCAAATTATGGGACTTGATAAATTAAGTCACATACATACTTTATTAAGGAAATTGTTAGTCATGACATAATGTCATGAATGTGCTTAGAAAAGAAAGGATGAGACCCAAAACCCCTTACAAAATATTAAGGCAAACACCTTCCATTAATATGGTTAGGATCAGAGTTTTGTTTCTCGTTTGGGTTAATGGACACATTCATGCCCGGCTTGAACCTCAACATGTTCAAACCATGGAACTAGTTTATGAATAATATAGTTGGAGTCAGAGGTCAATCCTTAGTTTTGGTTGTTGGACACATCCAAGCCTTACTAAATGGTTGAATGAGCTCCAACCATATTAAAACTATTTCTTGATTAATGGGTCAGCCTTAAGCTTGGAGCATCGATTTGTTGTGCCACAGCCAAGGTCGATGTAAAGAGAGGTGCAGTTGGGTGCTATGTATAATGTTGCATACTTGTTAATGAGTTAACAACCCAATGATTTATGCAAACATTCAATTAGTTGATAGCATAAAATGATAGTTACATATATGTGATATGTAATCGGTATAATTACCTACCTTCATAGCTAAGAATAACTTGATGGCCACAGCCATGGTTGTTCTTATCTATGGTTGGATATCAACTTATTTGGAGATGTTCCTACGATCTCCCGAATTGATAAAAAGGGTTATTCAATTTGAAAAATAAATAGGATTTTTTAATTAATGTATATTGATACATTCTTTAATCATTCTTCTCACATAAACTCAATTTGTATTTCTAGGTTAATCACTCGATCATGTCTTCTCGAAACTTGCGTTCTATTTTGGACACCAATAAACTGACCGAGCCGAACTTCATGGACTGGCTTCGAAACCTGAGGATAGTCCTCAAGGCAGAGAAGCTTGGCTATGTCCTTGAAGATCAACTTCCCAACCATCCTCCAGAAGGTGCAACTCCAGACCAGCTAGTGGCCTATCAGGAACATGTGACCGATTCTAAACTTGCGAGTTGCATCATGCTAGCCTCTATGGTACCTGAGCTGCAAAAGCAGCATGAGCATATGGATGCTTATACCATCATCTTCCATCTTCATGAGTTGTTTGAAGAGCAGGCGAGATCCGAAAGGTTCGAAGTCTCCAGACTCCTCTTCACCACTAAGATGCAGGAAGGCACTTCTGCCTCGCAGTTTGTGTTAAAGATGTTGGGGTACATTGAGCGACTGAGCACACTCGGATTTGCAATGGATCATGAACTAAGTATTGACTTAATTCTGAATTGTTTGCCCAAAAGTTATTCATAATTTGTGATGAACTATCGGATGAACAAACTAGAGACCACCATTCCTGAGTTGCTCAACCTGTTGAAGACTGTAGAGCCTTCTGTAAAGCCGGATCAAAAAGCGGTACTGTTAGTTGGTTCCTCAAAGAAAGGTTCTAAGAGGAAGGCCAAAGAACAGAATAAAGGGAAGAAGAAAAAGGCCAAAAAAACTGAAAAGAAACCAAAAGGAACTTGCCATCATTGTGGCAAGGAGGGTCACTGGCGAAGAAACTGCAAGGTTTATCTTGAGTCCTTGAAGAATAAGGCATCCGATGCCCCATCCTCTTCAGGTATCTTCGTTATTGAATGTCACTCTATTTCCTCAAATACCTGGGTACTTGATACTGGGTGTAGCTCACATATATGTAATGACATACATGGGCTAAGGAATAGAAGAAGACTCGTCAAAGGAGAAGCGAATTTGCGAGTTGGAAATGGAGCAAAGATTGCTGCTGTTGCCATCGGAACATATTTGCTAAAGCTCCCCACTGGACGTGTCTTAGAATTGGATAATTATTATTTTGTTCCTTCATTAATAAAGAACATTGTATCTATTTCATGTTTGAATGAAAAAGGTTATCATTTAACTTTTAGTAACAATTGTTGTTACATAACTTTAAATGGCGTTCTTTATGGGAATGGAACTTTGTGCAATGGCATCTACACGTTAGATTTATCCAGTGATGTTTTCAATATCGAAGTTAGCAACAAACGTGCTCGAATAGATAATCGAATAGACTCCTACACTTGGCATTGCCGTCTTGGCCATGTAAGAAAGAAACGCATGACCGAATTACACCGATGTGGAATTCTAGAATCATTTGAACCCGGTTCATTTGATACATGTGAATCATGCTTAAAAGGCAAGATGACCAAATTACCCTTTTCCGGAAAAGGTAATCCAGTGGGAGAATTGCTTGGTCTTATACATACTGATGTATGTGGACCAATGTCAACTCTTGCACAAGGAGGCTATAGCTACTTCATCACCTTTATCGATGATCACTCACGATTCGGGTATGTGTTCTTGATGAAACACAAATCTGAAGCGTTTGAGAAATTCAAAGAGTTCAGAAATGAAGTAGAGAAACAGCTTGGCAAAAATATTAAGATACTCCGATTTGATCGGGGTGGTGAATACTTAAGTCAAGAGTTTCAAGATTATCTTAGGGACAATGGGATATTGTCCTAATGGACTCCGCCGTATACACCACAGCATAATGGTGTATCTGAGAGGCGCAACCGAACCTTGATGGACATGGTTAGGTCAATGATGAATCATGCAACTCTTCCAAAATCCTTTTGGGGCTATGCACTTAAGACAGCTGTTTACTTGCTAAATAGAGTCCCGACCAAGGTAGTCTCTACTACTCCATATGAGACATGGAATAGTAAGAAACCTCACTTAACTCACCTTAAGATATGGGGTTGTCCTGCTTATGTGAAGCAGACTGTATCAGACAAATTGGATGCTAAGTCTGATAAATGTCTATTTATTGGATACCCTAAGGAAACGAAGGGTTACCAATTCTATCATCCCTTGGAACAAAAGGTGTTTGTTTCAAGGCATGCTGTATTTCTGGAAAAAGAATTTCTTTTACAAGAAAACAGTGGGAGTGGCATTGAACTTGATGAAGTTCAAGAAACTCCAATAGACATTACAGAGACACCTAGTCTAGACCCACAACCAATAACTCATAATGATGAGCTATTAGTTGAACCTAAAACAACACCACCTCTTCGTAGGTCTGATAGGACACGCAATATTCCAGAGAGATACGGATTTATCATAAGTGAATCGAACGACGATGAACCTATCAGTTATGAAGATGTTCTGAAAAGTTCAGAAAGGGTCAAATGGCTTGAAGCCATGAAGTCGGAAATGGATTCCATGTACGAAAATCAAGTATGGGACTTGGTTAACCCACCTGAAGGGATTAAGCCCATAGGGTGCAAGTGGGTTTTCAAGAAGAAAACCGACATGGAAGGTAATGTTGTTACCTGTAAGGCTAGATTAGTGGCAAAAGGATATCGTCAAAAATAAGGAATTGATTATGACGAAACCTACTCGCCAGTAGCTATGCTTCAATCCATTCGGATGCTCCTAGCCATAGCAGCTCATTATGATTATGAGATATTACAAATGGATGTGAAAACAGCTTTCCTTAATGGAAACCTACTTGAGGATGTATACATGATACAACCTGAAGGTTTCACATCGGTTGATAAAACCAAAGTATGCAAGCTTCGACGATCCATATATGGACTGAAGCAAGCATCAAGGAGCTGGAACATCCGTTTTGATGAGACAATCAAAAAGTTTGATTTCTCACAAAATCCTGACGAACCTTGTGTATACAAGAAGGTCAGTGGGAGTGCAGTCGTATTCCTAGTATTATATGTCGATGACATTTTACTTATAGGAAACGATATATCAGTTTTACAGACAGTTAAAATTTGGTTGTCCAAAACTTTCTCCATGAAAGACCTAGGAGAAGCAACCTATATCCTTGGGATTAGAATCTATAGAGATAGATCAAAACGGTTGCTTGGTCTTTCGCAGTCTACATATATAGACCGAGTGCTAAAAAGGTTTAGCATGTCGGAATCCAAGAAAGGTTACCTTCCCATCAGGCATGGGATCAACCTTTCAAAGACTATGTGTCCGCGCACAGAAGACGAGAGGATTTGCATGAATAAGATTCCTTATGCATCCGCGATAGGATCTATCATGTATGCTATGTTATGTACTAGGCCCGATGTATCGTATGCTTTGAGCGTCACAAGTAGATACCAGTCGGATCCAGGAATGGATCATTGGGCGGCTGTCAAGACAATCCTTAANGGGTTCATGTGCACAAAACTAAGGGTACAAGCCGGGGCCCCCAAAAGATGACTATGTTATATTCAAGTACTATGTATATGTTTTCAAAAGGAAATCTTTTCATAAAATTACTATGCTCACTATGTCTACCATGCTTAATGATCCCATGTCTTAACACGTTATGTTTTACCCATGCTTAATGACTTCTATGCTTAACATGTTATGCTTCTATGCATACTTGATATGCTTACGAATTGACGACGTTTTGTGAGTAGGACAAGGCCTTACTAAGCATTGCTTATAGTTTTAGTGTTCTTATGCTACAGGACACTAACTAAGGAAGCTGCAGGAAGAAGAGCAAGGGAAATGTGATAGTGACGGTGGATTAAAGATCTTGCTCGCTCTATGTTTTGTTTTCAATTTTGAAACCTAAGGATGTTATACACCTTCTTCTGCACACTACTCTAAGATTGCTCTTATGTTTTGGCATTACTCTACTTCATGATAAGTTTTTGCTATACTTGTGAACATATGATGTCTTCATCTTGATTGTATGGATACACCACTCTATTCGATTATGCTAAAGTAGTTGATATGATACTTCCCTCATAACATACTATCTTGTTTATGCTCATGATCCACTAAAACTCTATCATACTTGCCATGCCTAGTTATGCTTAGATCACTTATGATATTCGGCCATCACTTGCTGGTTTGAGTCCTCTCATGTTCAACACCCTTAATGCTCCCCATGTTGCATGCCACGATCATGTTAAAACCTTCCATATGTTTAGATCCTTACTTGTCAATATTGTATCATGCGCATGGACACCACATACTTTATGCATTTCATGAAACTTGCTCCTAAATGCTATAATGCCCATACATGTTTCGGCCTACTCATGTATAAAATTTGTTTTTAAACCCTAGGCTTCATGCTCTCACGTACAAGCATGATCTACATGCTTTCAAGTCTTATGCTTCCGCTCTTGTATGATCGCATGCATCTAAAGCTTAGATGGAAATGAATACATGAAGTAGTCATGTTAACATTACGTGAATGATGTTATGCTTCCGCTATATGATGCATAAAGTAGTATAAATATAAGCATTAGTAAAGATGTTATGAATGTTAAAGTAACGCCACAAATCCTTAGAGGATTTAGGGCGGGACTTTACACACTACGAGTAATCCGAGGGATTTAAAACGAGTTAAAAATTGGATTTTCCGATCAAGAGAAATAAGTCGAATCTGAGTTAATCAGAGGCGCAATGGAAGCTAAAAATGGCTAAGTCTTTTGAAGGCTTTTTGGGCGAATTAAATGAGTTTAATTCGCGTTGGTTCGGCTCGGTTTGGGCCGGCCAAAGAGGGTGCCAACCCTCCTTGGTTGGCCGGCCACTTATTGGGGAGAAAACCAATTAATTTTGGTTTAATTAATAAAGTAAATCTAGCGCGATTTATTTTATAAATTATGAATAAATAAATTTGTATAAAGAAATTTATATAAATAAATAGAAATTTATTCTTTTTATGGAAGTTAAAATAATCCATGAATTGGTTTATTTTAATTTTATAAAATCAATTATGAATTGATTTTTTCATAATAAGAAAGATTATAAATTTCTTATAAAATTTATTCCATAATAAAAGGAGAGACTAATTAGTTTTATTATAAAGTTAGTTATAATTGGTTTAAACAGAATAATTCATAAGAGAATTTATAGGATAAATTTCTTATGATAATTAATTAGTTTATTATAAAGTTAGTTATAATAAAATTCGTAAGAGAATTTATAGGATAAATTTCTTATGATAACTAATTAGTTTTATTATAAAGTTAGTTATAATAAAACTTGGTTTAAACGGAATAATTAATAAGAGAATTTATAGGATAAATTTCTTATGATAATTAATTAGTTTTATTATAAAGTTAGTTATAATAAAATTCATAAGAGAATTTATAGGATAAATTTCTTATGATAACTAATTATTTTTATTATAAAGTTAGTTATAATAAAACTTGGTTTAAACGGAATAATTCATAAGAGAATTTATAGGATAAATTTCTTATGATAACTAATTCCGTTAATTCCGTTAATTCGGTTAAGAGGAGACTTGGCAAGGGAGAAGCAACTATATAAGGAACCATAGGCAAGCCTTGGATTCCTAAGATTTGGATAATCGAAATAGAGCTCTCCCTCTCTCTCTTCTCTTCTCTCCTCCTTCCCCCTCCCTTCCATTAGGGCCGGCAGCCACCCTAGCTCCATTAGGGCCGGCGCCCAACCTACACCAAGGCAAGGTGTTGCCGTGAGCTTCAAGGAGAAGAAGAAACCAACCAAGAAGAAGAAGAAGCGGATTACATCTCCCTCTCTCTCGGAATTCGATTCCGTTACTTCGTTGGTTAGTTTCCTTTTCTTCTCTTGATCTTCTTAGTTGTGCCTTCCGAGAATCTAGTAGTTCTCGTCGGCACAAAAACTCGTGACTTTGCGAAGTCATCCCGAAGAGAACTCGGCGTGGACGCGAATAGAGGCGAAGCTTCCAAGGGACGCTACGGTTGGATCTCGTCCCTTACTTCGAGTTACGCGAGGTACTTGGTAAATTAGTTTACTTTTCCGCAAAGTTTTAATTTATGATTATGTCAACACACCATAAGATTGCATACTAGATACGAAGTTAAAATAATTTGAGAAATTATTTTATGCAAATTCTTCCGCTGCACGTAAAAATTTAAAATTTTACGAACTCGTATCCTTGTCGACATGCACCCGGTCCCAACAGATTCTCTTGTCTATAACTGCTCATATGGACAATGAGGATTAGCAGATGGATGTCAAGACAACTTTCCTTAACGGAAGTCTTGAGGAAAACATCTATATGCAACAGCCAGAGGGATGCATTGCAAAGGGAAACGAGCATCTTGTGTGTAATCTTAATCAGTCCATTTATGGATTAAAGCAAGCTTCTAGATCTTGGAACATCCGCTTTGTTGAGGTAATCCAGTCATATGGATTCATTCAAAGTCCGGATGAGTCTTGTGTATACACGAGATGTGACGAAAATATAGTGGTATTTCTTGTACTATACATAGATGACATTTTGCTCATTTGCAACAATGTCAAAGTGTTATCAGATGTAAGGGTATGGTTGTCCAAACAGTTTGATATGAAGGACTTGGGAGAAGTGGGACACATCCTTGGGATCAATGTTATAAGGGATCGCAAGAAAAGGATGTTGTGCTTGTCTCAAGCTTCATACATTGACACTATCCTGGCTCGTTTTAGCATGCAGAACTCCAAGAAAGGTTTTCTACCTTTTAGGCATGGAGTACCTCTATCTAAAGAGATATGTCCAAAAACATCAAAGGAGATAGAGGAGATGAAGGTGGTTCCATATGCTTCAGCTGTAGGAAGCCTCATGTATGCTATGTTCTGTATGAGGCCGGACATCTGCTTTGCCATGGGCATGGTTAGCAGATATTAGAGTAATCCAGGATAGGGACATTGGACAGCAGTAAAGTGTTAGTGATATGAGAGAAGTGTCCTAAGGCAATCGCCTTATGATTGTAAACATTTATTTTAATAAATGATAATTCACTATTTGAGTATACATGTTTGTGTATTTGATTGGGATCTTAAACTCATCTACTGAATATCCGCAATACAACTCACAGCATAAGAGAATTTGTGATGGGATCACAACTAGTGATTATCTCTAAATGTGCAAATGTGAAGTATTGAAAATATCCCTAGTCGATGAATTGATAAATACAGACACTATCAATTCTGTTGAGACTAGCATGGGTTATTCTCTAATCAGCTGATTCTCACTGGCTGGGACATTGGGATGTCTGGAGATAAACATGGATGCTAGTTAAAGGAACTAGTTCATTGGAGTGACTAGCTGTAAGACTTCATATGGTTATCTATATAGATATGTCAATGAAGTTCTTACTGCGGCTTAAGTGCGATGTTCCTTTGACTTACGGTGTTCAAGTCATCTTGGTCATGGAGACTTATACTTTAACATCTTAAGCAAGCATCTCCAAGGAGGTGTGGACCCAGGATGATTGGGTATAAGCCGAAGTGCCCGAAGATGTTTGAACAGCCTACAAAGGATTCACCACTCCTTGCGAGGAGATGTATACCCAGGCCTATCGTCGGATTGTTACTCAAAGCCTCTGGCCAGAGCATATCATGTTTAGAGTGCGAGTCTCTAAAATACATGAGAGTAATTAGAAATCCAAAGGACGAGAAAGACATTACTTGGGCTAGGTGTGACGTAGTCAGTCTAGTGGGGACTGACACAAACAGACCATGTCCTGAACCAAGTGGGTATAAGATGGTGAAAGGAATGGGGCACGATTCATTAGAGCTGCTGAAGGGTTTCAGAATTACTTCTGAGATCAACCGTTGATCTTTCGATTAATTGGGGGTCATGATGTACTACTAGGTGCCACTCATGATCGTTCTATAATTGGTTATTATAGACGGCCAACATAAATCGAAAGCCTATTTAGTCACACGCACTACGAGTAATCCGAGGGATTTAAAACGAGTTGAAAATTGAATTTTTCGATCAAGAGAAATAAGTCGAATCTGAATTATCAGAGGCGCAATGGAAGCTAAAAATGGCTAAGTCTTTTGAAGGCTTATTGGGCGAATTAAATGAGTTTAATTCGCGATCGGTTCGGCTCGGTTTGGCCGGCCAAAGAGGGTGTTAACCCCCTTTGGTTTGGCCGGCCACAAAAGGGGAAGAAACCAATTTATTTGGTTTAATTAATAAAATAAATCTAGCGCGATTTGTTTTATAAATTATGGATAAATAAATTTGTATAAAGAAATTTATATAAATAAATTTATAGAAATTTATTCTTTTTATGGAAATTAAAATGATCCATGGAATGGTTTATTTTAATTTTATAAAATCAATTATGAATTGATTTTTTTCATAATAAGAAAGTTTATAAATTTCTTATAAAATTTATTCCATAATTAAAGGAGAGAAGTATTTGTTTTATTATAAAGTTAGTTATAATAAAACAAGGCATAACGGAATTATTCATAAGAATGATTATAAGATAAATTTCTTATGAAAATTAATTCCGTTAATTCCGTTAAGAGAGAGACTTGGCAAGGGAGAAGCAACTATATAAGGAACCAAAGGCAAGCCTTGAATTCCTAATCAATTAATCAAGAGATTAATTGCTCTCTCTCTCTCTCTCTACACGCCCCTCTCTCTCTAGGGCCGGCTCTCTCTCCTCCCCTAGGGCCGATGCAACTCCCAAGGTGGGCATGAGCTTCATCCACCAAGACGACCTCGGAGAAGAAGAACCGGATCACATCTCCTTCCTTCTCGGAATTTAGATTCCGTCTCTTGGTGGTTAGTTTCCTATCTTTTCTCTTGTTCTTCTAGTTGTGCCTTTAGAAAATCTAGTAGTTCTCGTCGGCACAAAACTCGTGACTTTGCGAAGTCATCCCGAAGAGAACTCGGCGTGGACGTGATTAGAGGCGGAGCATCCAAGGCACGCTACGGTTGGATCTCGTCCCTTACTTCGAGTTACGCGAGGTACTTAGTAAATTAGTTTACTTTTCGCAAAGTTTTAATTTATGATCATGTCCACACACCATAAGGTTGCATGCTAGATACGTGGTTAAATAATTTGAGAAATTATTTTATGCTAATTCTTCCGCTGCACGTAAAAATTTAAAATTTTACGAACCCGTATCCTTGTCAACATGCACCCGGTCCCAACAGTGGTATCAGAGCCGGTTAGTGTTCGACATAATCATATAATTGTTTTGCGGAAAACTTTGTCATGATCTCAATTTTGGAAAAAATTTTCAATTATGGAAACTTTCAAATTATAATAAATTTTAGATTTAGGAATTTCTAAGTTTGGAAATCCTCATGAAATTTCGCAAACTTTTGAAATTTTCTAGTTTCTGAAATTTTATAATAATTGTGAAAACTTCCCATCTTTGGAAACTTTCCAATTTTGGAAATTTTTCTATTTTAGAAATTTTTCAATTTTGGAAATATGTAAGTTTTCTTTGTACCAGAAACTTACAATTATTCTGAAAACCTATTTATGAAATCTCACAATTTTGGGCACTTTCATTCAAGAAAGTCTAGACAAATTTATGGACAGTTAATTGACAATTAAATTTGAATTGGTTTTTAAATTGACAACAAAATTCTTTATTTTGGATTGAGCCTCGGGGAGCCGTCCAATTTAAAGTTAGTTGTTGTAATTTAATTTCCCAATTTTAAATGAAATTGTCATGTTTGATTTGGATTGAGCCTCGGGGAGCCGTCCAAATTGGATTTACAACAAATTACTTTTCTTTGGGTATCTGAGCCTCGGGGAGCCACCCTTAGAAAACGATTTGTTGTAATTAATTAAATCCATCAATAAAATATGTTTAAGAGGTGATGCTCTTACATATTGTTGTCTCCAAAATTAATTAGGAAAATGGTTTCCTATAGAGTTTCTTAAATGAGATTTTCATGAAAATAATATGTGGTTGAATTAAGGGATTTGTCTCTTAATTTAATAAGATTTGATTTAGAGAAATCAAAGTCTTAAAACATATTATTTCCAAAATTGATTATGACAATTTAGGAAATTGTTTCCCAAAACAATTCCTTAAATAAAGTATGAAATTAGAATTAGGAAATCCGGTTCCTAATTCAAATAATGAGACTTGATAAATTAAGTCACATACGTACTTTATTAAGGAAATCGTTAGTCATGACATAATTCTATGTCATGAATGTGCTTAGAAAAGAAAGGATGAGACCCAAAACCCCTTACAAAATATTAAGGCCAACACCTTCCATTAATATGGTTAGAATCGGAGTTTTGTTTCTCGTTTGGGTTGATGGACACATCCATGCCCGGCTTGAACCTCAACATGTTCAAACCATGGAATTAGTTTATGATAATATAGTTGGAGTCAGAGGTCAATCCTTAGTTTTGGTTGTTGGACACATCCAAGCCTGACTAAACGGTTGAATGAGCTCCAACCATATTAAAACTATTTCTTGATTAATGGGTCAGCCTTAAGCTTGGAGCATCGATTTGTTGTGCCACAGCCAAGGTCGATGCAAAGAGAGGTGCAGTTGGGTGCTATGTATAAAGTTGCATACTTGTTAATGAGTTAACAACCCAATGATTTATGCAAACATTCAATTAGTTGATAGCATAAAGTGATAGTTACATATATGTGATGTGTAATCGGTATAATTACCTACCTTCATAGCTAAGAAAAACTTGATGGCCACAGCCATGGTTGTTCTTATCTATGGTTGGATATCAACCTATTTGGAGATGCTCCTACAATCTCCCGAATTGATAAAAAGGGTTATTCAATTTGATAAATAAATAGGATTTTTAATTAATGTATATTGATACATTCTTTATCATTCTTCTCACATAAGCTCAATTTGTGTTTCTAGGTTAATCACTCGATCATGTCTTCTCTGAATTTGCGTTCCATTTTGGACACCAATAAACTGACTGGGCCAAACTTCATGGACTGGCTTCGAAACCTGAGGATAGTCCTCAAGTCAGAGAAGCTTGCTTATGTCCTTGAAGATCAACTTCCTAACCAACCTCCTGAAGGTGCAACTCCAGACCAGCTAGTGGCCTATCAGAAACATGTGACCGATTCTGAACTTGCGAGTTGCATCATGCTAGCCTCTATGATACCTGAGCTGCAAAAGCAGCATGAGCATATGGATGCTTATACCATCATCTTCCATCTTCATGAGTTGTTTGAAGAGCAGGCGAGATCCGAAAGGTTCGAAGTCTCCAGACTCCTCTTCACCACTAAGATGCAGGAAGGCACTTCTGCCTCGCAGTTTGTGCTAAAGATGTTGGGGTACATTGAGCGACTGAACACACTCGGTTTTGCAATGGATCATGAACTAAGTATTGACTTAATTCTGAGTTGTTTGCCCAAAAGTTATTCACAATTTGTGATGAACTATCGGATGAACAAACTAGAGACCACCATTCCCGAGTTGCTCAACCTGCTGAAGACTGTGGAGCCTTCTGTAAAGCCGGATCAAAAGGCGGTACTGTTAGTTGGTTCCTCGAAGAAAGGTTCTAAGAGGAAGGCCAAAGAACAGAATAAAGGAAAGAAGAAAAAGGCCAAAAAGACTGAAATGAAACCGAAAGGAACTTGCCATCATTGTGGCAAGGAGGGTCACTGGCGAAGAAACTGCAAGATTTATCTTGAGTCCATGAAGAATAAGGCATCCGATGCCCCATCCTCTTCAGGTATCTTCGTTATTGAATGTCACTCTATTTCCTCAAATACCTGGGTACTTGATAATGGGTGTAGCTCACATATATGTAATGACATACAGGGGCTAAGGAATAGAAGAAGACTCGTCAGGGGAGAAGCGAATTTGCGAGTTGGAAATGGAGCAAAGATTGCTGCTGTTGCCATCGGAACATATTTGCTAAAGCTCCCGACTGGACGTGTCTTAGAATTGGATAATTGTTATTTTGTTCCTTCGTTAATAAAGATCATTGTATCTATTTCATGTTTGAATGAAAAGGGTTATCATTTAACTTTTAGTAACAATTGTTGTTACATAACTTTAAATGGCGTTCTTTATGAGAATGGAACTTTGTGCAATGGTATCTACACGTTAGATTTATCCAGTGACGTTTTCAATATCAAAGTTAGCAACAAACGTGCTCGAATAGATAATCGAATAGACTCCTACACTTGGCATTGTCGTCTTGACCATGTAAGTAAGAAACGCATGACGAATCATGCTTAAAATGCAAGATGACCAAATTACCCTTTTCCGGAAAAGGTAATCCAGTGGGAGAATTGCTTGGTCTAATACATACTGATGTATGTGGACCAATGTCAACTCTTGCACAAGGAGGCTATAGCTACTTCATCACCTTTATCGATGATCACTCACGATTCGGGTACGTGTTCTTGATGAAACACAAATCTGAAGCCTTTGAGAAATTCAAAGAGTTCAAAATGAAGTAGAGAAACAGCTTGGCAAAAGTATTAAATACTTCGATCCGATCGGGGTGGTGAATACTTAAGTCAAGAGTTTCAAGATTATCTTAGGGACAATGGGATATTGTCCCAATGGACTCCGCCGTATACACCACAGCATAATGGTGTATCTGAGAGGCGCAACCGAACCTTGATGGACATGGTTAGGTCGATGATGAATCATGCAACTCTTCCAAAATCCTTTTGGGGCTATGCACTTAAGACAGCTGTTTACTTGCTAAACAGAGTCCCGACCAAGGTAGTCTCTACTACTCCATATGAGACATGGAATAGTAAGAAACCCCACTTAACTCATCTTAAGATATGGGGTTGTCCTGCTTATGTGAAGCGGATTGTATCAGACAAATTGGATGCTAAGTCTGATAAATGTCTATTTATTGGATACCCTAAGGAAACGAAGGGTTACCAATTCTATCATCCCTTGGAACAAAAGGTGTTTGTTTCAAGGCATGCTGTATTTCTGGAAAAAGAATTTCTTTTACAAGAAAATAGTGGGAGTGGCATTGAACTTGATGAAGTTCAAGAAACTCCAATAGACATTATAGAGACACCTAGTCTAGACCCACAACCAATAATTCATAATGATGAGCTATCAGTTGAACCTAAAACTACACCACCTCTTCGTAGATCTGATAGGACATGCAATATTCCAGAGAGATACGGATTTCTCGTAAGTGAATCGAACGATGTGTTACTCATAAGCGATGACGAACCTATCAATTATGAAGATGTTCTGAAAAGTTCAGAAAGGGACAAATGTCTTGAGGCCATGAAGTCGGAAATGGATTCCATATACGAAAACCAAGTATGGGACTTGGTTAACCCACCTGAAGGGATTAAGCCCATAGGGTGCAAGTGGGTTTTCAAGAAGAAAACTGACATCAAAGGTAATGTAGTTACCTTTAAGGCTAGATTAGTGGAAAAGGGATATCGTCAGAAATAAGGAATTGATTATGACGAAACCTATTCGCCAGTAGCTATGCTTAAATCCATTCGGATGCTCCTAGCCATAGCAGCTCATTATGATTATGAGATATGGCAAATGGATGTGAAAACATCTTTCCTTAATAGAAACCTGCTTGAGGATGTATACATGATACAACCTGAAGGTTTCACATCGGTTGACAAAACCAAAGTATGCAAGCTTCGACGATCCATATATGGACTGAAGCAAGCATCTAGGAGCTGGAACATCCGTTTTGATGAGACAATCAAAGAGTTTAATTTCTCACAAAATCCTGACGAACCTTGTGTGTACAAGAAGGTTAGTGGGAGTGCAGTCGTATTTCTAGTATTATATGTCGATGACATATTACTTATAGGAAACGATATATCAGTCTTACAGACAGTTAAAATTTGGTTGTCCAAAACTTTCTCCATGAAAGACCTGGGAGAAGCAACCTATATCCTTGGATTTAGAATCTATAGAGATAGATCAAAATGGTTGCTTGGTCTTTCGCAGTCTACATATATAGACCGAGTTCTAAAAAGGTTTAGCATGTCGGAATCCAAGAAAGGTTACCTTCCCATCAGGCATGGGATCAACCTTTCAAAGTCTATGTGTCCGCGCACAGAAGACGAGAGGATTTGCATGAATAAGATTCCTTATGCATCTGCGATAGGATCTATCATGTATGCTATGTTATGTACAAGGCCCGATGTATCGTATGCTTTGAGCGTCACAAGCAGATACCAGTCGGATCCAGGAATGGATCATTGGGTGGCTGTTAAGACAATCCTTAAGTACTTAAGAAGAACTAAGGCTGTGTTCCTAATATATGGAGAAGGAGATATGGTAATACGTGGGTATACAGATGCCAGTTTCCAGACAGATAAGGATGACCCCAAATCTCAGTCTGGATACGTATTTACTTTGAATGGAAGCGCAGTAAGTTGGAAAAGATCTAAACAAGACACCGTAGCGGATTCTACCACGGAAGCAGAATATATCGCAGCTTCAGAAGCAGCAAAGGAAGCAGTCTGGATCAAGAAGTTCGTCTCTAAACATGGCGTGGTTCCAACCATTGATGAAGCAGTGCCGGTTTACTGCGACAACAATGGAGCTATTGCACAAGCAAAGGAACCAAGGTCTCATCAGCGATCCAAACACGTGCTTCGTCGCTATCATCTGATCAGAGAGATTATAAGTAGGAATGATATACAAATTGAGAAAATTCCCACTGAAAGGAATTTAGCGGATCCTTTAACTAAGGCCTTACCTCAAAACAAGTTTGAGGGTCATGTTAGAGCCTGTGGTATTGGATACCGTAGCAATTGGCATTAGGCCAAGTGGGAGTTTGTTAGTGATATGAGAGAAGTGTCCTAAGGCAATCGTCTTATGATTGTAAACATCTATTTTAATAAATGATAATTCACTATTTGAGTATACATGTTTGTGTATTTGATTGGGATCTTAAACTCATCTACTGAATGTCCGCAATACAACTCATAGCATAAGAGAATTTGTGATGGGATCACAACTAGTGATTATCTCTAAATGTGCAAATGTGAAGTATTGAAAATATCCCTAGTCGATGAATTGATAAATACGGACACTATCAATTCTGTTGAGACTAGCATGGGTTATTCTCTAATCAGCTGATTCTCACTGGCTGGCGACATTGGGATGTCCGGAGATAAACATGGATGCTAGTTAAGGGAACTAGTTCATTGGAGTGACTAGCTGTAAGACTTCATATGGTTATCTATATAGATATGTCAATGAAGTTCTTACTTCAGCTTAAGTGCGATATTCCTTTGACTTGCGGTGTTCAAGTCATCTTGGTCATGGAGACTTATACTTTAACATCTTAAGCAAGCATCTCCAAGGAGGTGTGGACCCAGGATGATTGGGTATAAGCCGAAGTGTCCGAAGATGTTTGAACAGCCTATAAAGGATTCACCACTCCTTGCGAGGAGATGTATACCCAGGTCTATCGTCGGATTGTTACTCAAAGCCTCTGGCCAGAGCATATCATGTTTAGAGTGCGAGTCTCTAAAATATATGAGAGTAATTAGAAATCCAAAGGACGAGAAAGACATTACTTGGGCTAGGTGTGACGTAGTCAGTCTAGTGGGGACTGACACAAACAGACCATGTCCTGAACCAAGTGGGTATAAGATGGTGAAGGGAATGAGGCACGATTCATTAGAGCTGCTGAAGGGTTTCAGAATTACTTCTGAGGTCAACCGTTGATCTTTCGATTAATTGGGGATCATGATGTACTACTAGGTGCCACTCATGATGGTTTTATAATTGGTTGATTATAGACGGCAACATAAATCGAAAGGCTATTTAGTCACACGAACTACAAGTAATCTGAGGGATTTAAAACGAGTTGAAAATTAGATTTTCCGATCAAGAGAAATAACTCGAATCTGAATTTATCAGAGGCGCAATGGAAGCTAAAAATGGCTAAGTCTTTTGAAGGCTTATTGGGCGAATTAAAAGAGTTTAATTCGCGATCGGTTCGGCTCGGTTTGGCCGGCCAAAGAGGGTGTTAACCCCCTTTGGTTTGGCCGGCCACAAGAAGGGGAAGAAACCAATTTATTTGGTTTAATTAATAAAATAAATCTAGCACGATTTGTTTTATAAATTATGGATAAATAAATTTGTATAAAGAAATTTCTATAAATAAATTTATAGAAATTTATTCTTTTTATGGAAATTAAAATGATCCATGGAATAGTTTATTTTAATTTTATAAAATCAATTATGAATTGATTTTTTTCATTATAAGAAAGTTTATAAATTTCTTATAAAATTTATTCCATAATTAAAGGAGAGAAGTATTTGTTTTATTATAAAGTTAGTTATAATAAAACAAGGCATAACGGAATTATTCATAAGAAAGATTATAAGATAAATTTCTTATGAAAATTAATTCCGTTAAGAGAGAGACTTGGTAAGGGAGAAGCAACAATATAAGGAACCAAAGGCAAGCCTTGAATTCCTAATCAATTAATCAAGAGATTAATTGCTCTCTCTCTCTCTACACACCCCTCTCTCTCTAGGGCTATCTCTCTCTCCTCCCCTAGGGCCGACGCAACTCCCAAGGTGGGCGTGAGCTTCATCCACCAAGACGACCTCGGAGAAGAAGAAGCGGATCACATCTCCTTCCTTCTCGGAATTTAGATTCCGTCTCTTGGTGGTTAGTTTCCTATCTTTTCTCTTGTTGTTCTAGTTGTTCCTTTAGAGAATCTAGTAGTTCTCGTTGGCACAAAACTCGTGACTTTGCGAAGTCATCCCGAAGAGAACTCGGCATGGACGCGAATAGAGGCGGAGCTTCCAAGGGACGCTACGGTTGGATCTCGTCCCTTACTTCGAGTTACGAGAGGTACAAAGTAAATTAGTTTACTTTTTCGCAAAAGTTTTAATTTATGATTATGTCCACATACCATAAGGTTGCATGCTAGATACGTGGTTAAAATAATTTAAGAAATTATTTTATGCTAATTCTTTCGCTGCACGTAAAACTTTAAAAATTTACGAACCCGTATCCTTGTCGACATGCGCCCGGTCCCAACATAAAGGATATATTAAAGTAACTGAGAAGGACTAGAGATTATATGCTAGTTTACCAGGCAGATCAGCTACTCCCTGTGGGTTACACAGATTCTGACATCCAATCAGATAGGGACAATAGTAAGACTACCTCGGGTTATGTGTATACTTTAGGAGATGGAGCCATAGTTTGGAGGAATGTCAAGCGGAAGTGCGTGGCGGACTCCACCATGGAAGCAGAGTATGTGGCAGCCTCGGAGGCGACCAAAGAAGTTGTATGGCTCAGGAACTTCTTGATGGACTTGGATGTGATTCCTGGTTTTCCCAGAGCTATCACAATTTATTGTGATAACAATGGTGTAGTTGCAAACATGAAGGAACCACGAGCTCATAAGGCAAGTAAAAACATAGAGCGCAAGTACCACCTGATATGAGAGATCGTAAAGCGAGGAGAAGTTGTTGTCGCCAAGAGTGCATCGGAGGATAGCCTAGCAAATACTTTCACTAAGGCCCTTCCAGTAAAAGCTTTTGATAGGCATGTGGAGGGAATGGGAATCAGATATATGGCATTTTGATGGCAGCATAGTCTTTTACTATAAGTGGGAGATTATTAGGATGTATACTAAGAGCCTAGCCTTTTTGTATAAACATCTACATTTTGGAATAAGAATCACATGATCATGATTGCATTTTATATCTGTATATATGTGTGTGCATGTTGTCTAATACTTTACACTGTAGATAACATGGTGTGTGGTGTCACACAGAAGATCATGTTATCTGCCCCTTGTAGAGTATAAGAAGAGGCTCACAACCTAGATGGTCTTGGACAAACCATTGGCATGGTTGTAGTGTAATTTGATATGGTCTGTCTTGACCATAAAGTTACACTACTACACCCTGAGTGTATTGAGCTGACCAACTTTGAGGTGATTCAATTTATACTGACTATATTATTGAATCAGACCTCAAGATATTATTTTGTACATGCTCTTAATCCGGATATAATAACAAGCACATGTACTTAGTATTTATTTCTTTTATTTACCAGCGGGCGAGATTTATTCATTAAATCAATAGGCTTGGTAAATTGGGAAATAGTATTATTTGCATGGTGTGCCATTGATTATTAAAGGAAACCGTGTCCTATTTTAGGATGATGATGTCTCCTTGAGGAGCTCATGGAGTTAGAAGTTAATTAATTAATTGTCTGATTAAGTAATTAATTAATGGACATGCGATTTCTTAAACATAGGGAGAATTTTGTACAAATAATATATTGGAACCCATATTTTATTATGGGGTTGGTGAGGTAATTCAATAATGATCCTTTAGTGGATTGGATCATTATTAACGGATCCGGTTTTGTGGCTAAAAATTTTTGTAGCTAAAAAATTTTTTGTGTCTAAAAAATTTTTGTGGATAAAAATTTTTGTGGCTTAAAAATTTAGGTGGCTAAGAACCAACTTCTCCTCATGGTCCTTATTGTAGCCTATAAATACCTCATGAACCTAGACCCAAAATAATAACTTCATTGGTTTTATAACTCTTTCGTTTAATCTCATGGTTTTCCCTCCTCCTCTCTTCTTCCCTCTTGGCCGGCGGCAAAACCCTAGGGTTTAGGGTTGGGCGGCACACAAAGGGAGACGCCTATCCCTTTGTTTCCTTTGGTGGCTAGATTTTGCAAGGGAAGTAGATCTCTCCTTAGTGGCCGGCGAGGATCTTCATCCGTGAAGGTGGTGGTCGGCGGCGCAATGATAAGTACCATTTTTGTTGATTATTTTAGATGTTAAAATCCATGTTTGACTCATATTTTTATTGATTAATTGTGAAATTGCCCTAGGTTTTAGAACTTACCTTTATTTTGGACTTAATTGCAAATTTGCATTAAATTGGATTAATTGGCCATTAAATTTTGGATCTATTTTTGTAGGCACCAAAGGTTCAAGGACCTAGGGCAGACTGGGTCAAATTTGAGTCGGATGTGAACCGGATCGAATTATCAAGCTTACAATTAATCCGGGCCGTCCGATTCAAAAGCGGCTAGATCTGAGCCATCCGAGATCATCTGAAGCAATCCGAGCTAGGGTTAGGGTTGATCAAGCACTATGATCAAGATCTGAAGGTTTCATTCCAATCAGAGCTAAATCAACCGTTGGATCAAGCAAGGAGGGCTCTAGAGCGTCCATTCACAGATAGAGTTGATCTGGACCATCCGTTGCATATCTGGAGGATCCGAGCTACCACAAGGCAGATCCTGACCCCAGATCATCATCATAAAAGTTTGGCTCAAATCAGACCAAGATCTGCCGTTGGATCTCCTCCGATTAATCTGAGCCGTCCATTTGTTCCTATTTAATCAGAAACGCAGCCACATTTCCTCCTCGTCGCGTCTCCGCCGCAGTCATCTTCTTCCTCATTTTTCTTCACTATTTTTAGCTAGATTTCTTCATCCAAAGGGGTGCGACCCCTCAATCCTTCGAATAGATCAATTGCTAGGCTATTGGGAAGGCTCACGGTGAATTTCCAGCTCCGAATTGGCCAAAACAGAGTTGTTGTGAGGTCTCCGCAGCTATGTCATTTACAGCTTCAATCTTGGTTTTGCTCCATCCTTCATCCACCCGAGCGATTCAGAGGGGTTCCCTGGAGTGTTCGGCATCATCCCCACACCATCCGCTCACTTGGACAATGCCAGATTGAGGAAAGCGATTCGAAATTCAGATTGGTTCAGAGTGAGAGCTAGATTTGAATTGTTGAGCTGTTCTTCAATGGTTTTTTGAGCTTGCGGGTTTGAGGCTCAGTCTTGCTTGACGACCAAGAAGCTTTTGAGCTTAGGGAGAGTTGAGGAGTAGTTTAAATTGGTTAATTTGAGTTTTCTAGCTGTAATCTCATTTCAACTTCACGTTCCTATTTCTGAATTTGTTTTTAGCTGCTGTAATCTCGTTTCTAATTAGTTTATGTTTAATTAGGGTTCAATCCTTCTAGCTAAATAGTTTAGAAGCTTGTTTAGTGAACAAATAGATTCAATTACAGTTTATTTTCTGCTTACTGCTTGCGTGCCATTTTCTCAGCTGCGTATCAGAGTTGACATTCTGCATTTTAACTCTACGCATTAGTCCTTTAATCTCCTTGTTCTCATATCAGCTAGTTCAGTTTGTTTCTTGATTGTTTCTTACATTAGATTGGTAAATTCGACCTCAGTTTGTTTGTGAGTTCTTCAGCTTGGTTGTTTCCTGAACTTAGTTTTCAGTTCTGCACATCTATTAATTCTGCATTCAGTTTTCATTCGGTTTTGTGTAAATTCGTCAGCTTCCATTTGGCAAATTCTGAGTTCATCACATTCTGAATTCTCAGTCATTGCATATTACTCACTTCAAGCCTTACATTCCCAGCTAAATTGCTGGAATCGGTTTTGGCATAAGGTGTTAGTTTTGGTACAAAGGGTACCCCTTGCGTGCCAAGCTAAATTGGCACAGCTTGCATCCGAAACCCATCTGTCTTTTGGTGTATGATTGAGTTTGAAATCGATAAGTATTAATTTCAGCAGTTCTGAATTTTATATGCATTGGTTTGCTGTCCAAAGTTTGTAACTAGTTCGTGTGAGTTGGTTGTAGTGCAATTACTGAATTTCTGCATTTGGATCAATTTCTGCACTTGATGTATTTCTGAAATAGCATCAGTTTTTGCATGTCAACACTTGATTTCAATCCCTGCCTCCCCGTATCAAGCAACTGGTTGTATCGATTTCATGTCTGCGATCTAGTTTTCATTTTTGCAGGTCAATACCTTTATGAAATGTTCAGTTTGTAGTGGCTTGAGTTTGCATCAGTGATGGTAGGCATTGGAATTAAATTGCATCTAGAGTTAGTTGTTTTGGCTGATTCATGCATCCAATTTGCTATTGCAATTCATTTCTGCATCAAGAAAGTTCCTAAATCGATCAATTCTGAATGGATCAGCAGTTGCTTTGTTGATTGACATTTATTTTGCATCCAAAAGAATTGTTTAAGTGCTTAGATGATGAGTTATAATTTACAATTTCTTGTTTAGTTCATGATTAAGTTCTCCTGCCTTTTCATTGAGTTTTTATTTCCAATTGCAACCCAAAATCCAATTTTGATTTGAAACCCGAAAACACAAACGACACATAAATACGAGCACGAATCACACAACGTCAACTAGCCCCGAGAAAAATACGACCTGTGGCCCCTATATTACATTTTCATACTTTTGATTTTAAAAGGGTTTCCAGCAATTCATTTATACATTTAAATCTGATGAGCCCACACTTTCATGACAACTTTAATTATTATATCTGGGCTTGTCAAATTTTTGGCGCCGTTGCCGGGGAACTGTTAGTTGCCTTGTTTGATTTTCGCTTGTGCACTTATTTCATATCATTCTTGACTTACTTTTGTGCTTATTGCTATATCTTTGGATTTGATTTTATCTGTTTATCTGTTTATCTACTTTTACTGCGATTTGTTTTGTTTTTATGACCAAGTCTTTATGTGCTGAATTAGAAGATTTCAATCCTGAGATTGAGAGGACCTTCAGAGTCAGGAGGAGCCAGGCCATTCTTACTGAGACTACAGATATCCCTCCTATTCAGACTCTCTTCACTCACTCAGGCATTGACATGGCAGACCACCAGAGAACCATGAAGGAGCTTGCAGCACCTGACGCTGCATTTCAGTACTCCAGCATAGCTTATCCAGAGCTAGGGGGGAATTTTGAGCTCAGATCTGGACTCATAAATTTGTTGCCAAAGTTTCAGGGTTTATCTGGGGAGGATCCAAACAGACACCTGCACGAATTCCATGTGGTATGCTCTACTATGAAGCCTCAGGGCGTTTCTGAAGAAGACATTAAGTTAAGAGCATTTCCTTTTTCCTTGTCTGGGGCTGCTAAGGATTGGTTGTATTATTTGCCTACTGGACATGTTGCTAGTTGGATTGAAATGAAGAAAGCATTTTTAGAGAAGTTTTTTCCAGCATCAAGGACCGCCATTATCAGAAAAAGTATTTGTGGCATTCAACAAGTGGTTGGAGAGTCCCTTTATGATTATTGGGAGAGGTTCAAGAAGTTATGCTCTAGCTGTCCTCAACACCAAATTAGTGAGCAACTTCTTGTGCAATATTTTTATGAAGGTTTATTGCCTATGGATAGGAGCATGATTGATGCAGCGGCAGGAGGAGCCTTAGTAAACAAAACACCGGCGTAAGCTAGAGAACTCATTTCTAACATGGCGGAAAATTCTCAACAATTCGGGAGTAGAGCACTCACTACAAGAGGGGTTAATGAAGCTCAAGTGTTGTCTAATGAACAAAAAGAAAGTAAGAGCTCATTGTTGAAAAACCAATTGTCGGAGTTGGCATCTTTAGTTAAGCAAATGGCATTGAATAATGTGAACCAAGCTTCAAATTTTCCAACAACTTCATTTCCAAATCAAGTTATAAGGGTATGTAGCATTTGTTCAAGCCAAGAACATAATTCGGACCTTTGTCCAAATCTCCAACAAGATGAATCGGTTGCGGCCTTGGCTAGAACTCAATTCCAAGAAAGAAATGACCCCTACTCATCTACCTACAATCCCGGTTGGAGGAATCATCCTAACTTGTGGTATGGGAATGCTTTCTGCCAACAAGAGCCTCAAACTCAGTCTTCACAGCAGCCTCAACCTAATTTCCAGCATGCCCAACAAACTCAAAACAATCAGCCAACTTTTCAGCAATCAAATCAAAATTTTCAGGCCCCGTTTCAACCTAATTCTCAACATTTTCAGCAACAATTCCAAGCATTTGAACCCCAATTCCAGCAACCTTATCAAGGGCAGCAAGGATTTCAATCATTCCCAGCTTTTCAGCTCAAAACCAACAAAATTTTCAGCCCACACAGCCCACAAATCAGAATTTTCAGCCCTACAACCAAGGGTTTCAAGGTCAAAATTTTCAGCCCTCGCACCCTATTTTTCCAGCTCAAAATCAGAACTTTCAAGGCTACATTTCTCAGCAAAATTTCCCATCTTATCAGCAATCTAATCAGCCATTTAATCAGCCCTATCAACAGCCCAATCAGTCCTCTTATCAGCCCCAAAATCCAAGTTTTCAACAAAATCAGCAAACTCCACCATTTCAGCCAACTAATTCATCCTTTCAAGGTCAATCAAGGAGCTTTGCTAACCAAGGAGGTTATGGGAGCTCAAGTGGAGGGAACGCACAGAATCAACAAATGATGGAGATGCTACAAAAAGTTGTACAAACGCAACAACAACAACAAGGTTGGCAACAAAACGTTGAGAGGCAATTAGGGCAATTGGCTAGTGGGATCAATCAGAATCGAGCTCAAGGATCAAGTCAATTACCTTCCCAAACTGTTCCTAATCCTAGAGGAAATGTGAGTGCTATTTATTTGAGAAGTGGGAAGGTCACTACATCTCCGAAGAGTCCAAGAGCAGAATTTTCAGGAGACCGGACAGCTTCTCCAATTCCGGCCCAAAACAACACTGAAATGAGTCCAAATTCAGCTGGTTCCAACCCTAGCCCGTTCCCAACCCTTTCCTCAAGCAACCCTCCAAATTTGGTGGCAAACGGAGAAGAAATCAGTGCCGAGACGCAAGGGACAGCAGCCACTACGCAAAGGGCAGCAGGGCAGAATTCAGCATCTCTACCGCCGGCCAAAATTGATGATTTTAGGGTTCCTTTGCCTTTTCCACAAGGGAGAACTCCAACCAAAAGACATGTGGAGGAGGAGAAAGCAAAAGAGTATAATGAGTTGGTGAAACTTTTTAGTAAAGTTGAAATTAATGTACCCTTGCTGACGATGATTAAACAGGTTCCTAAGTACGCAAAATTTTTGAAAGATCTTTGTATTCATAAGAAGAAGCTTAAGGAAAATGAGTTAGTCAGCATGGGGAAGAATGTTTCATCACTTATCCATGTCGTCCCTCAGAAATGTGAAGACCCAGCCATGTTCACTGTATCTTGTGAGATAGGGAGCACCACGCTACAGGATGCTATGCTTGATTTAGGAGCTTCTATTAATGTCATGCCCAGGATAGTCTTCCAAATGCTTGGCATTGGTCCTCTATAGCCCACTGGAGTTGTGATACAGCTAGCAGATAGGAGCCAGACCCGCCCGGCAGGAGTTATTGAAGACGTGTTGGTTAAAGTGAAAGAGTTGATTTTCCCTGCGGACTTTTACATTCTAGACATGGAGGGAGAGTATCTTGCACGTAGATCCCCACTCATCCTTGGGAGACCTTTTTTGAAGACTGCCAGAACAATGATTGATGTTTATGCTGGCACACTCTCGATGGAGGTGGGAGACACAGTAGTCCTGTTTAGCCTTTTCGATGCTATGAAACATCCGAGGGAGGATCACTCCATCAGGGAATGTTATGAAACATCCTGATGGAACACAGTAGTCCAGTTTAGCCTTTTCGATGCTATGAAACATCCGATGGGGGAATTTTTAGAGAATTTTCGGAATTTTGGTGAAAAAATAGAAAATAAAAGGAAAAATAAAATAAAAATAAGGTGCATGGACCAAGGATTGAACCTTGGACCTCTTGTACAACCATGCATGCTCTAACCAACTCACCTAGCAAGGGAATGTTATGAGGAAATAAAGTGGATATTGGTTAAGGCTTAGAAGAAGATGAAGGGTCATGAAGAGACTCTTCATTTACCTCCTTAATGGGTTATAAAGGGGGGTTTGGGAGTTACCTTCTTTCTTCCATCAATTGCATTTTCTCTCCTCCACCCTCCTCATTCTAGCCGAAACCTCAAGGAGAGGTTCTCCCTTGGAAAGCTCCACAAGAAGGTCTCATCACCATGATCTAAGGGTTTTCCAAGGATACAAGGGCAAGGGGGTTCAAGTGTCCAAAGGATCTACAATTTCCTTCTCTTTTAAGGTTTAAAAATCATGATCAACCAAGGTAAGACTCCCTCACCTGTGGTATAATAGTTCCTTATAATTTTAGCATGATATATTGGTTGGTTTTTAAGATTTGATGTTGAAAGAAAGAAAAACCAAGGACCCTAGTCCTATGAGTTTCGGCCACTAGGTTTTTGAGTCCATGATGATGCTAAAAATCTTCATAATGTTGTCTAATGTGCTCTCATGATGTTTAGAGATTAAATATAATTTTTGAGAATTTTTGGGGTACCCTAGGATCCCCTAGGGTTTCGGCCAACTTCAAGAACCCATGGGAAGGGTTAGGTCTTAAACTTCAAGTATGTGTTTTATGCATTATCATGATATAAGGGAGATGGAGGGTGATTTATGTGAATTTTCACATGGCCTAGAGACCCTATGAGTTTCAGCCAAGATTGCCAATAGGGTAGAAAGTTAGGATTTATTTCAAGTAAGGGCCCCAATGGCCCCTATGGTAAGATATGGTTGGTGTTTAATGATTGATTAGGGATTTTAATGGAATTTTCCCATGCCCCCATGGCCTTCTAGGTTTCGGCCAGCCCTAGGGAGGTGGGTTAAAGGTTAGGGTTAACCCTAATCATGAGCCCCAATGGCTTCCTATGGTCTCATAGATGATGTATGGTTGTTCCTTTACCTTATGCTATATTACATGTTTATGGAATTGATGGAACTCCACCTTATAAGTTTCGGCCAAGCCTTGGATCTAGGGTTTGGGGTGGAGTTAGGGTTCGAAGAATGATGGTTTATGCTTACCATGAAGTTTATATATATATATATATATAGGTTTAAGCATGTGGTAGGAATCATGTTACCTATAACCCTATATTTAAGCACCATATTTTATGTTTTATGTTTATGATTGGAAGCCATGCTTAATAGGGTTTATTATGAATGTATTATGTTTTATGCCATGTATTTGAATGGTAGGTAGAATCTTATGGAAATCCTATCTATGCATGCTTAAGATAGATACCATGCTTAGGCAAGAAATGCAATGTTTGCCTTATGTATCATGATCATACAAGCTCTATGTAGTAGGATAAATATCTATGAAAAACATGTCATGTTCGATGCAATGCTTACCTTCTATGTTATGATCATGCAAGTACGAGAAATAGGAATGATGTTTAGGTATGCATGTCATGCTTATGTAGGAAGATGTATGCCATGTTGTATGAATAATGATGTATGCCATGTTGTATGGATAATGATGCATGCCATGTTAAACGAATAAAGACTTATGCCATGTTTATGAAAGAAGATGCATACCATGTTTATGAATGAAGATAATGCTCATGCCTTCCAGGCATCATGATGCTATGCAATAAGTATGAACAATGAAAGGACAAGCATGTGCTAAGTCATGCTTTATGTAACATGGTTATGCTATGAATGTCTTATGAATGATGAAACATGTAAAGTATTTTACTTTATGAATGAGCTTGTACCTGACCAAAGTATGGGTCCAAGGGATGGGCACCTTAAGAACGCCCCGGTTATGGACTACCGGCTATGCTGTCCACGGTTATGGCACTACCGGAGCTGTGCAACAGGGATGGGCTCCTTAAGAATGCCTCGGTTCGAGGACTACCGACTATGCTGTCCTTACCCTAGTAGGTCGGGGCTCGCTACCTCGGATTTGCTAGGGATGCGCGCTTATGATGTATGTATGTGGTACAAGCCGGGGACCCCAATGATATGATGATTACGTTTAAACATTTAAAAGTATGTTTTAAAAGTTAAGCATCCTTATGTATATGCATTTCACTCATGCATTCATTCATGTTATGCATTATGCTATGCTAATAAGATGTTATGCTTACTCTTCATGTTAAGAAATATGCCTAAGGGTAAATGATCTATGTCATGATTATGTTGAGAAGATGCTCATACGCTATAATAGGAAGTATGCCTATGTTTATGCTATACGGGTTGGTTTACACCTTATGGACATGTTTATACCAGGTATTATGTCATGCTTAGAAGGTTTATTATGTTCTATTTATACCATATATTATGTCATGCTTAGAATGTTTAGTATGTTATGGTTATACCATGTATTATTCCATGCTTAGAATGTTTTTTATGACATGCTCATACCATGTATTATGCCATGCCTAGAATGTTTATTATGTTTATATTTATGCCATGTAGCATGCCATGCTTAGAATGTTTACTATGTTTACGTGTATGCCATGTCTCATGCCATGCTAGGAATGTTCACTTATGTTTATGATCATGTCATGCTATGTTTATGATAAGTGTTTCAAGATGTTATGTTCTAAGTAGAGCACCAAGTATGTTAATGTTGCCTGTGCTCATTATGAGATGATGAATGGTTTTTGTGAGTAGGAAAGAGTCTTACTAAGCCTGTGTGCTTATAGTCTTATTTTCTTATACCGCAGATCATTCAAGGGGACAATGAGGAAGCAGCAGGAGGGCAAGGACGCATGTGTGTGGTAGTGACTTGGCCCAGGAAACCATATGTTTATCGTTTATGCTAGAACTTTACCTTGGTTACTTATATGCTTGAATAATGACTTATGGAACTTTATGATGTGATGTTAAGTGTGACATGGTATGATGCTTAAGTTGAAGTCAATATGCCAAGGTTCCAATGTCATTATGTTAAGAATGGTAGTAGGGCATGTATGAGTAAAGTTATTCTGCTGCCTTATGATGTCTACATGCCCTAAGTATGTTAACGTAACGCCGCTTTACGAATAAAAAAGCGAGCGTTACATTAGTGCATGCCCATGCAGAAGGATAGAGGATGAGAGATGAAGAAGAAAACCACACCCAAAGATCCACTTACACCTTCCTTTGGCGCCAATGCCACCTTGACCTAGGAGAGAGAGAGGTTCAGAGAAATGAGAGAGAGAAGCCTAGGGTTTATTATGTGTGTTATGCCTTGGTCTCATGATTCCATGGGTATATATTCAATAGGGACCATGAGGTGGAGTTGGGTTTTGGCCACCTAATGGATCAAGGCCTGATCCATTAATGTATTAGGATGTATACTAAAAGTCTTGCTTTTATATAAGAACATCTACATTTTGAAAGAGAATCACAAAATCATAGGTTGCATATTTATATTAATATATGCACAAAATGTCTGGTACATTGCATTATAGATAACATGTTGTGTGGTGACGCACAGAAGATCATGTTATCAGTCCCTTGCAAAGTATAAGAAAGAGGCTCACAACCGAGATGAAGTTGGGCAAACCATCGGGATGGTTGTATTGTAATTAGGTATGGTTTGTCTTAACCATAGAATTACACTAGTACACTTTGTGTGTATTGCGCAGGACCAAAATAGAGGTCATCCAATTTATACTGACTTTATAATTAGATTAGACCTCGGTTTTATTATGGAGTACAATCTCTAAATCCTGATATAATAACGGGCACATTATTTAATTATTATTTCTTTGATTTACCAATGTGCGAGATTTATTCTGCTAAATCGATAGGCTCGGTAAGTTGGGAAATACTATTATATACATGGTGTGTCATTGATTATTGAGAGAGTCTGTGTCCTGGTGAGTCAGGATGATGATGCCCCCTTGATGATCTCATAAGGTTCATCATGTTAAATCTTGCAAGTGGACTATGGTCCAAGATGATAAAAAGATGAGTGGTACTAGTCAAACATCAAGAAGTTGATTGATTAAAATTGTCAGTAATTTAAATTAATCAACGGGCATTTGATATCTTAATCACGGGGAGATGGATGTGCTTATAATAGGTGGAGCCCATATGAAAATATGGGGGTCGGTGAGGAAGTTCAGTGGGGACCCTTTAGTGGAATGGATCTCCATTAATGGATTGGATTTGGATCAATTAGAGGGCAAAGACCCAACTCCTCCTCATGGTCCCTACCATATCACTATATATATCCCATGGGAGTCATGAAACCAAGGCTAATTAATCTGGAATTAATTCAATTAATCACAAAACCCTACTCTCTCTCTTTCTCTCCCTCTCCCTTCTCTCCTAGGTCATCAACGCAAGGGTGGAGGAGTTCTCTCCTTCTCCTTGTGTCATCTTCTTCCTCTCTTCTTGGACGGCGATCACAAAGATAAGGAGGCATTCCACACCTCCTTTTGTGGTGCGCAACAGCAAGATAGAGACGAAGAAGCGCTGACGGCAAGGGTTTGGGCGTCGCCGGTAGCAAAGGAGGAGAAGGACTCGCGAGAGGAGAAGGATCATCCTCTTCTCCTCCATTTCTTCTCCCTTTCTTGAGCACGCACAGGCAGATAGAGAAGGGGTGGTCGACGGTGAGGAGTTGCCTTCCTCTAGCGCCGGTGGCAAGAAGAAGAGGAGGGAGGCTCTCAGCGGCGGTTTTAGTGTTGGTGGAAGAAGAAGACGCTTCTTCTCTCATCTTCCTTAGGTTATTCTTATTCATTATCTTCCTCTCGGTGCTGCCTTGTGTCTGGCGATCCTTGGGAACTTGGTGTGGCCTGCGGCGCAAGGTGGAGAGGAAGAAAGGTGGATGGCGGGTAAACCCTAGGCCTAGGGTTTGTTGGAACAAAGGGAAGAAGAAGGAGTATTAATTGGAAGCCTTGGTGATTCCGTGTCATGGTAGATCATCGCCCACACGATGTCAAAGAAGGGAGGGTCATACGGTAGAAGACTGCGATGTAAAAGACGAGATATAATCTCTCTTTGGCTCCTACATTTTCTTGTTATTTCATGTGATATTTTGTTATTGCATGTGTATTAATTATCATGGTTTAATTAGTTGCTAATTAATATTGATAATTAATTAAGTCATGGACCCTCAAGATAAACACAAAAACCGACGATCTGTTCGTCGTCTTTTCTGCGGTCAATTGGTTCAGAATGTTACAAGGTCTTACCTTTGAGTTTGGCTAAGTTGTAACTTGAATCAATTGATATGATGACGAGACGGTCGTTTGGGAGACGGGTCTCCATTCGGATTAAATTTTTAATTCGTAGACATGGAAAGGTCTCTTATGTTCGACCCCGCGTTCGCTTAGGAAACCCGTCGAACCATTCCACTAAAGGCTCTTTATTGAACTACCTCACCAACCCCATATTTACATATGGGCCCCACCTATTATGAGTATAATTTATCCCAGTGTTTAAGATATCGAATGCTCGTTGATTAATTTAAATTACTGAAATTTTAATTAATCAACATCTAACTCCTTGATTAGTACCACTCATCCTTATCATCATGTTGGACCAAGTCCACCTATAGGATTTAACATGATGAACCTTATGAGCTCATCAAGGGGGCATCATCATCCCGACTCACCAGGGTTGGGACCTTGACATATAGCCAGAGGGGGGTGAATAGCCGATCACCCACTTTTCTTCCCGGTTCTTCCTACAATGTTAGCGTGGGCAAGCGGAAATACTAATAAAACAAATAAACAAACGCTAAGACAAATTGATTTACGTGGTTTGGAGATAAGGCTCCTACTCCACAGTTGTCCATAAGGTGGACGATCCCGATCCGTAGGTGGATGAGTCCCCAGAAGACCTTCGGCTAGATCTTGTCGCTCCTTGTTGGTGGAGAAACCTCGCCACAAACCCTCGACAACACCTGAGCACTAGGAGACTACTAATAAGCTCTAACCAAGCATATTTCGTCAACCTTTGCCCAGCCAAACTATGCTCTCTTAAATAGAGCTCAAGGCTAAAAACAGCCGTTACCAGTCGACTGATCCAAGCACCAGTCGACTGGTCTATCTTGGATTTGAACGTTACAGCACAACATTCGAATTCCAGCTGACACCAATCGACTGTACCTAAGATCAGTCGACTGATCTTTCTGTACACTTCATCTATCGACTGATCCAAGCACCAGTCGACTGGTCTACCCTTAAGCCTAGGAGTTTCCCTTCCCGAGTATAATTCTCATAGCACTCGGACCCTCACGACTTAGCTGACCCTTCCAGTGGCCTTGTCCTGTTTCCTTCAAGCCTTCATCAACTTTAGCTCTCGTCCCTCGGATGCATTCGAACCCACGGCTCGTTCTCATGCCATCTTTCGTGTATGCCTCAAAGTTCGCTTCCCTCGACTTATTGTTCCTGCTTTGTCCACTGTCCCTTCATCCAACAGCCTCGACCTATTTGTTGGATTGATAGAATACAATAGAGGAGGGGTGAATATCGTAAAACCGTTTCGGATTAGATCGAGAGAAGATTACACAGCGTAAATAAATAAACACAAATGCGAACACAAGATTTTTACTTGGTTCGGAGTCGCGGTCGGCTCCTACTCCAAGGGCCACGATCCTTGACCGTTTACTGCAGGCAATACTATAATCACGCAAGTTATTATAAGAAGTAGTACTGTAGTAGTGCAGTAAAAATACAATTAAAATCAAACTCGTGGTTACCGATACCCGGTGTGTATCGTTCTTCGGTGTGTCGGGTCGGCGGCGGCGCTAGAACCTCGAGATCAGAAGTTTCTGGAGTAGTGAGCTTGAGCAAAGAGTATTGAGGCGTTCAAAAACTGTGTTTTGAAGCCTTGGGGGTCTAGCCCCATATATAGTGCACCTGGGGGCGCCCGGGACGCTGGGGGCGCCCTCCATGTGTCTCCCGATCCGCAAACCCTCATCCATAACTCGGTCAGCCCTTATCCCTCCACGATCGGGCTCAGGGTTTGACGGGGGCGCCCGGGAAGCAGGGGCACCCGGGTTGACTCATTCTGCTGGCTTCTCGCTGACTTGAACTCTATATGCTTCGTTGGCTTGGACCTAGGGCGTCCGAGGCATCCGAGGCGCCCGGGAGCACGGGGGCGCCCGGGAGCATGGGGGCGCCTGCCCAGTGAGCTTTCGAAGCATTTTCTTGCTCAAATCATGTTTGGCTTTGACTTAGGGCACCCGGGAGGCCCCGGGCGCCCAACCCAGCTGCTGCCCCTCTGCTTTGGGGTGTTTTGAGCTGTAGAAACTCGTTCCTTCGGTCCTGCATCCAGGGTTAGTACCAAACAATACAAAGCAAGCATGTTAGTGAATTTTACAGCCGTAGCTGTCTTGGTTCTGTCTTTGGATCTCCAAAATGGAACCCTAGGTCGAACCGATGCCTATTGTTCCCTCGACGGGGTACACGTCCTCACCTACTCCTCTCGGGAGAATTTACCTGTTCCCTACCGGCTCCTTCGGTTGGACTTTTCCCCAGCAGTCCTTCGCCAGGTGCCTAGCAGTCCTTCGCCAGGTCTTCGATTCCAAGCAGTCCTTCGCCTGGTGCCTAGAAGTCCTTCGCCTGGTCTTCGACTCCTAGCAGCCCTTCGCTAGGTTCCCAGCAGTCCTTCGCCAGGTCTTAGTCTCCTAGCAATCCTTCGCTAGGTGCCCAGTAGCCCTTCGCCGGGTCTTAAGGTTTCGATGCCTAGCAGTCCTTCGTTAGGACTTCAATCTGCACTCTCAAGTAACATGTTAGATAAACATAACATCTTTACTTTTGAATCCTTTCCCATTATCAAAACCAAGGTTCCACTTGGGTGCTGTCTGCACCAACAATCTTCCCCTTTTTGATTTATGGCAACCCGATTCAAAAAGTTAAGTTAATCAAAACGGATGAAATACCAGTTTAGTTTCCTCCCCCTGGAAGGAATCTCCCCCTAGATTTTTCAAAGGTTCGTGGGGTTTGAAAAAAATTTCTAAGTCTAAAGATGGAATTGATTTTTCAATACTTAGAATATTTTTTCAAAAGAAAGTTTTATAAACTATTTCAAGGAAAGTTTTGGTCGGGCACTTTGGAAAATTTATACTTAGAAACATTACACTTAGAAAAATTTTCAAGTTAATAACTTAGACAATTTTCTAAACACCTTCTTGAAAAAAAAATTCCAAATCTCTTTTAGTATCTTAGAAGGCTTATACTTAGAATCTTTTCTACTATAGAGGTTAGAAACACTTTTGAAAAATAGCTTAGGTCAAATACTTGGACTCAATTTTGGAATCAACTTAGATCAAGTACTTAAAAATAGAAAAAAACAGTTTTGAAGACAACTTTGATTAAGTACTTAGAAAGCAATTTTGAAAAAGCAGTTTTGAAAGCAACTTAGATTAAGTACTTTTTGAAGAAAGGATAAGGAGAATTTTGAAAATTTAAAAAAAAAATTTCAATCTTCTCACCTTTCTAATCTCTACCCCTTTGCCATATATCAAAAACAAAGCAATATAGCAAAAAAAAATTGCATAAGGATATAGCAAAGGAATAATGTGCTGTACTGAACCAATTCAAGATATAAACTAGACCAAATCGATTTGATATATCACTGTCGGGTCCTGTCTAATCCAATTAGCTACTTACTAACTGTTATAAACAGTAGTTTTCGCTAGAGTTAGTCAAGTTAAGTGTTCTGTTCAAGTTAGATTTTCTAAGCTTGACATTTAACCTGATTACTGTTCAATTTGTATTTAGTGCCTCAATTACTACAGATGCACTGACTTAGAGCATCTTGAATTAAGGCAAAGACCTAAGCATCTCAACCCATTCTAGGTTGTCAGTCAAAAGTACCCTAAGGTGCTTGTGAGATGCTGGCTTCTAGATCTATAGGTGCATGCAATTCTAGAGTTAGGGACTAAGCTAAATCCATTTTCTAAAAGGCCCTAGTTTTGAAGGGGGTAGTTTTTCCAAAAAAAACTAAGTCGAAAAATTTTAAAAAGATTTTGAAAATCAAGTAAAGCAGTTTTAAAATTATTTTAGAGACTGATTTTAAAATCGAGTAAAGCAGTAAAAAAAATAGAAAGTATAGTAATCCTATTCTACTAAGCATAATCCTAACTGCTTTCTTAGTGAGCTAAACTCAGACTCAGGTAGGGGTTTGGTGAATATGTCAGCTAAGTTAGATTTAGAGTCTAAATGCTTAAGTACTATCTCACTCCTGGATACATGATCTCTTACAAAGTGGTGTTTGACTTCTATGTGTTTAGTTCTGGAAAGTTGGATTGGGTTCTTAGTTAGATTAATTGAGCTTATATTGTCAATGTAGACTTGAGTTTGGGTGTAGTTAAGCTGGAAGTCCTTAAGAGTGTGCATCATCCATAAGAGTTGTGCTACACACTCTCCTAAGGCTACATACTTAGCTTCCGTTGTGGATAGAGCTACACAGTGTTGTTTTCTGCTGCACCAACTTACTAGACTATTTCCTAATTGTTGACAGCTTCCACTTGTGCTCTTTCTATCTAATTTACAACCAGCGTCGTCAGAATCAGAGTATCCTAACAAGTCAAAGGTTGAGGTCCTAGGATACCAAATCCCTATATTTAGGGCGCTCTTAACATATCTTAGTATTCTTTTTAGGGCTGCTAAGTGTGTATCCTTAGCACAGGTTTGGTATCTAGCACATTCCTACAGCAAAGAGGATATCAGGTCTGCTGGTTGTAAGGTACAATAGGCTTCTAATCATACTCCTATAAAGTTTAAGGTCTACTGGTTTATCATCAGGGTCACTATCTATTTTTACATTTGTGGCCATGGGGGTACTTATGCTTTTAGAGTTATCCATTTTAAATTTCTTTATTAACTCCTTTAGCATATTTGGATTGATGGACATAGTTTCCATCCCTAGTTTGCTTAATTTGTAAGCCTAGAAAGATGTTTAGCTCACCAACTAAGCTCATTTCAAATTCATTTTCCATTATTTTAACAAATTCTTTTAGGAAGTTTGAGTTGATGGACCCAAAGATTATGTCATCGACGTAGATTTAGGCAATAAAGATTTCTTTTCCTATGATTTTAATAAATAGGGTTGTGTCAATATGTCCTTGTTTAAATTCTTTAGAAATTAGGTAGGTTGATAAGCGTTCATACCAAACTCTAGGTGCTTGTTTAAGTCCATAAAATGCTTTAGTGAGTTTGTAGACATGGTCAGGTCTTTCTAAATCCTCAAAACCGGGGGGTTGTCCTACATAGACTTCTTCATTGATGAATTCATTTAGAAAAGCTGACTTTACATCACTTGGTATAATTTAAATCCTTTATGGGATGCAAAGGCTAATAACATCCTAATAGACTCAAGTCTAGCTACCGGGGCATAGGTTTCGTCATAATCTAACCCCTCTACTTGACTGAACCCTTTTGCTACTAAGCGGGCTTTATTTCTAACTATTTCTCCTTGATCATTTAGCTTATTCCTAAAAACCCACTTAGTGTCAATGATGGATTTGCCCTTAGGTTTAGGTTCTAGTTCCCAGACTTGGTTTCTTTCAAATTGGGCTAACTCTTCTTGCATAGCTATGATCCAATCAGGATCAGGTAGGGCTTCCTCTATAGTCTTAGGTTCAATTTTTGAAATCATTGCAATCTGACTAAGGTTTCTATAGGAAGACCTAGTTTTGACTCCTAAAGTTAGATCACCCACAATTTGATCAGTTGGATGACTGAGTCTGGGTTTCTTAGTTTTTCTGGAACTTGGTTCAGCCTCAGGTCCGGCTGGTCGGTTTAGTTTAGTGATTAGTTCAACTACTTGGGTTGGTTCAATTACTGGTTCAGTTGTCTCAATGGTTGGTTCAATATTTAGTTCATTTAGGGGTTCAATTAAAGGTTCAGTGGTATGTTCATTTTCTTCTTGATCAGTATTTGATGAATTTAGATCTGGATTATCAGATTTTGAGTTAATTTCTTCATCAAATATCAGATTTATTGTTTCTTCAATTTTCTTAGTTTGTTTGTTGTAAACCCTATAGGCTCTACTTGTTGTCGAATATCCTAAGAAGATGCCTGGGGTTGACTTAGACTGGAATTTACCTAGATAGTCCATGGTGTTTAGGATATGGACATTGCACCCAAAGACCCTTAGGTAATGTAAGATAGGAAGTCTATGGTAGTATAATTCATAGGGTGTTTTATTGTGTCGTTTGTTAATTAGTACCCTATTTTGAATGTAGCAAGCCGTACTAATTGCTTCTGCCCAATATTGGTTAGCTAGGTTGAATTCATTGAGCATAGCTCTAGCGACTTCTTGTAGGGTTCTATTTTTCCTTTCAACTATCACATATTGTTGGGGGGTTCTAGGACACGAAAATTCGTGTATATACTCATTTACCTTACAAAATTCCTCAAATCGTTGATTTTCAAACTCTCCCCCGTGGTCACTCCTTAGTCTTTTGATTTTGGTATCGTTTTGATTTTCAACTAACTTACAAAAATCATTGAATAGGTCTAGGGTTTCATCTTTGGTCTTTAGAAACCTAACCCAGGTAAACCTAGAGTAATCATCAACTATTACTAAGCAGTACCGGTTTCCGCTTAGTGACTTGGCTCCATGTGAATCAAATAGGTCAAGGTGCAGGAGCTCCAGTGTGGTTTGAGTTAGATCAGATTGAATTAGTTTATGATTAGACCTGATTTGTTTGCCTTGATTACATGATTTACATATTAAGTTTTCAGGTTCTTAATTTTAGGGATACCTTTAATTAGACCAAGTTGGGTCATTTTTGAAATTATTCTCAAATTAGTGTGACCTAATCTCCTATGCCAGAGGTTTGATTGTTCTAACTGAGTTAACATGCATTTAGGTACTAGTGGTAGGTTTATAGTGTAAACATTATTTTTCCTAGTGCCCTTAAGCATGATTTCTGAGTCTTGCAAGTTTCTAATAAGGCAGTTAGAGTTGGTAAAGGTAACTACATAACTAGTATCACACAATTGACTTATGTTAAGCAAGTTAAATTTAAAATCTTCAACCAAGTGAACCTTTTTAATAACAAAATCAGATTTAAGTTCAATGTTACCTGACCCAATCACCTTGAGTGTAGCATTGTTGCCAAATGCTACTGAGCCTAGGTTCTTGAACTTGAGTTTGGTGAATTTCAATTTATCTCCAGTTATGTGTCTAGAGCACCCGCTATCTAACATCCATTGGTCTAAATCTTTATGTTCCTACACATAAAAAGTTTTGTTGATTTGGATCCAATTAGATTCAGGAATAGCCTAAATTGATATTCACAGCCTAGTCTTTCTCACCCAAATCTAGGGTTATCAATCACGTTAGCCTTATAGGTTTTTGTGAGATAGGTTTTTTAATAGACATAATTATTTTGAACAATCATGGTTTATTTTGAAAAAGTTAAATTAGTTTTGAAAACAATTGTTTTGAATTTATTTTTAAAAAAATGTTTGAATCTACAATTAACTGAAAAGTTGTGTTAGGTTCAAATTTGACAAAGAATAATTTGAATTTGAATTTCAAAAATTGGCTTCCAGGTCTTGGCGAGACACTAGGCCTTCTTTGGTCGTAGCCTTATTGGATCATTAACCCTTTCCTTGACAAAGCCTTTTGATGAAATTTCATTTTCAAAATTACTTTTAAAAAAATTCTGGTCTATCTAGTTTGGGTCTTGGATCGGTAGATTCGGCTAGTTTCACCAGTCTAAAGAGACCAAGTAGAGTATACTTGACCTTATTAGAAGAGGCTTCCCTAACGTACTATAATCCCACTGCCACCCAATGCTATGTTGTTCAAATTTGAGTTAAATTGGTTCAGTCCTTAAACTAGCCAGTCCTAAGTCTAAGCATGGTAAATTGTAGATATTAAATAAACAAGTAATCATGCAATTTAAAAACAAGAATAGAAATTTATCTAACTATGAATATTGTTTTTAATTTGGCTCCCCCTAGACTAAAGCCACGATAATGGTTTGGCAAGATGTGAATCTTGTCATTGAGGATCCAATACTGATTTGATCCAGTTTGTTTATTCAGGCACAGTTTGGGTACCCATGCCTGAAGTTTAGGTCTAGACTGATTCAGTCCAGCATAGTATGATCTTTGTCTAGACTTGTTTCTATAGCCTAATCCGGATCAATTTTGAACCGACTTCTATTTTCCAAGGATCATGTCAAGACCCTTGGAACCAGAAGTGTATCATTCTAAGGCTGTTCTGAGGTCCTTGACTTTAGTTTTCAAGGAGGAGTTCTCTTTCTCAAGTTTTTCAACTTGAGAAGAGGTTCCTTCTTAAACTTTCTCAGTTAAGGATCTAGAGTCAGCTCCCTCTTTCAGGATTTTTACTTCCTGTCGGAGAGATTCGACTCGGAGTTTGGCTTTCCCCAAGTCTCGAGAAAGATAGGTAATTAATTCGTTTAACTGATTTCTAGAAAAACCACTTACAGTGATTTCACCATCCTCTGAAAACGTGAGTCTACCGTTGTCCGATTCCGATTCTGACTCGGTCTCGATTTCTTCTGAGGCGGTTAGTGCGAGCAGGTTCGACTATGAGATCTCTTCTTCTTCTTCGGAGGAGGATTCATCCCATGTTGCCTGAAGTGCTTTCTTCTTTCTTGTCTTCTTTGTTTCCTTCAGATTAGGGCATTCAGTCTTGTAGTAACCTTTCTTTTTGCATTCGTAACAGGTCACATTTGGTTTGTTCTTCTCATTTGAAGGTTCAGCTGGTTCTTCCTATCTTCGACTGGCTTTCTTTTTGTTGGTCTGATTTTTTAGTACTTTGTAGTAGTCCCAAGCTAGCCGAACCAGCTTAGGTCGATTTCCTTAACTTTCTTCTGAGTCTGAGTCTGAATCAGACTCGGGTGTAGGTTGAGGCTTCTTCTTGGTTATTTTTTCAGCTTTACCTGCAACAAAAGCGATGCCTTTCATGGCCAGGGTGCAGTTAGTCTGCTCATGCAATTCTAATTCGGAAAATAGTTCATCTAACTTGATTTTACAAAGATCCCTTGAAACTTTGTACGCATCTACCATGGATGCCCAAAAACTATTTCTAGGGAAGGCATTAAGAGCATACCTGATCAGGTCACGATTCTCTACCTTGTGACCGATGGTGTGTAGACCGTTCATCAGCTCCTGAATTCTGGCGTGGAGCTGAGCTGGAGATTCGCTGTCGTTCATCTTGATGGTATACAGCTTGTTCAGTAGTAGGTCTCTCTTGCTGATTCAGGTGTCGGAGGTTCCTTCGTGTAATTCAATTAGCTTACCCTATAGTTCCTTTGCGCTGTTGAATGGATCCACCTGGTTCAGCTCTTCCTTGATTAGGCCGCATTAAAGTGTTTGAGTTGCTTTGGCGTCAGCTTCAATTTTTCTGTTGAGGGCGGTATCCCATTCAGTGTTGGATTGTTGTACTCCATCAGCATTCTTCGGAATTTTCAGTCCATACTGGATTATTATCCACATGTCCACCTGAGTTTTCAGGTGGACTTCCATCCTACTCTTCCAGTAGAAGAAATCCTCCCCACTGAAGAGCGGTGGTCTGGCGGTGTTGAAGCCCTCTTGCATAGCCATTTAGAATTTACTGAAAAGAGAGAGAAAAGGAAAAAATATGCCAAGACTTGGTCTTGGATTAGTAGTGCGGGAAAAAGTGAAAACAATTATTGAGTGGTGTTGCACCAACCTCGATTCACAATAAAATATCTATAAAATAAATAAAAACAATTCAAAGAAAATCCAAAAAATTCTCAAATTGGTGGTTGCACCAAATTTGAGGTTCCCCACTCTGATACCACTTGTTCGATCGATATAATATGATAGAGGGGGGGTGAATATCGTAAAATCGTTTCGGATTAGATTGAGAGAAAATTACGCAGCGGAAATAAATAAACACAAACGCGAACACAAGATTTTTACTTGGCTCGGAGTCTCGGTCAGCTCCTTCTCCAAGGCCCAGGGTCTTTGACCGTTTATTGTGGGCAATACTATAATCGCGAAAGTTATTACAAGAAGTAGTATTGTAGTAGTGCAGTAAAAATACAATTAAATCTAACTTCGTTACCGACACCCGGTGTGTATCGTTCTTTGGTGCGTAGGGTCGTCGTCGGCCCTAGAACCTCGAGATCAGAAGTTTCTGGAGCAGAGCTCTTTAGCGAAGAGTATTAAGGCGTTGGAAAACTGTGTTTTGAGGCCTTGGGGGTCGAGCCCCTTATATAGTGCACATGGGGCACCCGGGATGCTAAGGGCGCCCTCCACGTGTCTCCCGATCTACAAACCCTCATCCGCAACTTGGTCAGCCCTTATCCCTCCACGATCGGGCTCAGGGATTGACCGGGGCGCCCGGGAAGCAGGGGACTCCCGGGTTGACTCAGTCTACTGGCTTCTCGCTAACTTGAACTCTATCTGCTTCGTTGGCTTGGACCCAGGGCGCCCGAGGCATCCGGGGCGCCAGGCCCAGTGAGCTTTCGAAGCATTTTCTTGCTCAACTCTTGTTTGGCTTTGACATAGGACACCCGGGACCTCCCGGGCGCCCAACCCAGCTGCTGCCCCTCTCCTTTGGGGCGTTCTGAGCTGCAGAAACTTGTTTCTTCGGTACTGCATCTAGGGTTAGTACCATACAAAACAAAGCAAGCATGTTAGTGAATTTTACAGCCGTAGCTGTCTTGGTTTTGACTTTGGGTCTCCAGAATGCAACCCTAGGTCGAACCGACGCCTACTGTTCCCTCGATAGGGAACGCGCCGTCACCTACTCCTCTCGGGAGAATTTACCTGTTGCCAACCTGCTCCTTCGGTTGGACATTTGCCCAGCAGTCCTTCGCCAGGTGCCTAGCAGTCCTTCGCAAGGTCTTCGACTCCTAGCAGCCCTTCGCTAGGTGCCCAGCAGTCCTTCATCAGGTCTTGGTCTCCTAGTAGTCCTTTGCTAGGTGCCTAGCAGCCCTTCGCCAGGTCTTAAGGTTTCGATGCCTAGCAGTCCTTCGCTAGGTGCCTAGCAGTCCTTCGCTAGGACTTCAATCTGCACTCTCAAGTAACATGTTAGATAAACATAAAATCTTAACTTTTGAATCCTTTGCCATTATCAAAACCAACGTTCGACTTGGGTGTTGTCTGCACCAACACTATTGCCTTCAAGCCTTCTTCATCTTTGGCTCTATTCTCTCGGATGCATATGAACCCGTGACTCGTTCTCATGTCATCCTTTGTGTATGCCTCGAAGTTCGCTTCCCTTGCCTCATCGTTCCTGCTTTGTCCACGGTCCCTCGGATGGATACAAGCTCACGGCTTGTCTCCTCATGCCATCCTTCACTGGACCCGAAGCCATCCAACTAAGTCCATGTGTATCCTGTAAACCTGCACACTCAAATACACATATCAAACACAACGGTGAACCTAACTTAAACCCTTTGCCCAAACATCAAAACACATGGTCACTCCGTACCATAGATTGCTCCAACAATCTCCCCCTTTTTGATCTTTGGCAATATGTTTAAGTTAGGGAAAACAAATAGCCAATACAATGCTAATAACCATTTGGACTTACGTTGACAAGGCTTCACCTTGGGCTTATACCGCCAATGCATATGAAATGCAAACATGAATGGATCCTATCACAAGGCATCCCCACACCTAATCCTCCCCCAATGAGTTTAGGACTTTTACCAAAATTGACCTTTTTTTAAGAACCTCTCCAAGGCTCCCCTCATATTGGACATATAAAGGCATTTTAAGAACCTTTCCAAGGTTCCCCTTTTGCTACTAAATGAGCAACAATGCTCCCCCTTTACCTAAGCTCCCCATTGACCTAAGATTTCTTCAACTTACTTTTTAAAATTTTAATTTTAATATTTTCTTTTATCATTAAGGATTTCTTGCAAAGACGTGTTTGATTTCCCACTTAATCCCAACATTTCTCCCCCTTTGCCACACATCAAAAGGACTCTAACAATTTTCCTCTTATTAGATCCTTTAACCTCTAGAGATCATAAACAAAGTGTATTAACCCCCATAAGTTTATACACTTGTTTTACATCATTACAACACTTTACATCATTACGATACTTTTTGATTCAATGTTTTAAATTTTAGGTATCCCTTTAACTAGTCTAAGTTGACTTATTTTTGAAATTAACTTGGTATGGGTGTGGCCAAGTCTTCTATGCCATAGATTGGTTTCTTCTAGTTGAGTTAGAAAACATTTAGGTGTTACGGGTAGATTGATTGTATAAACATTGTTCTTTCTACTATCCTTAAGTGTAACTTCTGGGTCTTGTAGATTCCTAATCAGGCAGTCAGAATTGGTGAAGGTAACGACATAACCAGTATCACACAGCTAGGTAATGTTAGGTAAATCAAATTTAAAGTTTTCAACTAATAACACCTTTTTGATAATAAAATCAGAGTTTAGTTCAATAAGTTCAATATTATATGACCTAATTACTTTAAGTGTGGCATTGTTGCCAAATGCCACTAAGCCTACATTTTTGAACTTGTTTTTGGTGAACTTCAATTTATCACTAGTCATGTGTCTGGAGCATCCACTATCCAACATCTACTAGTCCAAACCTTTATGTTCCTACACATAAAGTATGTTTGATTGGACGATCGTGTGCGTTGCTAGAGGGGGGGAATAGCAATTCTTCGATTCTTCTTGTACCTACGTTGTTAGTTGCACAGCGGAAACAATAATAAAAAAAATAAATAACGCTAACAAGAAAGATTTACTTGGTATCCACCCCGGACGGGTGTCTAATCCAAGAATTCGTCGGTGGATCACTCCCCGTATAACATCCGGCTAACCCTCGTCGCTCCTTATAGGTAGAGAAACCTCACCACAACACCTTGAGAAGACCTGAGCACAAAGACTACTATCTTGCCTTTAACCAAGACATGATTCGTCGAGAATCTCAGCTACCACGAAGTCCTCTTTAAATAGGATTCGGGCGGAAACCCTCGCCTCCAGTCGACTGCTCCCAAGACAGTCGACTAGTGTCACTGAAATTCGACTGTTGCAACCCCAACGTTCGAATTCTCAGCCAACTCATCAGCCGCTACCAGTCGACTGCTCCTAGGGCAGTCGACTACTCCTAGGGCAGTCGACTGGTCCCCAGCCAAAACCCTTCTGTGAGTTTCATCAGTCGGCTGCCCCCAGGCCAGTCGACTGGTCTACTCACCCACCTAAGTTTATCCTTCCCGAGTACATTTCACTCCGCACTCGAACCCTAGAATTTTTCGAGTACAATCACACAACGCTCGTACCCTGACAACTCGACTGACTCCTCACCACCAGCCTCAACTGTTGCCTTCGCGCCCTCTTCATCTTCGACTCCCGTCCCTCGGATGCACGCAAGCCTCCAGCTTGCCTCCATGCCATCCTTCACGCATGCCTCAAAGTCCGCCCCATCAGCTCATCGTCCCTGCTCTCCAAAGTGCCTCGGGTGCACACAAGCCTCCAGCTTATCTCCATTCCACCCTTCACCATACCGAGGCCGTCCAGTCAAGTCCATATGTGTAACCTGTACAACTTGCACACTTAATATACACATATAAGAACACAAGGGTAAACCTAACTTAAATCCTATGCCCAAATATCGAAACACTTAGTCATTCCGGACCACAAATTGCCTCAACAATCTCCCCCTTTTAGATATTTGGCAATACGTTTAAGTTAGGGAAACAAGATAGTAGTCAATAGCAAAAACCATGCTAAAACAAACAACTGGACTTACGTTGCCAAGACTCCCTCTTGGACTTACACTGCCAATACATATGGAATGCATGCATGGATCCTATCCCAAGGCATCCCACACCTAACCCTCCATGTTAGGATTTTCCACTCCTAACCGTCCATGTTAGGAATTTTCTACACCTAACCCTCCATGTTAGGAATTTTTACCAAAACGGACTTTTTAAAGCTTCTCCCAAGCTCCCCCTATATTGGACTTACAAAAGCTTTTTATGAATCTCTCCAAGGTTCCCCTCACGCCAAGAATGGAGCAATCATGCTCCCCCTTAATCTTAGCTCCACCTAAACCTAGGGGTTCTAGCAAAGGAGTGTTTGGTTTCCCAACATAAACCTAACACTTCTCTCCCTTTGCCTAACATCAAAAAGAGCCCAATAATATCCCAATTATTGGTTCTTTTAATCCCTAATGATCCTAAACAACGTGTATTAGACCTCTATACACTTGTTTCTCATCATTTGGATACATGTCAGCTGCTAGATACCCACACTAGCCCTGACCAGTCGACTGCTCCCAGGACAGTCGACTGATACTTTGAAAATCAGTTTTTCTAGCCAAATTCAGAATTACGCCAGAAATTCCACAAATCTTCAAAAATTCCCAAATTTTGTGGAGAACATTGTGGTACCTATACCTACTTTGGAAAAATACATTCCATAATATATCTATCACCATTCCCAAGTTTGACACAAAACCATAAAAAATTTCCTATGAAAATTAAGGCAACCAAGGAGGCAACCTCCCCCTTAACCTATGCCTTCTCCCAATTTTCATTTACCTAGGTGAAGTTTTACCCAACTTAACACCATAAACTCAAGTTAAGTTCTACCCAACTCAACTACCAAGTTCTTTCCCCCTTGGGCACCATTAAGGATTGCCCCAAGCAACCTTTCCCTTAGTGCCAAAAAGAACTCAACAAAATCCAACAAAAACCTAAAGGTTTGCAAGCACATTTGCTAGGATATACCCTATCCTAGAAAAATATGGTTTCATGAAGATTATCAAATGTGTTTGACTTTTGGTAATTTTAATTTCCTCAAATGATTTGCATTTTGTATCAACCTTGAAATCCATCTATAATTCCATGTGTTTGCTAGTCTAACCATTATAATTTGACATATGGAATTTTCCTCAATCTTCCCTTTTTATTTCTTAATCCTAAATTCATATGGGCTTCTCATTTTTTCTTGAATTCATCAAAACCTTCAATATCATCCAGTGAACTTTAAACACTCATTAATCCTTATAATATCAACCAATGGCATAGAATCTCATAAGGCAACACGATCCTTTCCTATGTTTCCAATTTTGCAATTTCTTATCACCTAATAGGCTCTTTTTGCATACTCTCACTGATCAGTCGACTGCACATATGACAGTCGAGTGCTAAAATGAACAGAGAGTTTCTGAGCTGAGACCAATCGACTGGCCCCAGGGCAGTTGACTGATACCTGAATTTCAGGTTTTTCTGCCCAATTTCAGTAATGCCTAAATAATTCTATAAATCTCTAAAAAATCTGAAATTTTATAGGGAGATTTGTGAATCCTATATCTACTAGGAAAAATATGTTTCCAAATAAATGTACTCCAAATCCCAAGATTGGTATGAAACTCAAATTTCTCCTAAAGTGTATCATTTAACCTTTTTCAAAAGTTCTAATTTTGATTTTACTTTCCTGCCTCTTCCCATACTCAACCACATTACATTCCTAGCACCAGGTTATATGACATTTACACTTTAAAACTAATTTCTCTCAATTATAATCATATTTTCCTCTTTTTCACCCTAAATTTCATGTTAATGTGCTAAAACCTAGGATTAAGACTTACCCAAGTCTTCCAACCCTTTTTAGCACATTTCATCTAATTTCCTAGGAGAGAAACTCTTGAGATTCATTTACCATGGACCCCAAAGGCTCCTAGAGCTCCCCCTTGAGCTCTTAGCCTTAGTCACCTCCCTAGGTGACTCAACCCACAATAGACCACACCGGTGTGCCACCAGTGATTCTTGGCCTACAAAATGAACCCTCTTAACCTTAGACACCTTGTCTTTGGTTAATTCATTTTCATACCTTTGGATGGCACCCCCTTGCCATCCTTGGACTTCTCCCTCTTGCCATGATCATGTCTTCCCAGCATATTTCTTTTTATTCGCCTTGGAGGTCTTAGACCGGTATCCCAAACCCGATCTATCATAGTTTGGCTTTAGACTACCCAACACCATATCTAGACCCTTAGATCTAATCTTGAATCTTTCTAGAGTCTTTTCTAATGTATCAAGCCTTGCCCTCAAGGCTTGATTTTCCTTTTCTAAGCCTTTAACCTTGGTTTCCATATGTCCACTTTGGATATTCCTAGACCTATCCACTTTTCTAGGCATATGCCTCCCCTTCTTGAGATTTATGCCTTGATCCTTAGCTACACAGGTCTTAGATCTAACATGATGCATGCTTTTCATAGGGTTATGATCTACCTTGTTAACCCTAGTCCTATCTGTTGGATCAAGAAAAATGATAGAGGGGGGGGGGTGAATATCGTGCAAACGTTTCGGATAAGATTGAGAGAAATTACGCAGCGAAAATAAAAACAAACACACAAGAAGAACACAATTACTTTTACTTGGTTCGGAGTCGCGGTCAGCTCCTACTCCAAGGCCCACGGTCCTTGACTGTGTTGGTGCAGTGAGCACTAAAGTCAAACCTATGTTTTGATAATGGCAACGGGGTTGAAAAGTTAAGTCTTAATTGCTATCTAACAATGTTACTTGAGTGTGCAGGAAAAGTCCTAGCGAAGGGCTACTAGGCACCTGGCGAAGGAATGTCAGGATACAAAGCCCTAGCGAAGGACTGCTAGGCACTGGCGAAGGAATGCCAGGGTGAAAAGCCCTAGCGAGGACTGCTAGGCGCCAGGCGAAGGGCAGCCTGGGACAGAAGCCCTAGCGAAGGAATGCTAGGCTCCGGGCGAAGGACAACTCGGCATCTAAGACCTGGCAAAGGACCGTCTGGCAAAAGTCCAACCAGAGGAACGGTTGGCATCAGGTATATTCTCCCGAGAGGAGTAGGTGAGGACGCGTTCCCCGTCGAGGGAACAGTAGGCATCGGTTCGACTTAGGGCGCCATTTTGGAGATCCAAAGTCAGAACCAAGACAGCTAAGGCTGTATAAATAAATATTTTATTGTTTCATTGTGTTTTGGACTAACCCTGGATGCAGGACCGAAGGAACGTGTGTCTGCAGCTCAGAGAGCCTCAAAGGAATGAGGCAACAGCTGACCAGGGCGCCCGGAGTGTCCCGGGCGCCCCCATGGTGAACACAAAACACAAGTTACAAAAACAGGCTTCGACAGTACAACTCCCGGGCGCCCCCATGCGCAAGCTGCCGAAGCGCACCATTGCGAAGCCAAGGGATAGAGTTTGACCCGGTCAACCCGGGTGCCCCTAGCGCTCCGGGCGCCCCGGTCAAAGCGGATCCCGAAGATAAAGGGATCAAACGCGACCGAGACATTTCCGGATTGGGTGACACGTGGGGGACGCCCCCGACGTCCCGGTCACCCCCAGGCCCTATATAAAGGGCCCTCGACCCCAAGCTTCAAGTACAACTTCCAATCAACGCTTCTACGCTCTTCTGCTCTCGCGTTTCACCTCGGCATCCTTCCAACTCGAGCCGACGACGTCCCGCTGCTCCGAAAAAGTCGATCTACCCCGGATGTCGGTAAAAGAGCGATTTAAGTTTTCTGTACTTAATTCTGTAATACCTTTTTGGAAACTATTTGCGCCTAATATAGAATTGCCCAAAGTAAATGGTCAACAACCGTGGGCCTTGGAGTAGGAGTCGCCCCAGGCTCCGAACCAAGTAAAATCGACCGTGTCTTTGTGTTATTATTTTTAATTTCCGCTGCGTACTTGCTCTAAATTTTTCGAAAAATGATTTTCGATATTCACCCCCCCCCTCTATCGGTTTTCTCGATCCAACAAGTGGTATTTGTTAGTGATATGAGAGAAGTGTCCTAAGGCAATCGCCTTATGATTGTAAATCATTTATTTTAATAAATGATAATTCACTATTTGAGTATACATGCTTGTGTATTAGATTGGGATCTTAAACTCATCTACTGAATGTCCGCAATACAACTCATAGCATAAGAGAATTTGTGATGGGATCACAACTAGTGATTATCTCTAAATGTGCAAATGTGAAGTATTGAAAATATCCCTAGTCGATGAATTGATAAAAACGGACACTATCAATTCTGTTGAGACTAGCATGGGTTATTCTCTAATCAGCTGATTCTCATTGGCTGGTGACATTGGGATGTCCGGAGATAAACATGGATGCTAGTTAAGGGAACTAGTTCATTGGAGTGACTAGCTGTAAGACTTCATATGGAATCTATCTATAGAAATGTCAATGAAGTTCTTACTGCGGCTTAAGTGCGATGTTCCTTTGACTTGCGGTGTTCAAGTCATCTTGGTCATGGAGACTTATACTTTAACATCTTAAGCAAGCATCTCCAAGGAGGTGTGGACCCAGGATGATTGGGTATAAGCCGAAGTGCCCGAAGATGTTTGAACAGCCTACAAAGGATTCACCACTCCTTGCGAGGAGATGTATACCCAGGCCTATCGTCAGATTGTTACTCAAAACCTCTGGCCAGAGTATATCATGTTAAGAGTGCAAGTCTCTTAAATACATGAGAGTAATTAGAAATCCAAAGGACGAGAAAGACACTACTTGGGCTAGGTGTGACGTAGTCAGTCTAGTGGGGACTGACACAAACAGACCATGTCCTGAACCAAGTGGGTATAAAATGGTGAAGGGAATGGGGCACGAATCATTAGAGCTGCTGAAGGGTTTCAGAATAATTTCTTCTGAGGTCAAACCGTTGATCTTTCGATTAATTGGGGATCATGATGTACTACTAGGTGCTACTCATGATCGTTCTATAATTAGTTGATTATTGACGGCCAACATAAATCGAAAGCCTATTTAGTCACACGCACTACGAGTAATCCGAGGGATTTATAACGAGTTGAAAATTGGATTTTCCGATCAAGAGAAATAAGTCGAATCTGAATTTATCAGAGGCGCAATGGAAGCTAAAATGGCTAAGTCTTTTGAAGGCTTATTGGGCGAATTAAATGAGTTTAATTCACGATCGGTTCGGGTTGTGATGGCCGGCCAAAGAGGGTGCCAAACCTCTTTGGTTTGGCCGGCCACATTAAAGGGAGAAAACCATTTTATTTGGTTTAATTAATAAAATAGATCTAGTGCGATTTGTTTTATAAATTATGGATAAATAAATTTGTGTAAAGAAATTTATATAAATAAATTTATAGAAATTTATTTTTTTTATGGAAATTAAAATGATCCATGGAATGGTTTATTTTAATTTTATAAAAATCAATTATGAATTGATTTTTCCATAATAAGAAAGTTTATAAATTTCTTATAAAAATTTATTCCATAATAAAAGGAGAGATTAATTAGTTTTATTATAAAGTTAGTTATAATAAAACTTGGTTTAAACGGAATAATTCATAAGAGAATTTATAGGATAAATTTCTTATGATAACTAATTAGTTTTATTATAAAGTTAGTTATAATAAAACTTGGTTTAAACGGAATAATTCATAAGAGAATTTATAGGATAAATTTCTTATGATAACTAATTCCGTTAATTCCGTTAAGAGGAGACTTGGCGAGGGAAAGGCCACTATAAAAGAAACCAAAGGCAAGCCTTGATTTCTTAATCGATATAGAGCTCCCTCTCTCTCTCTCTTTTCCCTTCTCCCCACCTAGGGCTGGCGCCCACATTGAAGCTTCTAGGGCCGGCGCCCCTTGAAGCACCTTCCTCCATCTAGGGCCGGCGCAAACCCCTCCTCCCCTCTTGGTTGCCGTGAGCTATCAAGAAGAAGGAGAAGCCAACCAAGAAGAAGAAGAAGCGGATCTCATCTCCTTCCCTCTCGGAATTCGATTCCGTTTCTTGGTGGTTAGTTTCTTATTTATTCTCTTGTTCTTCTTTGTTGTGCCTTTAGAGAATCTAGTAGTTCTCGTCGGCACAAAACTCGTGACTTTGCGAAGTCATCCCGAAGAGAACTCGGCGTGGACGCGAATAGAGGCGGAGCTTCCAAGGGACGCTACGGTTGGATCTCGTCCCTTTCTTCGAGTTACGAAAGGTATAAAGTAAATTAGTTTACTTTTCCGCAAAGTTTTATTTTATGATTATGTCAACACACCATAAGGTTGCATGCTAGATACGAAGTTAAAATAATTTAGGAAATTATTTTATGCAAATTCTTTCGCTGCACGTAAAAATTTAAAATTTTACGAACTCGTATCCTTGTCAACATGCACCCGGTCCCAACAGTATCAGAGCGGGGAAGTTCAAACCTGGTGCAACCACCAGTTTGAAATTTTTTTTTGGATTTTTTCTCTATTTTTTTCGAATTTTCGTTAAATATTTCGTTCGATTTTTTTTTAATCGAGGTTGGTGCAACACCCCTCGTTATTTCATTTTATCCAACACTACTAATCCAAGACCTAGTCTTGGGAAACTTGTTTCTTTTTGTTCGTTTCTTATTTTACAGATCAAATGGCCATGCATGAGGGATTTAGCACCGCCAGACCTCCACTTTTCAGTGGAGAAGACTTTTCCTACTGGAAAAGCCGAATGGAGGTCCACCTGAAAACTCAGGTGGACATGTGGATTATCATCCAGTTCGGACTGGAGATTCCCACAAACGCTGAAGGCTTACCTCAAAGCTACTCAGAATGGGATACCACTCTCAAGCGCAAAATAGAAGCCGATGCAAAAGCAACACAAACCCTACAATGCGGCCTGACAAAAGAGGAGCTGATCCGAGTGGGGCCCTTCAACAGTGCGAAGGAGCTATGGGCAAAATTGATCGAGCTACACGAAGGAACATCAGATACCAGGATCAACAAGAGGGATCTGCTCCTTAACAAATTGTACACCATCAAGATGGCCGACAACGAATCAGCAACCCAACTCCACGCACGCATACAAGAATTGATGAACGGTCTTCACACTATACGTCACAAGGTCGAAAACCGTGACCTAATAAGATATGCCCTAAACGCATTCCCTAGAAATACCTTGTGGGCATCTATGGTAGATGCATACAAGGTTTCAAGGGATCTCTCTAAAATTAAATTAGACGAATTGTTTTCTGAGTTAGAACTTCATGAACAGACTAACTGCAATATGGCCGAGAAGAGTATTGCCTTTTTTGCAGGAAAAACTGGAAGATCGTCAAAGAAGAAACCTCAACCTAAACCCGAGTCTACCTCAGACTCAGACGCAGAAGATGAAGAAGGAAATCATTCTGAGCTGGTCCGACTAGCCCGAAGTTATTATAAAAAATTGAAGAACCAAGCCATCACACGGAGGACAAGACGAAGAAAGGACGAACCAGCCGAACCAGCAAGTGACAAACACAAGCCCAACGTAACCTGCTACGAGTGCAAGAAGAAGGGCCACTACAAGATAGAATGTTCAAATCTAAAGGAGTCCAAGAAGACAAGACGGAAAAAGGCACTCCAAGCAACCTGGGACGAATCTTCCTCAGAAGAAGAAGAAGAAGCACCCCAGTCCAACCTTCTAGCCCTGACCGCCTCAGAAGAAGTCGAGACCGAGTCTGAATCAGAAAAGGACGACGGCAAGCTATCCTTTTCAGAAGACGGCGAAATCAAGGTAAGTGGTTTTAATAAACGTCAATTAAACGAACTTATCTCTTATCTTTCTCGAGATTTGGCGAAAGCCAAACTCTGAGTCGAATCCCTCCGACAGGAAGTAAAACTCCTGAAAGAGGGAGCTGACTCTAAATCATTAACTGAGAACATTCAAGAAGGAACTCCTACTCAAGTTGAAAGACTTGAGAAAGAAAACTCCTCCCTAAAAACTCAGGTTAAGGATCTTAGAGCGGCCTTAGTACGATTTACTTCTGGTTCCAAAAATCATGAAATGATTCTTGGAAAACAGAAGTCCACTCTAAATCGATCCGGACTTGGCTATAGAACCAAATCCCGACAAAGATCGTATTTTGTTGTACTGAATCAGTCCAGAGGTAAAGTTCAGGCATGGGTACCTAAACTGTACCTGAACCAACCAACTGGATCAAATCAATATTGGATCCCCAAGGACAAGATTCACATCTTGCCTAATCATTATCGTGGCTATAGTCCAGGGGGAGCGAAATTAAAAACTATTTTTATTGTTAAATAGAATTTAAATTCTTGCAATTTGCCTGATTGTTTGTTTATTTAAATTTATACAACTTACCATGCTTAGACTTAGGTTAGTTTAAGGACTAAACAAACAACACTGAAACTTGACAACATAGTATTGGGTGGAGGTGAGATGATAGTACGTTAGGGAAACCAATTCTAATAAGATCAAGTTCACTTGGTCTCTTTAGACTGGTGAAACTAGCCGAAGCTACCGATCCAAAATCCAAACTAGTTAGACCAGAACTTTTTCAAAGATTAATTTTGAAAATGAAACTTCATTAAACGGCTTTGTCAAGGAAAGGGTTGATGATCCAATAAGGCTACGGCCAAAGAAGGCCTAGTGCCTCGCCAAGACCTGGAAGCCAATTTTTGAGTTTCAAATTCAAATTACTTTTTGTAAAATTCAAATCTAACATAATTTTCAATTAAGTATAGATTCGAACATCTCCTTTCAAAATTAAATCGAAATGTTTTCAAAAATTAATTAAGACTTTTAAAATAAATCATGGTTTTCAAAATTTTCTTATCAAAACCCTGTCTCACGAAACCTATAAGGCTAAACGTGATTGAAAACCCTAGATTGGGTGAGACAGTAAGAATAAACTAAATTATAATTACTTTAATTATAGTCAAAGTGGTCAAACAATGATCAACATAGTCAAAACATGGTCAAACCATAGTCAAACCATGGCCAAAGCAGTCAAACCATAGACAAACCATAGTCAAACCATGGTCAAACCGATTAAACCATGGTCAAACACAAAACTTGTCTCTTTGCTACAGTCTCGGGCGCCCGTGACACCTCGGGCGCCCCCACCCAACTTTTTCCTTTCTCCCTAGGCAAAAAGCTGCCACTGCCCTTAACCAGGGCGCTCGGAACCACGCGGGCGCCCCATCACTTCCAATGCAGCAAAAGCTGCAAAAGCACCCTGCGGAGGGCGCCTGGGCTGTCCCGGGTGCCCCCAACCAGCCAAAAAACTGCCTTTGGCAGTAAGCATTGACTAGGGCGCCCGGAAGCTCCCGGGCGCCCCCGTTGATATGCCTATATAAGGCACCCGAATTCCCCTTCTCTTCCCACACCAAAATCAACTCCCTTCTTCACTTCGTTCACTCCAAGGAGATCTTGCAAGTCCTCATTCTCAACCATGCCTCTCCGAGCTGCCCGGTAAAATTCTTAATTATTTTTATTTGCATTTAAATTTATTTTTAATGCAATATCTTTATGCTTCCTTTAATTTCCTTCACTTAGAAGACGCCGACCAAACCCGGCCAACCCCGGTGCCGAACCTAGTCCCGACCCTAGGTTCCCTACCCTAGAGCTATGTAATAAATTTGCACAAACCATTTACAAACCTATTAAAACAAGTTATCTTAATAGGCACTTCTTCACCCAATCATGCCCCGTAGCTATGAATATTATCAACTTCTATCAGTTAGATAATCTTGTCTTCTGCACTCATACCATTAATGAATCTTTATGTGCAGAATTCTACAATAATATAATTCGACAAGATAATCTAATGTTTCACACTACTGTCCAAGGAATACCTCTGACTCTCACCCCTACTTTGTTGAACCGATTCCTAGGACTGCGACCCTCTCAGTCCACATTCTGCTGCTATCCTCCTAGGAACCCCCCATATAATCCTCCCTACTCACACATTACCCTAGACACCATTCACTCCTATTTCTATAGGGCAGACCTCCGCGCAAATAGACGTTTCCAAGCCGTTGAACTTCAGGCACAGGACTATGCCTTGTATAGAGTCCTGGTCCGCTGTATCGTACCGCTCTCCACCAGAGATCTCGGGACTATGCGACCCTTTCATGCTTTCCTTCTATATGCCCTAGTCCATCACCTTGACATAGACATTGGACTCCATATGTTTCATACCATTCTGCATGCGTCCAATGTCACGACCCAGGGACGAGTGCGCACACCATTTTGCCACATCATCACATCCCTCCTTCATCACCACGGTCGCGACATTACCGTGGGTGAAATAACCGCTATGACTGACTTTGATGAAATAGGATTTAGGAACTTCTCGTTAGCGGGTCTAGAGGTGTCGGCCACCGGGGTTCTTAGTTGGAGACGACAGCAGGCCGGGGCGCCAATCGACTCAGACGAGGAGGTTGACGTCGACGTTGGAGACATCGCTGCAGCAGCCCGAGCACACATCGACGAGCCCGCTCCACCGACACTCTACCAGAGAGTGACACATTTAGAGACACAGGTTCAGAATCTATGAGAGGAGATCGAAGCCTACCACATAGAGCAGATGGACGCTCGTCGAGCCGATCGAGAAGTGGCTGACGCACGATTGATTGAAATGATGGCACGATTCGATTCATGGCAACCTAGCCCATCTGATCATCCCGGTCCCTCATCCTAGATTTGATTAGTATTGTACCAGTACATATTTGACTACCCCTACTCAGTAGCGTTGACTTGCGTTTAACTGTATGACTATGTTGAACCTTGAGTACCTGCTTTATTCTATGTTGACTAGCTTATGATTACTAGTTTCTTGTCAATTCAGCAGTTAGGATTGTGCTCTGTAGAATAGGTTAACTTTCTTTCTGCTTTACTTGATTTAAAAATCAGTTTCTAAAATTAGAATTTTGAAAAACTGTTTTAGTTAATTTCAAAATCAGTTTATTTTAAAAAAAAATTTTCGACTTAGTTTTATTTCAAAACTACCCCCTTTCAAAGCTAGGGCTTTTTCGCAAATGGACTTAGCTTAGGCCCTAGCCCTAGAACTGCATGCACCTATAGATTTAGAAGCCAGCATCTCACAAACACTTTAGGGTACTTTGATTAATAACCTAGAAAGGGTTGAGATGCTTAGGTCTTTGCCTTAATTCAAGAAGCTTTATGTCAGTGCATCTGCAGTAATTGGGGCACTAAATACAACTTATACAGCAATCAAGTTAAGTGTCAAATTTAGAAAATCTAACTTGAACAGAAACACTTAACTTGACTAACCCTAGCGAAAACTACTGCTTATAAACAGTTAGTAAGTAGCTAAATGGGTTAGACAGATTCCTACAAGGAAAAATTTACTGATATGGTTTAAGTCTTGGTTCAGTACAGCAAAATCATTTGAATATTTTTTTTTTTGCAAATTAATTTCTGCAATTTCTATCTATTTTTGATATATGGCAAAGGGGGAGAGATAGGAAAAGAGGGAAATTCGAATTTTTTCAAAAGCTCAAATTTTGAAAAAAAATTTCTCTCAAATATTTTCTTCAAAAAAGTTAGCTACTTAAGTCTTTTCAAAAAAAAAAGCTTCTCAAAACCTTTCTAGGAATACTTAAGTCCTGCAAAACTTTTTAGCTTAAGTTTTTCAAAACTTTTATAAGTACTTTAAGCTTAAGCCTTTCAAAACCTTTATAAAGTACTTAAAAATATTTTAAATTTTACTAAGTACATAAATAATTTTAAAGTTTACTAAGTACTTAAATTATTTCAAAAGTTTGCTAAGTACCTAAATTATTTTACTAAGTACTTAAATTATTTCAAAAGTTTAGTAGGTGCTTAAGTTTTTGAAATCCTACTAAGTACTTAACTTAAAAATTTTCAAACTTAAGAGTACGTTAAACTTATGACTTCAAATTTTTTGGTAAGTACTCGAAACTCATGCTTTCAAAAATTTCGTATATGTACTTTTTAAACTTAAGTTATCAAAAGATTTCTAAAGCACCTAAACTTATGTTTTCAAAGTGCAAAATCATTCCAAGTAAAGGTTTTAGAACCCTATGAAGTTTTGAAAAAAACTAGGGGGAGATTCTCTCCAGGGGGAGGGAACAAATTTTTATGCTTTTGATTAAACTTAACTTTTTGAACTAGGGTTGCCATAAATCAAAAAGGGGGAGATTGTTGGTGCAGTGAGCACTAAAGTCAAACCTATGTTTTGATAATGGCAACGGGGTTCAAAAGTTAAGTCTTAATTGTTATCTAACAATGTTACTTGAGTGTGTAGGAAAAGTCCTAGCGAAGGGCTGCTAGGCACCTGGCGAAGGAATGCTAGGATACAAAGCCCTAGCAAAGGACTGCTAGGCACTGGCGAAGAATGCCAGGGTGAAAAGCCCTAGCGAAGGACTGCTAGGCGCCAGGCGAAGGGCAGCCTGGGATAGAAGCCCTAGCGAAGGAATGCTAGGCTCCGGGCGAAGGACAGCTCGGCATCTAAGACCTGGCAAAGGACCGTCAGGCAAAAGTCCAACCAGAGGAACGGTTGGCATCAGGTATATTCTCCCGAGAGGAGTAGGTGAGGACGCGTTCCCCGTCGAGGGAACAGTAGGTGTCGGTTCGACCTAGGGCTCCATTTTGGAGATCCAAAGTCAGAACCAAGACAGCTAAGGTTGTATAAATAAATATTTTATTGTTTCATTATGTTTTGGACTAACCCTAGATGCAGGACCGAAGGAACGTGTGTCTGCAGCTCAGAGAGCCTCAAAGGAATGAGGCAACAGCTGACCAGGGCGCCCGGAGTGTCCCGGGCGCCCCCATGGTGAACACAAAACACAAGTTACAAAAATAGGCTTCGACAGTACAACTCCCGGGCGCCCCCGTGCTCCCGGGCGCCCCCGTGCTCCCGGGCGCCCCCAGCGTCCCGGGCGCCCCCAAGTGCAAGCTGCCGAAGCGCACCATCGCAAAGCCAAGGTATAGAGTTTGACTCGGTCAACCCGGGCGCCCCCAGCGCTCCGGGCGCCTCGGTCAAAGCGGATCCCGAAGATAAAGGGATCAGACGCGACTGAGACATTTCCGGATCGGGTGACACGTGGGGGGGCACCCCTACGTCCTGGGCGCCCCCAGGCCCTATATAAAGGGCCCTCGACCCCAAGCTCCAAGTACAACTTCCAATCAACGTTTCTACGCTCTTCTGCTCTCGCGTTTCGCCTAAGCATCCTTACAACTCGAGCCGACGACGTCCCGCTGCTCCGAAAAAGTCGATCTACCCCGGACGTCGGTAAAAGAGCGATTTAAGTTTTCTGTACTTAATTCTGTAATACCTTTTTGTAAACTATTTGCGCCTAATATAGAATTGTCCAAAGTAAATGGTCAACAACCGTGGGCCTTGGAGTAGGAGTCGCCCCAGGCTCCGAACCAAGTAAAATCGACCGTGTCTTTGTGTTATTATTTTTAATTTCCGCTGCGTACTTGCTCTAAATTTTCCGAAAAATGATTTCCGATATTCACCCCCCCCTCTATCGGTTTTCTCGATCCAACAGACTGTTTACTGCAGGCAATTCTATATTTGCGCAAAAGATTACAGAGTTTGATACAGAATTATTTGTTGGGTTCTCCCGGCACAACAAAATAAAAATGCAGCGGAAACAAAAACCCACAAGCGATCCATGCGAAAGAAAACTCATACAATGTTATCTATCTAATAGATTTATCTACTGTTTATATCTTTCAAGCGTGCCCTTCGTTTATCCCGCTCGTCCATGATGCGCCAGATCTCTTGCACATTCAAATGTCCGTGCCTCTATTCGTATCCACACGGACACAATCTCTCAACTTCGGGAGAACTACCTTAGTTGTGCTAGCAACTTGAGGTAGCTCGAAAATGCCAAGAACCTTACAGTAAGGTTTCGGCCAAGAGGGAGGAGAGGAAGAAGAGAAGAAGGGAAGAAGGAAAACACTTAGTTATTCATTCAAAAGGACTTGACCCCTTTTATATTCCTCCCATTAATACCAAGAGTCATTTGTCTCTTTGCCTTCTCTTCATTAAAGTCAATAAAGAGCACATCTTTCCATGTGACTCTCCATCTTCTCTTCATCTAATGAAGAGAGACTTTCTCTCATTCCTACATGCAAATCCGACCGGGTCTCTCGGGCTTCCCGAGTTCCCAACTGTCGAGCCCCGACTGTCGAGTGTCGAGCCCCGCCTGCCGAGTGCTGAGGTCCCGACTCAGTCTGTCGAGCTCCCAGCTCAGTCTGTCGAGTGCCGAGTGCCGAGCTCCCGACCTGCGCTCCCGAGTTCCCAACTCGAGCTCAGATCTCCCGAGTTCCCATCTCGGGCTCGGACTCTCGAGTTCCCAGCTCGGGCTCGGACTTCCCGAGTTCCTAACTCGGGCTCGGACTTCCCGAGTTCCCCAACTCGGGCTCGGACTCCCGAGTTCCCATCTAGGGCTCGCGAACTAACCTCCCGAGTTCCCATCTCGGGTTCAGGTCTACCGATCAGATTTCCCGAAGCATTGTGTCCTTTGTGTGTGACCCAATATGTTCTCGTGACGTTGGCAATGCGCCTAAACACATTAGACACATAAAAAATGAGTGGCTTCTAGCAATGCATCATTGCTACCCAAGTAACATGATAAGTCGAGATCCGACTAAACCTCCGTGACTACGATAGTGTATGACCTTGTCCTTCTATCCTTGATATCCAGATTGACCAGTGAGGAATAGACCGTGGCATCCTCAATCAATCTTGTGTTTCTTGATCCCCGAGTGGACTCACTCAATCAAATGAGCTCAATATCTCATATTGACTCATTATAGCATGGTCATGCATTCCAGTAGTCCTACTCGATCAAGAGGCCCACAGATATCACCCCCGTCATATGGGAGGGATAGATCTAATCTACATCACTCACATCCCTCTGCATAATTCATTACATACCCAGTGATCACCTTTATAGTCCATCCTATTATGGGTGACGTTTGACGATACCAAAGTACATAACTTCTTATGTAGGGAACCGTAGTGACTACAGGTCTAAGGACTATTCATATCAATAGTCACATGAGAACGTTTATGACACTCATATGACAATCTATGAATCTTTCTCATGGCGGGTCATTCAGTACACATTCTCTAATGTATACGCATGTGTCAACTTGATATCATATATCCATGACTTGTTAGCTCAAGTCATCAGTTGAACTACATGCGAGTCTCTATGCATTAATATTGTCCCTGAATATTAATGCTTGACTAGGAATAATTTAGTGTAGTGTTCTCTATATTATCTCACTATCGATTCAACCAATCGATATAATGTAGATAAGAACCTACTACACAAGGACATTATTATACTTAGTTATTCGGCATAGAATACAAAGTAAGTATAATAACCAAACATGCCTTTATTAATAATAGAATATGATACAAAATGTCCCTAGTCAATCATCATATAATTGGCACTAGGGCTCCTACTAACATTATCTGTAGTAATTAAACAAGTATGCTTTTCGTTACCGACGCCCGGTGTAGATTGTATTTCAGAGCAGAGGGTCGTAGTTGGCGCTAGAATCTCGAGATCGGAGTTTGCTGGAGCGGAGCGCTTGAACGAGAAGCGTAGAGGCATTGGAATGTTGATGTTTGAAGCCATATGGGTCGAGTCCCTTTTATAGTGCTCCTAGGGGTGCCCTGGACGTCGGGGGCGCCTGACACATCCCTTCGGATCCAAGAACCCTCATCCACAGCTCGGTCAGCGCTTATCCCTCCAAAATCAGCCTCGGAGCTGACGGGGGCGCTTGGGACACTGGGGGTGCCTTGGTTGACATGGTCTGCTGGCTTCGTGGCTGATTATGCTTCGATTCACTTTTAGCTTTGACTCAGGGCGCCCGGGACCTCCAGGGCGCCCTGCTTACTGTAGTTTCGAAGCAACTCTTGCTTCCTTGTTTTGCCTTGACCTTGGGGGCGCTCGGGACCTCTAGGGCGACCTGCACAGCTGTCTGCCCCTCTCTTTTGGGGCGTTCTGAGCTGTAGAAACACATTCCTTCGGTCCTGCATTCAAGCTTAGTTCCAAAACAGCAAAGCAAGAGTATTAGATATGTTTTTACAGCCGTAGCTATCTTAGTTCTGACTTTGGGTCTCCCCAATAGAACCCTAGGTCGAACCGATGCCTACTGTTCCCTCGACGGAGAATGCGTCCTCACCTACTCCTCTCAGGAGAGTTTATCTTTTGCCAACCGGCTCCTCCGGTTAGACTTTTGCCCGATGCACCTGACTAGGTCTTCATGCCCACCTTCCGAGCAGGTCTTCGGTGCCCAGCTCCTTGTCAGAGCTCCTTGTCAGAGCTTCGGTGACCAACTGTTATAAACAGTAGCTTTCGCTAGGGTTAGTCATGTTAAGTGATCTGTTCAAGTTAGACTTTCTAAGCTTGACACATAACCTGATTACTGTTTAATTGGTATTTAGTACCCCAATTAGTGCAGATGCACTGACTTAAAGCATCTTGAATTAAGGCAAAGACCTAACCATCTCAACCCATTCTAGGTGATCAATCATAAGTACCCTATGGTGCTTGTGAGATGTTGGCTTCTAGATCTATAGGTGTATGCAGTTCTAGGGTAAGGTCCTAAGCTAATTCCATTTGTGAAAAGTCCTAGTTTTGAAGGGGGTAATTTTTATAAGAAAAACTAAGTCAAAAAATCATTTTAAAAATGCATAAAAAAATGATTTTTCAAAATTAAGTAGGAACTGATTTTAAAATCAAGTAATAAAGCAGTTTTTTTTAAAAATAGAAGTAGAGCAAACCTATTCTACCAAGCATAACCCTAACTACCTTCTTAGTGAGTTGAACTCAGACTCAGGTAAGGGGTTGGTGAATATATCAGCTATGTTAGATTAATTGAACTTATATTATCAATGTAGACTTGGGTTTGGGTGTAGTTAAGCTGAAAGACCTTAAGAGTGTGCATCATCCATAAGAGTTGTGCTACACACTCTCCTAAAGCATCATACTCAGCTTCAGTTGTGGATAAAGCTACACAGTGTTGCTTTCTGTTGCACCAACTTACTAGATTATTTCCTAATAGTTGGTAAATTTCACTTTTACTCTTTCTATCTAGTTTACAACCAATATAGTCAGAGTCTGAGTATCCTGATAGGTCAAAAGTTGAGGTTCTAGGATACCAAATCCCTACATTTAGGGTGCCCTTAATGTATCTAAGTATTCTTTTTAGGACTGCTAAGTGTGTTTCCTTAGAACAGGTTTGGTATCTAACACACATTCCTACAGCAAAAAGGATATCGGGTCTACTGGCTGTAAGGTAAAGTAGACTACCAATCATACTTCTATAAAGTTTAAGGTTTACTGGTTTACCGTCAGTGTCGCTATCTATTTTTACATTTGTGGCCATAGGGGTACTTATGCTTTTGGAGATATCCATTTTGAATTTCTTTATTAACTCCATAGCATATTTGGATTGATGGACATAATTTCCATCCCTAGTTTGCTTGATTTGTAACCCTAGAAAGAAGTTGAGCTCACCAACTAAGCTCAATTTGAATTCATTTTTCATTATTTTAACAAATTCTTTTAAGAAATATGAGTTGGTGGACCCAAAGATTATGCCATCGACGTAGATTTATGCAATAAAGATTTCTTTTTCTAGGGTCTTAATAAATAGGGGGGTTGAGTCAATTTGTCCTTGTTTAAATTCTTTAGAAATTAGGTAGGTTGATAAGCGCTCATAGCAGAACCAAGGTGCTTGTTTTAGTCCATATAATGCCTTATTGAGTTTGTAAAAATGGTCAGGTTTTTCTAAGCCCTCGAAACCGGGGGGTTGTCCTATATAGACTTCTTCTCTAATACATCCATTTAGAAAAGCTGACTTTACATCCATTTGGTAGAGTTTAAATCCTTTATGGGATGCAAAGGCTAACAACATCCTAATGGACTCAAGTCTAGCTACTAGGGCATAGGTTTCGTCATAGTCTAGCCCTTCGACTTGACTGAACCCTTTAGCTACTAAGCGGGCTTTATTTCTAACTATTTCTCCTTGATCATTTAGTTTATTCCTAAAAACCCACTTAGTGTCAATAATGGATTTGCCCTCAGGTTTAGGTACAAGTTCCCAGACTTGATTCCTCTCAAATTGGGCTAACTCTTCTTGCATCGCTATGATCCAATTAGGATTATGTAAGGCTTCCTCTATAGTCTTAGGTTTAATTTTTGAAATCAGTGCAATCTGACTAAGATTTCTATAGGAGGACCTAGTTCTGACTCCTAAGGTTGGATCACCCACAATTTCATCAGTTGGGTGACTTAGTCTGGGTTTCTTAGTTCTACTAGAACTTGGTTCAGCCTCAGGTCCGGCTGGTTGTTTGGTTCAGTATTTGGTTCAACTACTTGGGTTGGTTCAATTATTGGTTCAATTGACTCAATAGTTGGTTCAATAGTTAGTTCATTTAGGGGTTCAATTAGTGGTTCAACAATTTGTTCATTATATTCATGATTAATATTTGGTGGATTTAAATCTGGGTCATTAGATTTGAATTAATTTCTTCATCAAATATTAGATTTGTTGTTTCTTCAATTTTGTTGGTTTGTTTATTGAAGACCCTATAGGCCCTACTCATTGTTGAGTATCCTATGAAGATCCCTGGGGTTGACTTAGACTGAAATTTACCTAGGTAGTCCATAGTGTTTACGATATGGACTTTGCATCCAAAGACTCTTAGGTTGTGTAGGTTGGAAGTCTATGGTAGTATAATTCATAGGGTGTTTTATTATGTCGTTTGTTAATTAGGACCCTATTTTGGATATAGCTGTTGGGACCGGGTGCATGTCGACAAGAATACGAGTTCGTAAAATTTTAAATTTTTACGTGCAGCGGAAAAATTTGCATAAAATAATTTCTCAAATTATTTTAACTTCGTAGCTAGCATGCAACCTTATGGTGTGTTGACATAATCATAAAATAAAACTTTGCGAAATAGTAAACTAATTTAGATTATACCTCTCGTAACTTGAAGTAAGGGACGAGATCCAACCGTAGCGTCCCTTGGAAGCTTCGCCTCTATTCGCGTCCACGCCGAGTTCTTTTCGGGATGACTTCGCAAAGTCACGAGTTTTGTGCCGACGAGAACTACTAGATTCTCTATAGGCACAACAAAGAAGTACAAGAGAAGAAATAGGAAAGAGTGGAAACTAACCAACAAAGAAATTAAACGGAATCGAATTCCGAGAATAGAGGAGTCGCTATCCGCTTCTTCTTCTTCTTGTTTGGTTTCTCCTTCTTGTTGAAGCTCACGGCAACTCACCCTTGGGAGGGAGGTGCTTCGGCCCTAGGTCCTCAAGAGGGCGCCGGCCCTAATTGGCCAAGAGGGCGCCGGCCCTAGGTGGGGGAAGGGAAAGAGAGAAGAGAATTAAGAGAGAGAGAGGGAGCTCTATATCGATTATCCAAATCTTAGGAATCCAAGGCTTGCCTATGGTTCCTTATATAGTTGCTTCTCCCTTGCCAAGTCTCCTCTTAACCGAATTAATGGAATTAACGGAATTAGTTATCATAAGAAATTTATCCTATAAATTCTCTTATGAATTATTCCATTTAAACCAAGATTTATTATAACTAACTTTATAATAAAACTAATTAGTTATCATAAGAAATTTATCCTATAAATTCTCTTATGAATTATATTATAACTAACTTTATAATAAAACTAATTAATTATCATAAGAAATTTATCCTATAAATTCTCTTATGAATTATTCCGTTTAAACCAAGTTTTATTATAACTAACTGTATAACAAAACTAATTAATCTCTCCTTTTATTTTGGAATAAATTTTATAAGAAATTTATAAACTTTCTTATTATGGAAAAATCAATTCATAATTGATTTTATAAAATTAAAATAAACCAATTCATGGATTATTTTAACTTCCATAAAAAGAATAAATTTCTATAAATTTATTTATATAAATTTCTTTATACAAATTTATTTATCTATAATTTATAAAACAAATCGCGCTAGATTTGTTTTATTAATTAAACCAAAATTAATTGATTTACTCCCTCTATTGTGGCTGGCCAACCAAGGAGGGTTGGCACCCTCTTTGGCCGGCCCAAACTGAGCCGAACCAACGCGAATTAAACTTATTTAATTTGCACAAAAAGCCTTCAAAAGACTTAGCCATTTTTAGCTTCCATTGCGCCTCTGATTAACTCAGATTCGACTTATTTCTCTTGATCAGAAAATCCAATTTTCAACTCGTTTTAAATCCCTCGAATTACTCGTAGTGCGTGTGACTAAATAGGCTTTCGATTTATGTTGGCCGTCTATAATCAACAAATTATAGAACGATCATGAGTGGCACCTAGTAGTACATCATGATCCCCAATTAATCGAAAGATCAACGGTTTGACCTCAGAAGAAATTATTCTGAAACCCTTCAGCAGCTCTAATGAAGCGTGCCTCATTCCCTCACCATCTTATACCCACTTGGTTCTGGACACGGTCTATTTGTGTCAGTCCCCACTAGGCTGACTATGTCACACCTAGCCCAAGTAGTGTCTTTCTCGTCCTTTGGATTTCTAGTTACTCTCATGTATTTAAGAGACTTGCACTCTTAACATGATGTACTCTGGCCAGAGATTTTGAGTAACAATCCGACGATAGGCCTGGGTATACATCTCCTCGCAAGGAGTGGTGAATCCTTTGTAGCCTGTTCAAACATCTTCGGGCACTTCGGCTTACACCCAATCATCCTGGGTCCACACCTCCTTGGAGATGCTTGCTTAAGATGTTAAAGTATAAGTCTCCATGACCAAGATGACTTGAACACCGTAAGTCAAAGGAACATCGCACTTAAGCCGCATTAAAAACTTCATTGACATATCTATATAGATTACCATATGAAGTCTTACAGCTAGTCACTCCAATGAACTAGTTCCCATAACTAGCATCCATGTTTATCTCCGGACATCCCAATGTCACCAGCCAGTGAGAATCAGCTGATTAGAGAATAACCCATTCTAGTCTAAACAGAATTGATAGTGTCCATTTTTATCAATTCATCGACTAGGGATATTTTCAATACTTCACATTTGCACATTTAGAGATAATCACTAGATGTGATCCCATCACAAATTCTCTTATACTGTGAGTTGTATTGCGGACATTCAGTAGATGAGTTTAAGATCCCAATCAAATACACAAGCATACATACTCAAATAGTGAATTATCATTTATTTAAAATAAATGTTTTACAATCATAAGGCGATTGCCTTAGGACACTTCTCTCATATCACTAACAAACTCCCACTTGGCCTAATGCCAATCGCTACGGTATCCAATACCACAAGCTCTAACATGACCCTCAAACTTGCTCTGAGGCAAGGCCTTTGTTAAAGGATCCGCTAAATTCCTTTCAGTTGGAATTTTCTCAATTTGAATGTCATTCCTACTTATAATCTCTCTGATCAGATGATAGCGGCGAAGCACGTGTTTGGATCGCTGATGAGACCTTGGTTCCTTTGCTTGTGCAATAGCTCCATTGTTGTCGCAGTAAACCGGCACTGCATCATCAATGGTTGGAACCACGCCAAGTTCAGAGACGAATTTCTTGATCCAGACTGCTTCCTTTGCTGCTTCCGAAGCTGCGATATATTCCGCTTCCGTGGTGGAATCCGCTACGGTGTCTTGTTTGGAACTTTTCCAACTTATTGCGCCTCCATTCAAAGTAAATATGTATCCAGACTGAGATTTGGAGTCATCCTTATCTGTCTGGAAACTGGCATCTGTATACCCACGTATTACCATATCTCCTTCTCCATATATTAGGAACACATCCTTAGTTTTTCTTAAGTACTTAAGGATTGTCTTAACAGCCGCCCAATGATCCATTCCTAGATCCGACTGGTATCTGCTTATGACGCGCAAAGCATACGATACATCGGGCCTAGTACACAACATAGCATACATGATAGATCCTATCGCGGATGCAGAGGGAATCTTGTTCATGCAAATCCTCTCGTCTTCTGTGCGCGGACACATAGACTTTGAAAGGTTGATCCCATGCCTGATGGGAAGGTAACCTTTCTTGGATTCTGACATGCTAAACCTTTTTAGCACTCGGTCTATATATGTAGACTGCGAAAGACCAAGCAACCGTTTTGATCTATCTCTATAGATTCTAATCCCAAGGATATAGGTTGCTTCTCCCAGGTCTTTCATGGAGAAAGTTTTGGACAACCAAATTTTAACTGTCTGTAAGACTGATATATCGTTTCCTATAAGTAATATGTCATCGACATATAATACTAGGAATACGACTGCACTCCCATTAACCTTCTTGTACACACAAGGTTCGTCTGGATTTTGTGAGAAATCAAACTTTTTGATTGTCTCATCAAAACGGATATTCCAGCTCCTAGATGCTTGCTTCAGTCCATATATGGATCGTCGAAGCTTGCATACTTTGGTTTTATCAACCGATGTGAAACCTTCAGGTTGTATCATGTATACATCCTCAAGCAGGTTTCCGTTAAGGAAAGCTGTTTTCACATCCATTTGCCATATCTCATAATCATAATGAGCTGCTATGGCTAGGAGCATCCGAATGGATTTAAGCATAGCTACAAGCAAATAGGTTTCGTCATAATCAATTCCTTGCTTCTGACGATATCCTTTTGCCACTAATCTAGCTTTAAAGGTAACAACATTACCTTCCATGTCGGTTTTCTTCTTGAAAACCCACTTGCACCCTATGGGCTTAATCCCTTCAGGTGGGTTAACCAAGTCCCATACTTGGTTTTCGTACATGGAATCCATTTCCGACTTCATGGCCTCAAGCCATTTGTCCCTTTCTGAACTTTTCAGAACGTCTTCATAACTGATAGGTTCGTCATCGTTTATGAGTAACACGTCGTTCGATTCACTTACGAGAAATCCATATCTCTCTGGAATATTGCGTGTCCTATCAGATCTACGAAGAGGTGGTGTAGTCTTAGGTTCAACTGATAGCTCATCATTATGAGGTATTGGTTGTGGGTCTAGATTAGGTGTCTCTGTAATGTCTATTGGAGTTTCTTGAACCTCATCAAGTTCAATCCCACTCCCACTGTTTTCTTGTAAAAGAAATTCCTTTTCCAGAAATACAGCATGCCTTGAAACAAACACCTTTTGTTCCAAGGGATGATAGAATTGGTAACCCTTCGTTTCCTTAGGGTATCCAATAAATAGACATCTATCAGACATAGCATCCAATTTGTCTGATATAATCCGCTTCACATAAGCAGGACAACCCCATATCTTAAGGTGAGTTAAGTGAGGCTTCTTACTATTCCATGTCTCATATGGAGTAGTAGAGACTACCTTGGTCGGGACTCTGTTTAGCAAGTAAACAGCTGTCTTAAGTGCATAGCCCCAAAAGGATTTTGGAAGAGTTGCATGATTCATCATTGACCTAACCATGTCCATCAAGGTTCGGTTGCGCCTCTCAGATACACCATTATGCTGTGGTGTATACGGCGGAGTCCATTGGGATAATATCCCATTGTCCCTAAGATAATCTTGAAACTCTTGACTTAAGTATTCACCACCCCGATCAGATCGAAGTATTTTAATACTTTTGCCAAGCTGTTTCTCTACTTCATTTCTGAACTCTTTGAATTTCTCAAAGGCTTCAGATTTGTGTTTCATCAAGAACACGTACCCGAATCGTGAGTGATCATCGATAAAGGTGATGAAGTAGCTATAGCCTCCTTGTGCAAGAGTTGACATTGGTCCACATACATCAGTATGTATTAGACCAAGCAATTCTCCCACTGGATTACCTTTTCCAGGAAAGGGTAATTTGGTCATCTTGCCTTTTAAGCACGATTCGCATGTATCAAATGAACCGGCACTACTAGAATTTTTACATTCAACAACACATTATCGACAACGGTTTTTTGATAAAGTGTTGTCGTATGTCAATTTAACAACAGTTTTAGTATTAACCGTTGTTGTTGTTGGTCTGTATACGTAAAAAGACAACAGTAATAACAAAATGTTGTCGTATGTATACTCAACGACAACAGTTATAAAATAACTGTTGTCTATAGGCAGGATTTACAACAACTGATGTGATAAACTGTTGTCTATTATGACAATAGACAACAGTTATATTAAACTGTTGTTGTTGTATTGTTGTGTTGTTCAAGCAATAAACAAAATTAAATATGTTTTCTTTTTATAAATAAATTAACCTCTTTATATTTGTTTTTAAAGCATATACTCGAGCCCTAACTTCACGCACAACACCTCCTCCTTCTCCCGACGACGCGCCACCCCCTTTTGCCCGACGACGCGCCTCCGTCCCCTCTTCGCCGCGCTTGCATCTCCCCCTCCCCTCGACGCACGAGAAGAAAAGGCAAGGGTTTTGCTCCTCCTTGAGGTTTCCTGGCCATGAGAAGAAAAGGCAAGGGTTTTGTTCGAGCTTGAGGCCGCCGTCTCTAACCGATCCGGTCCTGCTCGCCCATCAATTCGTCAACCAGGTTAGTTTCCTACTCTATGGTTTCTGGCATCTCCTGCCCTAGGGCAAAAAATTGTTTGCAAGACCGAGAACTGCGGTCTCCAGGGTGTGAAATTCGATCGATAGAGGGGGATATGGAGAGAGAGGAGGAGCGAGAGCGAGAGCGATTGGTCGAGCAATGGCGGAAGAGGTGAAGCTGGGATCTTCGAAGCCGATGATCGCGACGCAGAAGGAGATGGAGGAGAACAGGGTTCCCATCCCCTACCGCGACGAGTGCGCTCATCTCCTTATTCCTCTCAACAAGTGCCGCACCGCTGAGTTCTTTCTGCCATGGAAGTGCGAGAACGAGCGCCATGTCTACGAGAAGTGCAAGTACGAGCTCGTCATGGAGCAGATGCTCCAGATGCAAAAGATCTGTGAGCTTGAGGAGAGGAAGAAGGCGCTGAAGATTCAGGGTGCGGGCGGTGTCACCCCTTCTCCAGCCAACGTATGAATCGCGTCCCTTCCCCTTCGCGATGGTTAGTTTTCGTCTTAATTGGTTTAGATGCTTGATTCTTTGGTTTACTATTGTAATTCTTAAAACTGTAGGTTTTGTTGCAAAGAACTCTGCTAATCTCGAAGATTCTTCTTGTGCTAAGTGAGATTGAATGTTTTCTGGGTTAATAATGCTATTATTTTTCTCCGATGGTTCTAATTGAGAAAGAGTTATTAAGGACTATCCCACTGGATCTAAGCATACGAAGAACATGTTTTGATAAGAGGAAAGCAAATAATATGATATATTTGCAGTCTCTCACTCGCACTGATGGCTGTCAAATAGTTTCTCAAGTATTTCTGGAAGCATCTACCAAGAACGAAAGGTTTATCTCTTTTCTTGTTTTGTTGATGCAAGTATAGTCGTATCCTGTATTAAGATGTTTGTTATGTTAGTATGAAACAATTAAACTTCACTGATGTATGTAGGACCTAGAAGGATACAATTAAACATTGTATTTTATTCTGCAAACTCAGTCCATCTTGGAGTCACGTTCACAAATTTTCTTTTGGTTATCATTTCCTGTAGTGGTTATCATTTGTTCTTCAGAAAACAATCAAAATGACATATATTGGTGCATGAAAATGTTATGTTGTTCTGAATATCAAACTATAAGAATAGTGCCAGTTAATAAAGAACCCAAATCAACTTCTATCTTTGTTATTTTCTTAAGGAAACACCTTGGTGTACGCATATCTGCATCCTAGCATTTAAGTGAATATGAGCAGAAGTCTAATTATTATGACTAAGTTAAATTCTAGATATCCATTAATTTTTAATTATGCCATAGCTCACAAATGGACATTAGTAGTCCTCGAATGACTTAGAATGCCCTTTGTTGTTATTGTTGTAGTTATTGTTGTTGGATTGCTGCCATCCACAGCAATATGAATGAAGCAACCCTCATCATCATTCGTTAATCTTTGTTGATATTTCCTTGGTATTGAGGGTTGCCATATATGTACATCCTTATTCACTTATAAGATATGGAAGCACAATGTAGATGCGCAAACAGTTTTAACTAAAAAAATTTAGTCTCTTGCATTTAGAGGACAAATTGATTATCTACAGTTGTGGTTGTTTTTATTTTCTGTTCTTTACTTATTTATTTATTTCATCTATTTTCTCTTTGTTTAGTTGCTTCTGAATTTTATTAACATCCTAAATTGGCATAAGAAAGAACATTACTCTTCTTTCTCTGTTTTTTTCCCAGAAAGTTGATTTTATTAACATCATGTTTCTTTTTTCCTTGTATTCTGGATCTTCAAATAATAAAATACTTTTCAGTAAGGTCCTAATTCTGTTTGCCTGTTCTTCTTTAGCTTTTCTGCTGCTTTTGCAGCCTTTGTTGCTGGCATGGCTTGCATCGTCGGTATCGACTTCAGCAATAAAATTAGTTAGTATGCATCTAAATTAGTCTTAAAACAATAGTTTATCAACTGCTGTACCTAATGTATAATTGAAGGGCAATAAAATTGTTTAATTCGTTCCAAGGAAGAAAAGGAAGAAAATGAGTACAGTGGGAAGTGATTAAGGTATTTGTACTTCTATTTAAATCAAAATTTTTTATTGTGTATAATATTGGTATTTTAAGCATTAAAAATATGAATTATCTTTGCCTTAGGTTCCTAGGCAACACAAACAATTACAGCTTTACAATTTTCACAATCATGCAGAATTACTGATGCACGAATCCATAAATATGATTATTTGCTATTTTATTCTTTAGGTGTTGAACTTCTAAATTTGTTATTATCCCATCTCAGCCTTAGACATTCATTTACTGGATTTTGTAATTATAATAATAAAATGGAAGTGGCTACCTTTTATCTGTATTTTATCTGTATTCATTTACTGGATTTTATCCCCTTGTGCAAACCTTTCACAGACTAGCAATGCCATGTCGAGGGCCCTAAATGTTCTACAGACAACTCACTCTTTTGGAGATATGATACTTTTGATCTGGGACTCTCTTCTCGAATACAAGGTGATAATGTTTTGATCTTCTAAAGATTAGTTTTCTTCTTCTTTTAATGGAAGGATACTTGTTATCGTGTATTTGTTCCTTCAAATCAAGTATTTCTATATAACCATATTCCTAAAAACGGTTCTATGATTAATAATGCTAAAATTTAATTATTAACTTGTTAATGATGGTCAAACAATTTCTTTTTGTTATATGTGCTTCTCATCAAAACAATTTCTTTAGTCTCTGACTGTTGGTGAACAATTGGTAACACATGCAATGGTGAATAACTGACGCACAACATGCAATGGTGCAATTGGTAACACATGCAATGGTGCAATTGGTCTCTGCTTTAGTCTCTGACTGTTGGTGAACAATTGGTAACACATGCAATGGTGAACAATTGTTATTTTTGTTGTTTGTTGATACATATTCATGGATCATTTTTTATTGGACATATGCATTTAATAGAATAACTAATTAGAGTGTTTGTTCACTTTTTTCCAGCTGTAGGGACTTGTTCATGATCATGTTTGAAGACCATTAATCTGACCTTCCAAGCTATAATTTTTGTGATTTGAACTTCATTGTAAGTTTAGTTGGGTCAGAATTATGAACTCTTGTAATTTGGGTCAGAAGATACTTTAGTGGTTTCGTCTGTATAAAGGTTTTTGGACAAAAGATACATTTATGGTTTCATCTGTAGAAAGCTTGTGGTGGATCTTTGTATAAAGGTTATTGTAAATATGATGATGATGTTTGATATATATAGTTTTTGTTTCGAGGTTAAATTATTGTCTTTTAATTGAAAATATAATGGAAATATCTTTGTTGTCAAATTGGTATGAAACTGTTGTGGAACAGTGCAAACGCACAACAGATTTTTTTAAAGCTAAACTGTTGTCGAATATAATAAAAGACAACGGTGAATATGGCATACGACAACGGTGATAAACTGTTGTTGAATGTGATATACAACAACAGTGATAAATGGTGATAAACTGTTGTCGAATGTGATATACGACAACAGTGGTTGTCAAACTGTTGTCGAATGTGATATACGACAACAGTGATTCACTGTTGTCGTAGACCCCCCCTTTAACAACATGGCCTTTAACAACAGTGGTATTTGGCCTACGACAACAGTGATTCACTGTTGTTAAATGCATTTTTTCTAGTAGTGCGGGTTCAAATGATTCCAAAATTCCACATCGGTGTAATTCGGTCATGCGTTTCTTACTTATATGGCCAAGACGACAATGTCACGTGTAGGAGTCTATTCGATTATCTATTCTAGCATGTTTGTTGCTAACTTCGATATTGAAAACGTCACTGGATATATCTAACGTGTAGATACCATTGCACAAAGTTCCATTCCCATAAAGAACGCCATTTAAAGTTATGTAACAACAATTGTTACTAAAAGTTAAATGATAACCCTTTTCATTCAAACATGAAATAGATACAATGTTCTTTATTAACGAAGGAACAAAATAATAATTATCCAATTCTAAGACACGTCCAGTGGGGAGCTTTAGCAAATATGTTCCGATGGCAACAGCAGCAATCTTTGCTCCATTTCCAACTCGCAGATTTGCTTCTACTTTGACGAGTCTTCTTCTATTCCTTAGCCCTTGTATGTCATTACATATATGTGAGCTACACCCAGTATCAAGTACCCATGTGTTTGAGGAAATAGAGTGACATTCAATAACGAAGATACTTGAAGAGGATGAGGCATCGGATGCCTTATTCATCAAGGACTCAAGATAAATCTTGCAGTTTCTTCGCAAGTGACCTTCCTTGCCACAATGATGGCAAGTGCCTTTTAGGGTATTTTCAGTCTTTTTGGCCTTTTTTACTTTCCCTTATTCTGTTCTTTGGCCTTCCTCTTAGAACCTTACTTCGAGGAACCAACTAACAGCACTGTCTTCTGTTCCTGCTTCACAGAAGGCTCTACAGTCTTCAGCAGGTTAAGCAACTCAGGAAACTGGTCTGGAGTTGCATCTTCAGGAGGACGGTTGGGAAGTAGATCGTCAAGGACATAAGCAAGCTTCTCTGTCTTGAGGACTATCCTCAGGTTTCGAAACCAGTCCATGAAGATTGGCCTAGTCAGTTTATTGGTGTCCAAAATGGAATGCAAGTTTAGGGAAGACATGATCGAGTGATTATCCTAGAAATACAAATTGAGCTTATGTGAGAAGAATGATTAAAGAATGTATCATTATACATAAATTAAATACTATTTATTTTACGAATTGAGTCACCCTTATTATCAATTCGGGAGATCGTAGGAACATCTCCAAATAGGTTGATATCAAACCATAGATAAGAACCACCATGGCTGTGGCCATCAAGTTTTTCTTAGCTATGAAGGTAGGTAATTTTACCGATTACACATCACATATATGTAACTATCACTTTATGCTATCAACTAATTGAATGTTTGCATAAATCATTGGGTTGTTAACTCATTAACAAGTATGTATCATTACACATAGCACCCAACTGCACCTCTCTTTACATCGACCTTGGCTGTGGCACAACAAATCGATGCTCCAAGCTTAAGGCTGACCCATTAATCAAGAAATAGTTTTAACATGGTTGGAGCTCATTCAACCGCTTAGTCAGGCTTGAATGTGTCCAACAACCAAAACTAATGATTGACCTCTGACTCGAACTATATTATTCATAAACTAATTCCATGGTTTGAACATGTTGAGGTTCAAGTCGGGCATGGATGTGTCCTTCAACCCAAACGAGAAACAAAACTCCAATTCTAACCATATTAATGGAAGGTGTTGGCCTTAATATTTTGTAAGGGGTTTTGGGTCTCATCTTTCTTTTCTAAGCACATTCATGACATAGAATAATGTCATGACTAACGATTTCCTTAATTAAGTATGTATGTGACTTAAGTTATCAAGTCTCATTAATTGAATTAGGAACCGGATTTCCTAATTCCAATTTCATACTTAATTAAAGGAATTATTTTGGGAAACAATTTCCTAAATTGTCATAATTAATTTCAGTAATAATATGTTCAAGACTTTGATTTCTCTAAATCAAATCTTATTAAATTAAGAGACAAATCCCTTAATTCAACTACATATTATTTTTATGAAAATCTCATTTAAGAAAACTCTATAGGAAACCATTTTCCTAATTAATTTTGGAGACAACAATATGTAAGAGCATCACCTCTTCAAACATATTTTATTCATGGATTTAATTAATTACAACAAATTGTTTTCTAAGGGTGGCTCCCCGAGGCTCAGATATCCAAAGAAAAGTAATGTGTTGTAAATCCAATTGGACGGCTCCCCGAGGCTCAATCCAAATCAAGCATGACAATTTCAATTAAAATTGTGAAATTAAATTACAACAACTAACTTTAAAATGGACGGCTCCCCGAGGCTCAATCCAAAATAAAAAATTTTGTTGTCAATTTAAAAACCAATTCAAATTTAATTGTCAATGAACTGTCCATGAATTTGTCTAGACTTTCTTAAAAGAAAGTGCCCAAAATTGCGAGATTTCAAAAATAGGTTTTCAGAATAATTGTATGTTTCCGGTACAAAGAAAACTTACATATTTCCAAAATTGGAAAATTTCTAAAATAGAAAATTTTCCAAAATTGGAAAGTTTCCAAAGATGGGAAGTTTTCGAAATTATTATAAAATTTCAGAAAATAGAAAATTTCAAATGTTTGCGAAATTTCATGAGGATTTCCAAACTTTGAAATTCCTAAATCTAAAATTTATTATAATTCGAAAGTTTCCATAATTGAAAAATTTTTCCGAAATTGAGATCATGACAAAGTTTTCCACAAAACAATTATATGATTAAGTCGAACACTAACCGGCTCTGATACCACTGTTGGCACCGGGTGCATGTCGACAAGGATACGAGTTCGTAAAATTTTAAATTTTTACGTGCAGCGGAAGAATTTACATAAAATAATTTCCTAAATTATTTTAACTTCGTATCTAGCATGCAACCTTATGGTGTGTTGACATAATCATAAAAATAGCAAGCCGTACTAATTGCTTCAACCCAATATTGGTTAGCTAATTTTAATTCATTGAGCATAGTCCTAGCGGCTTCCTGTAGGGTTCTATTTTTCCGTTCTACTATCCCATTTTGCTGGGGGGTTCTCGGACATGAAAATTTGTGTATATATCCGTTTATCTTACAAAACTCCTCAAATCGTTGATTTTCAAACTCTCCCCCGTGATCACTCCTAAGTTTTTTGATCATAGTATCGTTTTGATTTTCAATTAACTTACAAAAATTAATATATAAGTTTATGGGTTCATCTTTAGTTTTTAGGAACCTAACCCAAGTAAACCTAGAGTAATCATCAACAATTACTAAGCAGTACCGGTTTCCGCTTAGTGACTTGGCTCCATGTGAATCAAATAGGTCAAGGTGCATGAGCTCAAGTGTTGTTTGAGTTAGGTCTGATTGAATTTGTTTGTGATTAGACCTAGTTTGTTTACCTTGGCTACAAAATTCACATATTATGTTTTCATGGTTCTTGATTTTAGGTATTCCTTTAATTAGGCCAAGATGAGTGATTTTTGAAATTAATCTTAGGTTAGTGTGACCTAATCTCCTATGCCAGAGGATTGATTCTTCTAAATGAGTTAACATGCATTTAGGTACTAAGGGTAGGTTTATAGTGTATACATTATTTTTTCTAGTGCCCTTAAGCATGATTTCTGAGTCTTGCAAGTTTCTTAATCAGGCAGTTAGAGTTGGTAAAGGTAACTACATAACCAGTATCACACAATTGACTTATGCTAAGCAAGTTGAATTTGAAGTTTTCAAGCAAAAGTACCTTTTTAATGATAAAATCATATTTGAGTTCAATGTTACCTGACCCAATCACTTTGAGTGTAGCATTGTTGCCAAATGCTACTAAGCCTAGGTTCTTGAACTTGAGTTTGGTGAATTTCAATTTATCCCCAGTCATGTGCCTGGAGCACCCGCTATCTAACATCCATTGGTCCAAATCTTTATATTCCTACACATAAAGAATTTTGTTGATTTGGATCTAATTAGAATTAAGGATAGCTTAAATTGACATTCACGACCTAGTCTGTCTCACCCAATCTAGAGTTGTCAATCACGTTAGCCTTATGGGTTTTGTGAGACAGGTTTAAAATAGAAGTAAGAAGTTATTTTGAAAATTGGTGATTAATTTTGAAAATGTTAAATTAATTTTGAAAACAATTGGTTTTGAATTTATTATTTTAAAAAAGAGTGTTTGAATCTAATATTAACTGAAAATTTGTGTTAGATTCAAATTTGACAAAGAGTAAATTGAATTTGAATTTCAAAAATTGACTTCAAGGTCATGGCGAGGCACAAGGCCTTCTTTGGCAGTAGCCTTATTGGATCATCAACCCTTTCTTTGACAAAGCCTTTTAGTGAAATTTCATTTTCAAAATTACTTTTTGATAAATTCTGGTCTAACTAGTTTGGGTCTTGGATCAGTAGCTTTGGCTAGTTTCACCAGTCTAAAGAGACCAAGTAGTGCATACTTGACCTTATTAGAAAAGGCTTCCCTAACGTACTATCATCTCACCGCCACCCAATACTATGTTGTTCAAATTTCAGTTAATTGGTTTAGTCCTTAGTCTAACTAGTCCTATGTCTAAGCATGGTAAATTGCATAAAATAAATAGACAAGCAATCATGCAATTTTAAAACAAGAAAAGAAATTTATTTAACTATAATGATTGTTTTTAAGTTGGCTCTCCCAGGACTAAAGCCACGGTAATGGTTCGGCAAGATGTGAATCTTGTCCTTGGGGATCCAATACTGATTTGATCCAGTTTGGTTGTTCAGGCAAAGTTTGGGTACCCATGCCTGAACTTTAGGTCTAGAATGATTCAGTACAGCATAGTATGACCATTATCTCGCCTTAGTTCGATAGCCTAACCCGAATCGATTTAGAACCAACTTCTATTTTTCAAGGATCATGTCAAGACCCTAGGAACCATAAGTGAATCGTTCTAAGGCTGCTCTATGGTCCTTGACTTGAGTTTTCAAGGAGGAGTTCTCTTTCTCAAGTTTTTCAACTTGAGTAGAGGTTCCTTCTTGAACCTTCTCAGTTAAGGATCTAGAGTCAGCTCCCTCTTTCAGGAGCTTTACTTCCTGTCGGAGGGACTCGACTCGGATTTTGGCTTTCACCAAGTCACGAGATTGATAGGCAATTAATTCGGATAATTGAATTCTAGAAAACCCTCTTACAGTGATTTCTTCGTCCTCTGAAAATGTGAGCTTTTCGTCGTCCGACTCCGATTCTGATTCGGTCTCGATTTCTTCCGAAGCAGTTAGGGCGAGCAGGTTCGACTGTGGGGCCTCTTCTTCTTCGGAGGAGGAAGATTCATCCCACGTTTCCTGAAGGGCCTTCTTCCTTCTTGTCTTCTTGGCTTCTTTCAAATTAGGGCATTCTGATTTGAAATGTCCCTTCTCGTTGCATTCGAAGAATATCACACTTGATTTGTTCTTAGATGGTTCGGCCGGATCCTCTTTCTTTCGGTTGGCTTTTCTTCTGTTAGGCTGATTCTTCAACTCCTTGTAGTAGTTCCGTGCAAACCGGACCAGCTTGGGTCGATCCCCTTCGCTGTCTTCTGAGTCTGAGTGAGACTCGGGTGTAGGTTGAGGCTTCTTCTTGACTATTTTTCCTGTCTTGCCTACAACAAAAGCAATTCCTTTCTCGGCCAGGGTGCAGTTAGTCTGCTCATGTAATTCAAGCTCAGAAAATATCTAATCTAATTTGATATTAGAAAGATCTCTTGAATCTTTGTATGCATCTACCATAGATGCCCACAAACTATTTCTCGGGAAAGCGTTAAAGGTGTACTTGATTAGGTTACGGTTTTTTACCTTGTGACCAATTGAATGTAGACCGTTCATCAACTCCTGGATTCTGGCGTGGAGCTGAGCTGCAGATTCGCTGTCGTTCATCTTGATTGTGTTCAGCTTGTTTAGCAGTAGGTCCCTCTTGCTAATTCGGGTGTCGGAGGTTTCTTCGTGCAAATCAATATCTTACACCAGAGTTCCTTTGCACAGTTGAATGGTCCCACCCGGTTCAGCTCTTCTTTGGTTAGGCCGCATTGGAGTGTCTGGGTAGCTTTAGCATCAGCCTCGATCTTCCTTTTTAGTGAGGCATCGCATTGGTGTAAGATTGTGCCACTCCTTCGCGCATTTTTTGGGATTTCCAGTCCAGATTGGATTATTATCCACATGTCCACCTGAGTTTTCAGGTGGACATCCATCTGACTCTTCCAGTAGAAGAAATCCTCCCCACTGATGAGTGGTGGTCTGGCTGTACTGAACCCTTCTTGCATGGCCATTTAGGAATTACTGAAATGACAAAAAAAACAAAAACTGTACCAAGACTTAGTCATGGATTAGTAGTGCGGGAATAAGATATTAAAGGAAATTATCAAGTGGTGTTGTACCAACCTCAATTAATGATAAAAATTCGATCGAAATTTTTTTTCGAAAAAATCGAAAAATTCTCAAATTGGTGGTTGCACCAAATTTGAGCTTCTCCGCTCTGATACCACTTGTTGGATCGAGAAAAACGATAGAGGGAGGGGTGAATATCATGAAAATATTTCGGATAAGATTGAGAGAAATTACGCAGCGGAAATATAAACAAACACACAAGAAGAACACAAGTACTTTTACTTGGTTCGGAGTCGCGATCGGCTCCTACTCCAAGGCCCATGGTCCTTGACCGTTTATTGCAGGCAATTCTATATTTACGGAAAAGATTACAGAGTTTGATATAGAATTATTTGTAGTAATTAAACAAGTATGCTTTTTGTTACCAACGCCCGGTGTAGATTGTATTTCGGAGCAGAGGGTCATTGTTGGCGCTAGAATCTCGAGATCGGAGTTTGCCAGGGCGGAGTGCTTGAACGAGAAGCATAGAGACGTTGGAAAGTTGATGTTTGAAGCCATAGGAGTCGAGCCCCTTTTATAGTGCACCTGGGGGTGCCCTGGACGTCGAGGGCACTTGACACGTGCCTTCGGATCCGAGAACCCTCATCCGCAGCTCGGTCAGCGCTTATCCCTCCAGAATCGGCCTCGGACCTGACGCGGGCGCCCGGGACACTGGGGCCGCCCTGGTTGACATGGTCTGCTGGCATTATGGATGATTTTGCTTCGATTCACTTTTTGCTTTGACTCTGGGCGCCCGAGACCTCCAGGGTGCCCTGCTTACTGCAATTTCGAAGCAACTCTTGCTTCCTTGTTTTTCCTTGACCTTGGGGGTGCCCGGGACCTCCAGGGCGCCCTGCCCAGCTGTCTGCCCCTCTCTTTTGGGGCGTTCTGAGCTACAGAAACACATTCCTTCGGTCCTGCATTCAAGCTTAGTTACAAAACAGCAAAGAAAGAGTATTAGATATGTTTTTACAGCCGTAGCTATCTTAGTTCTGACTTTGGGTCTCCCAAATAGAACCCTAGGTCGAACCGACGCCTACTGTTCCCTCGACGGAGAATGCGTCCTCACCTACTCCTCTGAGGAGAGTTTACCTTTTGCCAACCGGCTCCTTCGGTTGGACTTTTGCCCGATGCACCTGACCAGGTCTTCGTGCCCACCTTCCGAGCAGGTCTTCGATGCCCAGCTCCTTGCCAGGGCTTCGTGCCCAGTCCTCGACCAGGACTTCGTGCCCACCTTTCGAGCAAGTCTTCGGTGCCCAGCTCCTTGCCAGGGCTTCGTGCCCAGTCCTCGACCAGGACTTCGTGCCTAGTGTACCTAGGACTTCTTTCCTGCACACTTAGTAAACGTATTAGATACAAATTACATCTTAACTTCTGAACCCTTTGCCATTATCAAAACCCAGGTTTGACTTAGGTGCTTCCTGTACCAACACTATCATTGTATCTAAAGCCAAAATTATGCGTCATTAAGATATTTTCATTAATCCTAGCATGCATGGATGAATAACTTGCATGATTTTTAAGATGCAAGGAGGAACTTGAAATTGAATTACATTTTAACCTAGGGTTAGGAATTACCTCCCTTACCCTTGAAGTTCCCCCTTGTTGTGAGCTTTGCTTCCACCTTTCTTCTTTCTCCCATCTCCTCATGTGTCCCATTTTCTTGAGCTCTTTCTTCCTTGGACACTTGGTGTGGTAGTGCCCTAGCTCACCACACGTGAAGTATCGAATCCACCTCTCCTTCTCTTGGGATTCTCCATTCCAACACCTAATGGTAGCATTTAATTGAATTGAGATGGGTTTAGAGTGTACCTCCTTTTGCTTACTATTTGGACACTTATCCTTGTAGTGTCCCTTTTTGTTGCACACAAAGCATGTGATGCGGTCCTTTTTCTTGGCTTTGGTGGAGGTTGAGGTTTCTTCTTGCTCTTGTATGGATGTGGGTCTCTCCTCCCCCTCAATTCTTGAAGTCGATACTTCCTCTTCTTCTCCTGAGGTGGATGCCCTCTCACTCTCTTCTTCCACATCACTTGATCAACAATTCTTCTCCTTTTTCTTCATTTTGAACCATTTGACTCATCTCTTTAGGTTCTTCCATTAGTTGAGCTCCGATAGGATTTTTATGAAATTCTTCTACTTTGATCAACAATTCATGCATATTTTTGTACGCCCCTACACCACTCAAAACATTAGTAGGCAAAACAATAACCAATATACTAGTTACCTTTTCGTTTGCCTTGGATTGATCTTGTTGCTCTTGATTCCAATATCTACGACTAAGCTTCTTCCCGTGCTTATCCTTTGGAATCTTGAATGGTTCTTCAAGAGCAAGCCGAAGGTTCCACTCCATTCCGAACCATGTTTTCATTCTCGCCTTCCAATACTTGAATTCTTCATGGTCGTAGGGTAGGGCGGTAGAGTGTAGATATCTTCACCCAACTTGTCTTCCATTGTTTTCTCCTCTGGCGTGTGCTCCCTCGGCGGTTAGTCCAATCGAGAGCGGTCCTTCGCTTTGATACCAATTGTATGATCGTGTGCGTTGCTAGAGGGGGGGGTGAATAGCGATTCTTCGATTCTTCTTGCACCTATGTTGTTAGTTGCACAACGTAAACAATAATAAAGAAAATAAACAACGCTAACAAGAATGATTTACTTGATATCCACCCCGGACGGGTGAGTAATCCAAGAATCCGTCGGTGGATCACTCCCCGGATAACCTCCGGCAAGCCCTCGTCACTCCTTATGGGTGGAGAAACCTCACTACAACACCTTGAGAAGACCTGAGCACAAAGACTACTATCTTGCCTTTAACCAAGACAAGATTCATCAAGAATCTCAACCACCACGAAGTCCTCTTTAAATAGGATTTGGGCTGAAACACTCGCCACCAGTCGACTTCTCCCACGGCAGTCAACTGGTGCCACTGAAATTCTACCGTTGCAACCCCAACATTCGAATTCTCAGCCAACTCATCAGCCTCTACCAGTCGACTGCTCCCAGGGCAGTCGACTGGTCCCCAGCAAAAACCCTTCTGTGAGTTTCATCAATCGACTGACCCCAGGCCAGTCGACTGGTCTACTCACCCACCTAAGGTTACCCTTCTCGAGTACATTTCACTCCACACTCGAACCCTAGGATTTCTTGAGTACAATCACACAACACTCGTACCCTCACGACTCGACTGACTCCTCACCAGCAGCCTCAATTGTTGCCTTCGCGCCCTCTTCATCTTCGGCTCCCATCCCTCGAATGCACGCAAGCCTCCAGCTTGCCTCCATGCCATCCTTCACGCATGCCTCAAAGTCCGCCCCATCAGCTCATCGTCCCTGCTCTCCAAAGTGCCTCGGGTGCACACAAGCCTCCAGCTTGTCTCCATTCCACCCTTCACCATACCGAGGCCGTCCAGTCAAGTCCATATGTGTAATCTGTACAACCTGCACACTTAATATACATATACAAGAACACAAGGGTTAACCTATCTTAAAACTTTTGCCCAAACATCAAAACACTTGGTCACTCTGGACCATAGATTGCCTCAACATGATTTGGATCCATTTATGTAGAAGTAAGGATATATTAATTGCATTTCACTGTCTAATCTGTCTCACCCACATCTAAGGTTATCAAGCATGTTGACTTTATGAGTTACTTTTGTGAGACTAGTTTTCAGTACTTGTTACAAAATTGAGTTTGAATTAATTTTAAAATTCAATTTAAAAAATATTAGGTGAAATTTTAATTTTGAAAACAAATTAAGTGTAGAATTGGTTTTAAAAATGTTAAGTCTATAATTAATTTTGAAAATGTTAAGTGTACAATTAATTTTGAAAATGTTAAGTGTATAATTAATTTTGAAAATTTTAAGTGTAGAATTAATTTTGAAAATGTTAAGTGTAGAATTAATTTTGAAAATGTTAATTGTAGAATTAATTTTGAAAATATTATGTGTTGAATTAATTTGAAATTGTTAAGTGTAGAATTAATTTGGTTGGTTGGGTTGGACTACATTATTAGGTCCTAGACATCTCACCCAATTCTAAGTGACAAAATAGATTTCCTTATCTGTTTTGTGAGATGTATTATTTTTATGTTTGATTTAATGTTAAATCTAAGATTTAATTAAAACTTGTGATAGTTTTGAGTTTATCAAATAGTAATTTAAAAGTGAGTTTTTGTAGGTATGGCTTGGCGGTTTCCAAGACAACCACGGGGGCGTATCTGAAAGACCTCTCTATGGCTATGGATTAAAAATTTATCCGAATAGAGACACGCCCTTCTAACGACCGATTCGACGTCGTGTTAATTAATCCAAGTTATAACTTGGCCAGAACCGAGGTTAAGGCCTTGTAACTTTTCGGATTAATTAACCATGGAAAAGATGACGATTTGGATCGCCGATTTTTGTGATTATCTTCGAGGTCCAGTTAGTTAATTATTAACTATGATATCAAATCAAAATAATAAACTAACTTACATAAAATGACAAGGCAAAGCATGATGGCACCAAACAAAACATAGCGTAAGTAAATTGGATCTCGAGAGAAATATACCTAGTCGTTTACCTCGCAGTCTTCTATCTTATGACCCTCCCCTCCTAGACGTCGTGTGGGCGATGAACTACCAAGTCGCGGAGTCACCATGGCCTCGAATCAATCACCTTCATCAAGCCTCTTCCTCTTTTGGTAGCAAAACCCTAACTAGGGTACCGGCACCTTGTCTTCTCGCCCCTCCACCTCCTGCCGCTGGCCACCTTGAGCTCCCAGCTCCGGCCGACCAAGAAGTAGCTACAAGATGCTTCTAGGAAGATGAAGAAAAGGAAGATGAAGCTGAGAAAACTCCTTGTTCCCTAAACTCACCGGAAAAACTCTAGTCCTCCCTCCTCACCGCCGGCGCCAACTCGAGAGGATAAACCTCTAGTTGTCCACCGCCGGAGACTCCTTCCTCTTGCTCCTTGCTTGCGCACGCAGAGGAAGAGTCGACTGTGAGAGAAGGAGAAGAGAATAAGGAGATAGAAAGAAGGAAAGATGGACTTTCCTTCCTTCTTGCCGCTGGCGCCGCGAGTTGCACAGAACCCGCCGCCGGCCATCCTCTGCCCACTCCCTTGCTCCAAGCTGAGTACCACCGTCTTCCTCCCTCTCCTGCCGGTCCTACACACCAAAGAGATCAAGAGAGATTGAGGAGAAAACTCTGTTGGAAACCGGATGGCTAGAGAGGGGGGGTGAATATAGCCAATCACTTGGACTTTAAGCACTTATTGAATTTCTGCACTTCACTTTGTTAGTAGCACAGCAGAAGTATTGAAAACGAAGTATGTAGAAAAACAGGAAACAAAACAAACTAACACCACTAGCAAGATCGCTAACAAGGAGGGTTTACAAGGTTCGGGGATAACTTGCCCCTACTCCTTGGCGTGCCCTTAAGGTGGGCGATCCCTTGATCGTCGGCATATCAAGCCTCGGTGAACACCGGATAAAAAGCAACCTCCTTCTCGGTGTTGGGCTGGGTGCATGTTCACAAGGATACGAGTTCGTAAATTTTAAAATATTTACGTGCAGCGGAAGAATTAGCATAAATAATTTCTCAAATTATTTTTAACCACGTATCTAGCATGCGACCTTATGATGTGTGGACATGATCATAAATTAAAATTTTGCGGAAAAGTAAACTAATTTACTTTGTACCTCGTGTAACTCGAAGAAAGGGACGAGATCCAACCGTAGCGTCCCTTGGAAGCTCCGCCTCTATTCGCGTCCACGCCGAGTTCTCTTCAGGATGACTTCGCAAAGTCATGAGTTTTGTGTCGAAGAGAACTATTAGATTCTCTAAAGGCACAACTAGAAGATCAAGAGAGAAGAAAGGAAACTAACCACCAAGTAACGGAATCAAAATTCCGGAAAGGAAAGAAGGAGTCGCGATCCGTTTCTTCTTCTTCGGCACCTTCTTGGCGGATGAAGCTCTCGGCCACCCTTGGGATGTGCACCGGCCCTAGGGGAGGAGAGAGAGCCGGCCCTAGAGAGAGAGAGGGGGGCCGGCCCTAGAGAGAGTTAGAGAGAGAGAGGGAGCTACTAATCTCTTGATAACTCAATTGAGGAATTCAAGCCTAGCCTTGGTTCCTTTATATAGTAGCCTCTCCCTTGCCATGTCTCCCATTTAACGGAATAAATTTTCATAAGAAATTTATCTTATAAATTTTCTTATTAATTATTCCGTTATGCCAAGTTTTATTATAACTAATTTTATAATAAAACAAATACATCTCTCCTTTTTAATTATGGAATAAATTTTCATAAAATTTATTATATAAATTTTCTCATCATGGAAAAATCAATTCATAATTGATTTTATAAAATAAAAATAAACCATTTAAAGTTTATTTTAATCTCCATAAAAGGAATAAATTTATTATATAAATTTTTCTTTATCATGGAAAAATCATTTCATAATTGATTTTATAAAATAAAATAAACCAATCCATGGTTCATTTTAATTTCCATAAAAAGAATAAATTTATTATATAAATTTTTCTTATCATGGAAAAATCAATTCATAATTGATTTTATAAAATAAATATTAAAATAAACCATTTAAAGTTTATTTTAATTTCCATGAAAACAAATTTATTTATCCATAATTTTTATAAAACTAATCGCGCTTGATTTATTTTATAATTTAAACCAAATAAATTGGTTTCTCCCCATTGTTGTGGCCGGCCAAAACAAAGAGGGTTGGCACCCTCTTTGGCCGGCCAAACCGAGCTGAACCCATCGCGAATTAAACTCATTTAATTCGCCCGATAAGCCTTCAAAAGACTTAGCCATTTTAAGCTTCCATTGCGCCTCTGATTAACTCAGATTCGACTTATTTCTCTTGATCGGAAAATCCAATTTTCAACTCGTTTTAAATCCCTCAGATTACTCGTAGTGCGTGTGACTAAATAGGCTTTCGATTTATGTTGGCCGTCTATAATCAACCAATTATAGAACTATCATGAGTGTCACCTAGTAGTACATCATGACCCCCAATTAATCGAAAGATCAACGGTTGACCTCAGAAGTAATTCTGAAACCCTTCAGGAGCTCTAATAAATCGTGCCTCATTCCCTTCACCATCTTATACCCACTTGGTTCAAGACATGGTCTGTGTGTGTCAGTCCCCACTAGGCTGACTACGTCACACCTAGCCCAAGTAGTGTCTTTCTCGTCCTTTGAATTTCTAATTACTCTCATGTATTTAAGAGACTCATACTCTAAACATGATATGCTCTGGCCAGAGGCTTTGAGTAACAATCCGACGATAGGCCTGGGTACACATCTCCTCGCATGGAGTGATGAATCCTTTGTAGGCTGTTCAAACATCTTCGGGCACTTCGGCTTATACCCAACCATCCTGGGTCCACACCTCCTTGGAGATGCTTGCTTAAGATGTTAAAGTATAAGTCTCCATGACCAAGATGACTTGAACACCGCAAGTCAAAGGAACATCGCACTTAAGCTGCGGTAAGAACTTCACTGACCTGTCTATGTATAGACTACCATGTGAAGTTTTACAGTAAGTCACTCCAATGAACTAGTTCCCTTAACTAGCATCCATGATTATCTCCGAACATCCCAATGTCACCAGCCAGTGAGAATCAGCTGATTAGAGAATAACCCATGCTAGTCTCAACAGAATTGATAGTGTCCGTTTTTATCAATTCATCGACTAGGGATATTTTCAATACTTCACAATTGCACATGTAGAGATAATCACTAGTTGTGATCCCATCACATCACAAATTCTCTTATGCTGTGAATTGTATTGCGGACATTCAGTAGATGAGTTTAAGATCCCAATCAAATACACAAATATGTATACTCAAATAGTGAATTTTCATTTATTAAAATAAATGTTTGCAATCATAAGGCGATTGCCTTAGGACACTTCTCTCGTATCACTAACAAACTCCCACTTGGCCTAATGCCAATCGCTACGGTATCCAATACCACAGGCTCTAACATGACCCTCAAACTTGTTCTGAGACAAGGCCTTAGTTAAAGGATCCGCTAAATTCCTTTCAGTGGGAATTTTCTCAATTTGTATATCATTCCTACTTATAATCTCTCTGATCAGATGATAGCGGCGAAGCACGTGTTTGGATCGCTGATGAGACCTTGGTGCCTTTGCTTGTGCAATAGCTCCATTGTTGTCGCAGTAAACCGGCAGTGCTTCATCAATGGTTGGAACCACACCAAGTTCGGAGACAAACTTCTTGATCTAGACTGCTTCCTTTGCTGCTTCCGAAGCTGCGATATATTCCGCTTCCGTGGTGGAATCCGCTACGGTGTCTTGTTTGAAACTTTTCCAACTTACTGTGCCTCCATTCAAAGTAAATACGTATCCAGACTGCGATTGGAGTCATCCTTATCTGTCTGGAAACTGACATCTGTATACCCACGTATTACCATATCTCCTTCTCCATATATTAGGAACACATCCTTAGTTCTTCTTAAGTACTTAAGGATTGTCTTGACAGCCGCCCAATGATCCATTCCTGGATCCGACTAGTATCTGCTTGTGACACTCAGAGCATACGATACATCGGGCCTTCTACATAACATAGCATACATGATAGATCCTATCGCGGATGCATAAGGAATCTTATTCATGCAAATCCTCTCGTCTTTTGTGCGCGGACACATAGACTTTGAAAGGTTGATCCCATGCCTGATGGGAAGGTAACCTTCCTTGGATTCCGACATGCTAAACCTTTTTAGCACTCGGTCTATATATGTAGACTGCGAAAGACCAAGCAACCGTTTTGATCTATCTCTATAGATTCTAATCCCAAGGATATAGGTTGCTTCTCCCAGGTCTTTCATGGAGAAAGTTNGGCGTGCAGAGGGGGGGGGTGAATGCACTTTTTCGCTGATCGTTTTGATCTCTACAAAGATGTTAGCGCAGCGGAAATAATATGTAAATGAAATAACAATGCTAACAACAAATGTTTTACTTGGTATCCACCCAGATGGGTGACTAATCCAAGGATCCACGTCACGAGCACCACTTTCACTATCGAAAAGTCTCCTTGAGGTGAGAAACCTTTACAGCAGAATCTTCCTCTTTACAGATGCAAAAATATGATGGAGGAAGCAAAAAATCACTCTACAATTTGGCAGCACTTCGTTACTGTACGGAACTGTACATACATGTGTAACGAGGAGCTCCTTTTATAGGTGAAAAGGACAGATTCGCAGTCTGTCCAGTCTCGCACCAGTTGACTGCCCCGAGGGCAGTCGACTGGCCTGACATTAAATGTCGTCCAACGGCTAGTTTTGGGGTATACCAGTCGACTGCCCCATGGCCAGTCGACTGGTCCGAAGCTGCGAACTTTCTGTGGGTTTTTGCAGTCGACTGCCTCCAGGCCAGTCGACTGCCCTGCCTCCCAGCTCAGCTCCAGCCACTCCAAACCTTCTCCTTCGCGTGTGCCTTCAGGTCTCCCTTGGCTTGCCCTTTAAAGTCCTCTTCCTCTGGCTATCGTCCCTCGGATGCGCGCGCAAGCCTTTCCTTGGCTTGCCTCCATGCCACCCTTCACGTGTGCCCTTTGAAGTCCACTTCCCGGCTTGCCCTTGGAGCTCTCCTCCCTCGGCTCTCGTCCCTCGGATAGGTCCACCAATTGTGATTCTCCAAGTCCTGCAAACTCAATCACACAAATCAAATACAACATAACACTCTAACTTTAAACCTATTCGCCCACACATCAAAACCATGATCTTCCAATCATTTAAGGGCCGATTGCCTCAACAATCTCCCCCTTTTTGATGTGTGGCAATATGTTTAAGTTAGAGATAAATAACAACAATATCAATAGCAAAAGATAGCAATTGAAACATTATGAGACATAATAACCCTAAGAGGTAACCTCCCCTTTAATCTATGTCCTCTCCATAGTTTCAAGTTAAGTTTCCACTTAACAACATCAATAAGAATATAAGACATATCCGAACCTAAGAGGTACCTCCCCCTTAATTCATGTCTTCTCTCCAAATTTTAACCTTTCAAGTTCTAAATTAGGCAAAATACCTAAAATCATCCATTTTAAGTCAAAAGTCTAACTTAAACTACCCATTCTCCCCCTTTGACACCATCAAAATGATTGCCTCAAGCAACCAAAACCCATGGCATCAAATGTGAGAATAATTTATTTCTAAATTTTCTCACAGCTGAAAGTAGTGCAGGATACAGGGCAGTCGACTGATACGCCATCAGTCTGAAATTTCAGCTTTTCTGTCGAATTTCAGAAACTCCCAGAAAATTCAGAAATTCCAAAATTGTAAAATTTTGCATGCATGTTTAAATGATATATTCTATCAGGGAAAAATATTAAACCATATAAAATTCCAAACATGCATGACTTTTGATAAAAATCTAAAAGTTTTGAAAAACACTACATTTGTATCAAATTTGAAACCAAATTTGCAATTATATGACTTTGAAAAACATGGCAAAGTATGTAAAGCATGAAATGATTTTCAAAGTATTAAAATGTCCAACTATGATCTTTGGCAGAGTGTCCACTGATTAAACACTTGCCTCCCCCATAGTTGGTCTAGTTTTGATATTTTGATACTTTTAATGGCTCAACAATGTGCCACAAGCACAAGTGACCCAAATGTATGATCCTAACGGATCAAGCACCCTTTTTCAAAGCTAATGCTTCCAAATTCATCCTATACTTCTACAAAACACATTCCAAGGCCTCTTCTTAAGGATGTAAACTCCGATTCGGGAAGAGGCTTGGTAAAGATGTCGGCTAGGTTCGACTTTGATTCAACATAGTGTAATTCTATGTCTCCCCTTGCCACATGGTCTCTAATGAAGTGATGTTTCACTTCAATGTGTTTTGTTCTAAAATGGTGAACCGGATTTTTAGTTAAGTTGATTGTGCTTACATTATCACACAAGACTTTGACCTTGGTGTAATGTAGCTCATAGTCCTCTAAGGTGTGCATGATCCAAAGGAGTTGAGAAACACATCTACCCATTGCCACATATTCTGCCTCCGTTGTTGATAGGGCAACGCATGGTTATTTCCTACTACTCCAACTTACTAAGGAAGACCCAAGAAATTGACACCCTCCACTTGTACTCTTTCTATCTAACTTACACCTCGCATAGTCCGAGTCGGTGTATCCAATTAGGTCAACATTAGGGGTTCTAGGATACCAAAGTCCGATGTTTAGGGTCCCTTTCACATACCTTAGGATCCTCTTGACTACAATCAAATGGGACTCTTTGGCACACGATTGGTACCTTGCACACATACCTACCGCAAAGAGTATGTCGGGTCTACTAGCGGTTAGGTATAGGAGGCTACCAATCATGCTCCTATAGTGTTTAGAGTCTACCATTTTACCTTCAATGCCACTATCCATTTTCACATTAGTTCCTATGGGTGTAGATGCTTCCTTAGCATTTTCTAAACCAAATTTCTTTAACATCTCCTTAGCGTATTTGGTTTGAAATACATGTGTACCTTCATTAGTTTGCTTAACTTGAAGGCCTAAGAAAAAGGTTAACTCTCCCACAAGTCTCATTTCAAATTCATCTTCCATACACTTGATGAATTCTTGTAGGAAGTCATTATTTGTTGACCCAAAAATGATATCGTCTACATAGACTTGGGCAACAAATATATCCTTATCCTTAGATTTTAAGAACAATGTCGGGTCAATTGTTCCTCTCCTAAACCCCTTAGACACCAAAAATGAAGAGAGCCTCTCATACCAAGCTCGGGGAGCTTGTTTCAATCCATATAAGGTTTTTCTTAATTTAAATACGTGTCTTGGATAGTTAGGGTCCTCAAACCCGGGGGGTTGTTCTACATAGACCTCTTCCTTAATGATTCCATTAAGGAATGCTGACTTCACATCCATTTGATGGAGTGTGAAACCCATGTGAGCGGCATAGGCTAGTAGAATTCTAATTGACTCTAACCTAGCTACGGGGGCGTAGGTCTCATCATAATCTAATCCCTCAACTTGGTTAAACCCCCTAGCTACCAATCTAGCCTTGTTCCTAGTGATTTTACCTTGGTCATCTAATTTGTTCCTAAAGACCCATCTAGTGGTCACAATGGTACAATCAGTGGGTCTAGGAACTAGCTCCCAAACTTCACTTCTCTCAAATTGGTTTACTCTTCTTGCATGGCCAAGACCCAATCAACATCTCCTAATGCTTCATCAATGGTCTTGGGTTCTAATTGGGAGATTAGAGCTATTTAACTAGTTTGATCCCTAAATTATGACCTCGTCCTTACTCCTTGAGTGACATCACCCACAATTTGGTCAATGGGATGATCATGGTGATGTCTCAAGGGTCTAGAGGTTGTAGGTTCATTTACTCCTTCTTCCTCATTCTCTAGTGTGTTTCTTACTCCCCCTTGATCATTGCCCTCCAAATGTAGGTCTTGAAGTCTTTGGGCAAGGGGTTGGACTTCTTCTATATCCTTATCAATAGAAGCCTTTCTAGGGTAAGTACTAGTGGTTTCATCAAATTTGACATTTGAGGACTCCTTAATTACTTTTGTCCTCTTGTTGTACACTCTATAACCCCTACTCGTCAATGAATACCCTATTAAGATTCCTTCATCGGCTTTTGACTCAAATTTTCTTAGGTCGTCTTTGGTGTTTAAGATGTAATCATTGCATCCGAAGACTCTAAAATAGTGGACTTGGGGTACCCTTCCATTCCAAAGTTCAAAGGGTGTTTTTCCTAAAAATCTATGTACCAACACCCAGTTTTGGATATAGCAAGCGGTGTTAACCGCTTCGGCCCAAAAATAGCTAGGAAGTGAATATGCATTAAGCATAGTCCTAGTAGCTTCTTGTAGGGCTCGGTTTTTCCTCTCAACTACCCCGTTTTGTTGAGGAGTCCTTGGGCATGAAAACTCATGCTTGTACCCATTTTCAACACAAATTGTGTGAAGTTAGCGTTTTGGAACTCCTCACCATGGTCACTCCTAATTCGGTTTATTTTGATGTTCTTTTCATTTTCTACCCTTTTACTAAATCCTATAAAGATATCTAGGGTATCATCCTTATGTTTCAAGAAATAGACCCAAGTAAACCTAGAAAAGTCATCTACTATTACTAGGCAATACTTACTCCCCACAAGTGAGGGAGTACTATGACAATCAAACAGGTCTATGTGCAAAAGTTCTAAAGGTAAGGAAGTGGTGATTAGAGTTTTACCTTTGTGTGATGCTTTGGATTGCTTACCCTCTTGGCATGCATCACACAGCTTGGTCTTTTCATACTTGATCATTGGGAGTCCTTTCACCAATTCTTCCTTGGCCACTCTTGCTATGATCCTCATGTTGACGTGTCCAAGTCTTCGGTGCCACAACCACCCTTCTTCTTGTTTAGACATGAGACACTTAACAACATTGTTAGTAGCATAAGATAAATCAAGATAATATAAGTTTGCTTCTCTAAACCCTTCTAATATGATAGTGTTTGAGTCACTTTGCCTTATTACACATTTCTTAGCATGAAATTCTACTCTAAACCCAGCATCACATAGTTGACTTACACTTAATAAATTAAACTTCATATCCTTAATTAAAAGTACCTTATGAATCGAAATAGTGGGAGATACCTCAATTGTGCCTCTACCAATGATCCTTAACTTTCCACTGTTCCCAAAAGAGACCATCCCTTCTCTTAGGTAGCTAATAGTGGTGAACTTGCTCACATCCCCGGTCATGTGTCTTGAGCATCCACTATCTACTATCCACAAGGTTGGGGCCTCCTTCACCTTTACCTAAATAACACGAAAAACACACTCTTTTGGTACCCATATTTTTGATCCATAAGCATCATTTAAAAATTTCTTAGGTACCCATGCCTTCTTTGTGGTTCCCCTAGCCCCTAGTCTCCTAGATGCACCAATCCTACCGGTAAGTGAGACGAATGCTACTTCCTTAGTTTTAGGCCTATAACCCAGTCCGGCCTTCTTATATACATCCCTTTGACTATTTATGATCATGTCTAGGTTACTTGATCCTACTTGGAATTTCCTAAGGGCCTTTGTGAGGTCATCTACTTGTTTCCTTAACTCCTTATTTTCATTTTCAATATGTGAAACATGTGAAGAGGTAGAGCTAGCATGCAAATCTTTAAGTTTAATAGCTTCTACTCTAAGCATGACAATTTCTTCCTTAAGATCCTTAATTCTACTTCTAGCCTTAGCTAAATCCATGTTCGTGCTAGAAATAATTTTCACTAAGGTAGAAGAGGGTAAGTGGTATACCTCACTTACCGAAGCTTCTGACTTTGATGATGATGAAGTGGAGGAGCTCTCATCTTCACTGCTTGAGCTTCGTTCATCGTCTGATGAGTCTGATTCATCTTGTGTCATAAGAGCGAAGTGAGAGACTTGCTCTTCTTCTTCCTCTGAGGATGAGGGATCGTCCCAAGTCGCCTTGAGGTTCGTGGCACTCTTTTCCTTTCCCTTTGACTTCTTCTTTTCACTCTTCTTCTTCTCTTCCTTCTTGTCCTCCCTTTTCTTCAACTAGGGACACTCGTTCTTCATATGTCCCTCTTGGTGACAGTTGTAGCATATTATCTCCTTGGCCTTACCCTTACCTTTGACCCCTTTCCTAGCATATGATTTGTTAGAAAAACTTTTAAATGCTTTACGAAATTTTCTTACCATAAAGGCCTCTTGGTCACTGTCCATAGAGGCACTTGACTCCTCTGAGTCCGAGGATGATGAGTAGATCACCTTCTTCTTCTTCTCCTTTCTCCTCTTCTTCTCCTTTTTTGCAACAAAAGCAATACCTTTCTCTTTTGCCGAAATGTTAGCTTGCTCGTGCAGTTTGAATTCACAAAATAGATCGTCTAATTTAACTAATGATAAGTCACTCGATACCTTGTAAGCATCAACCATGGATGCCCACAGGGTGGTTCTCGGGAAGGCTTGTAAGACATACCTGACGATATCCCGGTTTTCAATTTTCTCTCCAATTACGTGGAGCTCGTTGATCACTTCCTTTACCCTTCCATGCAGCTGACTGATGGTCTCGTTGCTCTTCATGGACAGGGATTGCAGTTGAGCAACTAGAAAGTCCTTCTTGGCTCTTCTGGACTCGTTGGACCCCTCGTTCAGTTCAACTAACTTGTCTCATAGTTCCTTGGCGCTCTTGAATGACCCCACCTTGTTCAGTTGCTCCTTTGAGAGCCCGCATTGCAGTGTGGTGGTGGCCTTTGCATTTGACTGCGCCCTTTTCATCACCTCCTTTGACCATGTTCTCATAGGTGTAGGGTCTCCTCTTTCATCGACGAGCGCCTCGAAGCCATCTGCAACACTTATCCAAGTTTCTATGTCATTCATAAGATAGTACTGCATTCTACCTTTCCAGTACGCGAAGTCGTTGCCGTCAATGGAGGTCGTGCGGTGGAGTATCCCTCTTGAAACGCCATTACAATTTGTTCTGGTTGATTGTTAGATCTTCCAAAATGCACTTCGCTCTGATACCAACTGAAGGATCGGTGTAGGCGTGCAGAGGGGGGGGGGTGAATGAACTTTTTCGTTGATCGTTTTGATCTCTACAAAGATGTTAGCGCAGCGGAAATAATATGTAAATGAAATAACAATGCTAACAACAAATGTTTTACTTGGTATCCACCCAGATGGGTGACTAATCCAAGGATCCACGCCGCGAGCACCACTTTTCACTATCGAAAAGTCTCCTTGAGGTGGAGAAACCTTTACAGCAAAATCTTCCTCTTTACAGATGCAGAAATATGATGGAGGAAGCAAAAAATCACTCTACAATTTGGCAGCACTTCGTTACTGTATGGAACTGTACATACACGTGTAACGAGGAGGTCCTTTTATAGGTGAAAAGGACAGATTCGCAGTCTGTCCAGTCTCGCACCAGTCGACTGCCCCGAGGGCAGTCGACTGGCCCGGCATTAAATGCCGTCCAACGGCTAGCCAACGACTAGCAAACAGCTAGCCAACGGCTAGTTTTGGGGTATACCAGTCGACTGCCCCATGGCCAGTCGACTGGTCCGAATGCGAACTTTCTGTGGGTTTTTGCAGTCGACTGCCTCCAGGCCAGTCGACTGCCCTGCCTCCCAGCTCAGCTCCAGCCACTCCAAACCTTCTCCTTCGCGTGTGCCTTCAGGTCTGCTCCCTTGGCTCGCCCTTTGAAGTCCTCTTCCTCTGGCTATCGTCCCTCGGATGCGCACGCAAGCCTTTCCTTGGCTTGCCTCCATGCCACCCTTCACGTGTGCCCTTTGAAGTCCACTTCCCGGCTTGCCCTTTGAGCTCTCCTCCCTCGGCTCTCGTCCCTCGGATAGGTCCACCAATTGTGATTCTCCAAGTCCTGCAAACTCAATCACACAAATCAAATACAACATAACACTCTAACTTTAAACCTATTCGCCCACACATCAATACCATGATCTTCCAATTATTTAAGAGCCGATTGCCTCAACATTAAGTACAAACTAGGTCCATCCTTGTATGGATATGGTCTCCAAATCAAGAGAATGCTCATGGTTGTCTGGTTAAAGGATTACCCTTGTCACATAAGACTCCTAGGGCATAGAACATTGAGAAAATCCCCTAAGGGAGATTAATCCATACATATATTCAATCAAACACATCAATCAAGTATATACTCAAGAAATCTAAGAATAACCTATTCATTGAAGCATTTTATCAAACTAGAACTATGCCAAATCATGTCATCAATCCAAGCACAAGAGCAATCCATAGAGTAATTTACATCAAATCCAGATCATAAATGCTCCCAAAACACTAGAACATAAGGAGACTACTTACTAGATATAGAGAGGGACCAATGACTCCAAGAAACAAGCATCCTAGATTCCAATCTATGAAACTAGAGAGGAGGAAAAATGAAATGCTTATCCTTCACAACAAAGAGTCTTCAGAATCAATCTAAGTCTCGGTGACGATAGAGAGCGTCGGAGATAGTCCACGAGCCACTGGAGATCGCCTAGAATGAACGGGGTGGCCAAGAGTAGTGCCTTCCCAAGGAGAAATTTCCTCCCGAAGAAAAGGGGAGGAGTTCCCCTTTTATAGCAGGGGTCGCACGACCCCTGCCCTGGTGAGGCATGAGCATGTTAGGTGGCACGACTCGACCGTGCTCCTGACTGCAAAAAGGGTAGCACAGGTCGTGCCACCCACGACCAGCCAAGCACGACCGCGCTAGGAGGCATGGCCTACCCTTGGTGATAGCACACGACCATGCTATGATGGTACGACCATGCCGTGTGAGGTCGCACGACCCTAGTCCCGCTCCAGCTCCAGTGATTGTCTTGCCATATTTTGTGTCCATTCTACTCTGAATCGGTTTTTGTCAATGACAACAAGAGAAGAGTAGATCTTAAAACTAAGGGAAGATAATGTGCTAATAAAATGCTAAGTAGGGGCATAATTACATAAATAAGAATAAGTAAAAACAAGTGAATGAACATTAAAATTCGGATAGAAATGTATTTATTCTATACTAATCAGGAGTACACATGGATTATCCATCTGAATGGTTTTTGAGAAAATTAAAGAATAATGTTCATAAGAAAGCATGAGTTGAGGGATCAATATATAATACTTATTTGGTTGAAAAAACATCTTCTTTTTGGTCATATTATTTTGCTCTAGTGATTATTTTGTTCGACATTAGAGCAACATTTTGAAAAGTCTCGACAAATTCAAATAAGATATGACACGGGGAATGCAAGAATTCATAGATCAAATGAGTCAACCACCATATGTTTTGACTCTTATAAGTCTCAGGATCCTTACGATACTAATCAGTAGCTAACTGAGAAGTGTATTAACTTTTAACTTTTTATTTTTTATTTATCACTCATGAAACATGCCAAATAGAACAATTAATATTCATATTAGAAGCATCTCTAATTGTATTATATTTTTTTAGGAACATGATAATAATTATTCTATATATCACCATCAGTAGATATCAAAACTAGCATTTGAGTAATTTTTATTAAACTTGTAAAAATACTATTTAGTTAACATTTTTTTATTATACTGTTGACCTTATTAGTTTAAAATCAATTTGTTGTTAGTTTAAATTCAATTTGTTAGTTATAATTCTGATGATGTATTATATTTTATACTGGATTGGATACTACAAGTTAGTTTTGGAGTGAGATTTGATGTGTTCACTAAGAGATTTTTATTATCGTTGGTAATGTAATTGGATTTATTAGATTTAGATATTTATTACTAAAATTTGAGATGTATTGAATATTCATTTTGTTGTATTAGATTTGATATGTTGTTAGATTGAATTTAATATATAATTGGATTGGATTTATTGTATTCTTTTTGTGAATGAGTTATGTGGATTGTATCGTTTGATATGGAGTTATGTTTGATATGTGAATGTGGTCTACAATGTGAATGTATTATGAAAATCATCGTTTGTGATGGTGTGTTGATAGATACTTTATATGTAAACAAGGAAAATATAAAAACAAGGTGTGGTTGAAATGTTCACGCTAATTAGTGATGGAATTTTAATTTACCATCGTTAACTAGCAATAGAATTTTAATTTTTCATTGCTAACTAATGAAAATTCTATTTCAAAATCTAGTGATAGTGTTGGTATAAGAAGCACCTGATCGAACTTGATTTTGATATTGGTAAAGGGCAAAGTTAAGTATTGCTTGTGATCTAATGTGTTATCTTGAGTGTGCAGGAAAGTCCTTATTTACTTAGGCACTAAGTCCTGACCGAGGGCTGGGAAATGAAGACTTGACCGAGGATTGGGCATGAAGACCTGGTGAGTGAAGCTTGGTACAAAGACCTGACCAAGTGTTCTGGAGGATTGGGTAGAAGACTTGGCCTAGTAAGGATGATGGACAAGAGTCGAGACGGGTCAAGGATCGGACGTTACGAGTTCCGGAGTCATCGGAGGTTGAGAAAAAATCCAACCAGGGGTTGACAATAGGTAAACTCTCTTGAGAGGAGTAGGTGAGTACACATTCCCTGGAAGAGGGAACAATAGGCATTGGTTCGACCTAAGGTTTCAATCGAAACCTAAAAGTTAGGACTGCTCGAGTTATCAAGAGCATGCATTCATATATCTTTTATTTTGCTTGTGCTAACTTTGTGGGTGCAGAAAAGCTAAACTAGAAGCTAGAAGAGAAACTCCAAGGGGCTGGATGGAGTCCAGTGCCTAGGAGCTAGGCACCCACAAACACCTAGTCGCCCAAGTCCCAAGTGCCCGAGAGTACTCAGGTGCCCGAGTCAATATAGGCGCTCGGGATGCCTCAACTCAGCCAAGGTTTGCCTGAAATGGCACACGCTGAGTGGACAATCCATGTCACCAATACAAGCACCTGGGTTGATACAGGCACCCGAGAGTGGATAGAACTTGAGGATCATGTTCGACGATCAATGGCCATGTTAGTGGATTGGGGGTGCCCGAGAGAGCTATACAGGCACCCATTGACCCTTTATGAGGTTATTCGAGTAGTGTACTCAAGAACAACACTTCTACGATTTCTTCTCTGTGTGCTATGCCCAATGCTACTCAATGTCATTGAAACACTACTCCGATGACAATGTTGCTTCTTCTTCTACATTTTTTATTCATCAGTATAACTTGTTTCTTTATTTTACTTAAACTCAATATTTGTATAATAATTCTGAATTATTAGTGGATTCTCTAAAATAAACAATCAAGGATCGTGGTTCTTGGAGTAGGAGCCATCACAAACTTTGAACAAAGTAAAAACAAACAGTGTTAGCATTGGTTGTTTTTCAAGTTTATTATTTCTGCTACGTACTCGTTTTCGAAATCGAATTTTTTTTCATGTGCGCTATTCACACCCTCTATCGCTCTTCTCGATCATACAGATTGAATTTTAATTTTTCGTCGCTACTTTAACGACGAATATTAACTTCTGTCGGTAAGTAGTGACGGAATCTATTAACGAATTTAGCGATAGAATTTTAATTCCATCGTAACTTAGCTACTGAATTTAACCATCTCCGTCGCTAATTTTAGCGACAAAATTAAATATTCCATCTCAAATCTTAGCGATGGAAGTTTAATATCCGTTGCTAAGTTTAGTGCTAGAAATTAACTTTTCTTAATAATTAACGACGAAAGGTTAAATTCTGTCGCTATACGACAACAATGATTGATTTTATACCGATAGAAACAATTGGTTGTCATTTTATATTGATGGAAATAATCAGTAGTTATTGCTTAATTAGCGATTGATTAGCAACGAATAATTTTTTTGGTAAAAGAATTTTTTCTTGTAGTGTAGAGTGGTCAAGGGATATATCTCCTTCATCTGTATATTTATTGGTCTTGGAAAATTTCTTTGCAGTCCTCATCTTTTATGATCTATTTACTCTTTAACCCATGCAAAAAAATAATAGAAGGATGAAATACTAAAGGTGGTTAGAAAATATGTGATCGAACTTTATTTAATTCATCCATTCTTTTATTTATTCTAAAGCAAGGATAGATAAAGAGATAAATGATCAATTCTTCGAGTCTAGTCTTTTCGTCCACCACACGTGGCCTGTCTGGACTACTCAAATAGTCCAACATAATAAGCTCAGTCGACCTAGTCAACCCACTAACAATGCTCATTTGCCTTAAATATTTGGTCGACATAATTGGGCTGATTGGTCCAATTGACTTAACTTTATCTAATCAAATAAGCTATTTGGGTTTTGTCACCATGAGATCAGGGGATCAAAACCTGACAAAGCTAGTGTATCCGGGCGAGTAGCCCCCATGATTTACCTTTCCGTGTTGGTCCTGGGAAGGATTGACGGGGGTGCTGGGGGCGAGTGATTCGCCTTTTGCCACCTTCATATTGTTTACTATTCTGGTTAAAACACCGTGAATGTTAAACTGGTGGTCAACAAGCCTGCTGATGCAAGCACGCTTCGAGGTTCATCAGCTAGAAGAAGGAGGTGGATGAGCCTAAAATAAGCTTCCAAGAGAGGGTTAGACTGACCAGGGGATAAGGTCCCGTGATCACTCTGACACTCAAGTTAAGATTTTCTCTAGGAGGAGAAGATGGAAGAAGAAATAAGTATATAGAGCAGTATGCTTATGCTGGAGCAAATTCTCTTTAGGGATGGAGAAAGTGACATTCGCATGGAGTGATATTTATACAGAGAGACGTGCCTCCATGCATGAAGACAACAATGCGACCTAATGCCTTACCGTGTTTCGAGACTGATGAGCATAGGATAGACATGTTTTATACTTTTATATAATGCTCATTCACTTTTTTTTCATGGTTCTAATCTCCATTATCGTACCCCTTCTTGTTATTTTATTAGCATGATTACTTTCATTCTGTTCGGAGATTAGCTCTTTCCTTGTTATCATTAACAGGATGCGATACGGAGTGAAAATGAAGCGGAAACAGAGCAAAATGGAAGATGGAGCAAGAAGCAAACTAGGGTCGTGTGATTCTACACGGCCGGGCCTTGCCATTTGACATGACTGTGGGAGCTCCGACAGTTGTCCACACGACATGGTTGTGCCAGCTTTGCCAAAAGGAGCACGACCGAGACACGCAGATCCACACAACCATACAACCTCCTCCCAGAAGTCAATACGGCCTGACTGTGCCACTTGACCACCCCATGGGCCAGCTGTGTAGATCTGCATGGTAGTGCTGCCTGAAAAGTAGGGGGTTGTTCCACTTCTAGTTCGGAGATTGTTTTTTCTCTCATTTGTGTTTTTAGGGAGCGATTTGGTGCAAAAAGGACACAAAAGGAGCAAGACGAGAGCTGAAGGACTTGACGAGACTAGGTCATGCCTCTGGGCATGGTCCTTATGGAGTCCACGACCGGGTCGTGCACCCCTGGCACAACCTATGCATCCTTTCAGACAAAGCCATACCCCCTAGCATGACGGTGCTGGCAGCCACGTCTAGGTCGTGCCCCCCTTTCCAGCCAGGTTCGTATTGGATGGCATGACCCCTTTGCTTGCCCATGCCAGCCTCACTGATTCTGGCACGACCCTGCCTGTTAGTCGTGGCCATGACCGGACTGTGCCAACCTTAGTGAAAGGGGCACGACCCTATGTTCAAGCATGACCAGGTCGTGCTAGGAGGCACGACCCGTGCCGCTTCTCATGCCCGCCCTCTATAAAAGGGTGCTCTTCTCCTTGGGAATGGATCTTGGGATCATTTTGTAGGGCCGGTGCCGTCGATAGAGGGGAGTGAATATCGACTTGAAAATTTTGTCATGAAACTCGTCGTTCATTCATTCATTCTAGTCAGAGAGTTAGTAGCACAGTGGAAAAATAAAGAGCGAAGAACACGACAGAAGACACGCGGGTTTTTACTTGGTTCCCAACCCCCCATGGTCAGTACGTCCAAGGCCTAATCACGGGTAGCGCCTGTCCACTAATGGTCTTCTTTTCGGACTTTCTGGAGGTGGAGAACCCCGTCTTACAGTGCAAGTTTACAACCAAATGAATAAGTAAATTAACTGCGTAAAATAAAAGCAAACCAAAATGAAACTTGACGATCCAGCCAATCTGAAAGTCCGAAGTGCAACGCACTTCCTCCTGGAGCCTCCTTGATCGTAGAGCATCGTCTCTAGCACTTTTTTTTTGATTAGAATGCTTAGAATGATGTTGTGAGTGTTGTTCTGAGTTGAGGGGTCGAAGCCCCTTTTATAGCTTCTTCTCGGGCGCCCTAGAGCCTTTGGGGCGCCCTAGAGCCTTTGGGGCGCCTCTATCCAGAATCGCGATCTTCGCAATGCTGATAAGTTAACCTGTCCTGGGTGCCCTAGACCATCCAGGGCACCTGTATTCATTCAGGCGCCTAGCCTTTAGGGCACCTGGAAGCATGAGGGCATCTGTATTCATTCAGGCACTTTGGATTCTTCTTCTAGGTGGCATTTTCCCTGTGTTTGCTCTTCTGTCATGCCTCCAACTCTAGGTACCTACAAGACAATCAAAGACAAGACAAATATGCAAATAATCTTAGCTTTAAAGATTGGTTTTGACTTTGGATTTCTCATGAAACCCTAGGTAGAACCGACGCCTAATGTTCCCTTCCCAGGGAATGTGCTCTCGCCTACTCCTCTCAGGAGAAGTTGCCAACCGGCTCCTCCGGCTGGACTTTTGCCCGATCTTCCAGATTAGGACTTTGGTGCCCAATCCACGACTAGGACTTATTGGCCAACCCTCGGTCAGGTCTTCGGTGCCCAGCCCTCGGCAAGGACTTAGTGCCCAATTCCTCGAACCAGGACTTCATGCCCAACTCTCGGTCAGGTCTTAGGTGCCCAACCCTCGGCCAGGACATATTGTCCAATTCCACGAACCCGGACTTCGTGCCCAACCCTCGGTCTAGTCATAGGTGCCCAGCCCTCGGCCAGGACTTCGTGCCCAATTCCTCGAACCAGGACTTCATGCCTAGGTTAACTAGGACTTTGCTTCACCTTGATAGAGACTTCTTTTTGCTAGTCATATTAATCCTGACTAGACTTCTCTTCTGCCAAACATCAAGTCCTATTTGGCTCACTCCTTGGTCTAACTAACCATCCCTGGGTTTTCTGCTAAACATCAGATCCTGTTTAGCTATCCCTTGTTCTAACTGATCAAACCTTAGTATATTAACCAGATTAAATCTTGGTTTGATCACCCTGCCAAACATCAGGTCCTGTTTGGCTTACCCTTGGTTTCCTTACCAACCCTGGGTTCTGGTTGACTCTGCCAATCATCAGATCCTGTTTGGCTAAACCTTTGTCAACCTGATCAATTCTGAGTTACCAAACATAAGGTCCTGTTTGGTTTAACCCTTGATCACTTTGACTAACCCTTACCTTGTCTAACACATATTGTTACTAACTAAAGTATATTGTTAAACATTAAAACACTTAGAGGAAGACATCATTGATGGATCTTGCACTAACAATCTCCCCCTTTTTGATGTTTGATAATATCTTAAGTTAGAATTGGACTTAAGGGTTAAATCTAGTTTTAATCGTTTGGGAGAAATCGAAAAAAAATCTAACTTCACCTCTTCTCTCCCCCTTTGTCATACATCAAAAACAATTATAAAAAAACTTGCGCCAATAATGAAAAGTTTCTTGAAAATTCCTCTACTCCTTTTAAAAGTACTTAGGATAATTGTTTTGAAAGCATAATTTTTGATAAAACATTTTGAAACTCTTCCCTTTTCTATTTGAAAAAACTAAGTACTTGTTTTGTAAAGTATTATTAAAAAAAACTAAGTACTTAATTTGCACAAATAATATGGAAAAATATGTTAAAAAATTAAACTTCCCTAAATCTGAGAACAATCCTAGGAATCTTGTTGACCACAAGAAAATTCTGTTGGATCGAGTAAACACGATAGAGGGGGGGGGTGAATATCGTGAAAACGTTTCGGATTAAAAAGAGAAAGTACGCAGCGGAATTTAAATCAAATACACACACACAGAACTCAAGTGATTTTACTTGGTTCGGAGTCGCGGTCGACTCCTACTCCAAGGCCCACGGTCCTTTACCGTTTACTGCGGGCAATTCTATAGTAGCGCAAAAAGTTTACAGAAATTGTTACAATATTAGTGCAGTAAATAATCAAATGTATTCTTCATTACCGACGCCTGGTGTGGATCATTCTTCGGAGCAGAGGGTCGTCGTCGGTGCTAGAATGTCGAGAACGGAGTTTGCCGGAGCAGAGAGCTTGAACGAAGAGCTTGGAAGCGTTGGAAAAAGTGATGTCGAAGCCTTAGGGGTCGAGCCCCTTTTATACTGATCCTGGGGGCGCCCTGGACGCTGGGGGCGCCTGACACGTGCCTTCGGATCCGAGAACCCTCATCCGCAGCTCGGTCAGCGCTTATCCCTCCAGAATCGGCCTCGGAGCTGATGGGGGCGCCCGAGACACTAGGGGCGCCCTCCTTGACTTAGTCCGCTGGCTTCATATTACTTTGCTTTGATTCCTTTGACCATGGGCGCTCGGGGCCTCCGGGGCGCCCTGCTTGATGCTGTTTCGAAGCAATTCCTGCTTCTTTGTTTTGCCTTAACCTTGGGGGCGCCCGGGACCTCCAGGGCGCCCTGCCCAGCTATCTGCCCCTCTCCTTTGGGGCGTTCTGAGCTACAGAAACACATTCCTTTGGTCCTGCATTCAAGGTTAGTTCCAAAATAGCAAAGCAAGAGTATTAGATAATTTTTTACAGCCGTAACTATCTTGGTTCTGACATCAGGTCTCCCAAATGGAACCCTTGGTCGAACCGACGCCTACTGTTCCCTCGACGGGGAATGCGTCCTCACCTACTCCTCTCAGGAGAGTTTACCTTTTGCCAACCGGCTCCTCCGGTTGGACTTTTGTCCAGCAGTCCATCGCCAGGTGCCTAGCAGTCCTTCGCCAGGTGTTCGGTACCAAGCAGTCCTTCGCCAGGTGCCCAGCAGTCCTTCGCTAGGTCTTTGACTCCTAGCAGCTCTTCACCAGGTGCCCAGCATCCCTTCGCTAGGTCTTAGGGTTTCGATGCCTAGCAGCCCTTCGCTAGGTGCCCAGCAGTCCTTCGCCAGGACTTCTTTCTACACACTTAGTGAACATATTAGAACAAAATAACATCTTAACTTTTGAACCCTTTGCCATTATCAAAACCCAGGTTTGGCTTAGGTGCTGCCTGCACCAACAATCTCTCCCTTTTTGATTTATGACAACCAGGTTCAAAAAGTTAAGTTTAAACAAGAAACAGGTAAAGTGCCAAATTAGTTTCCTCCCCTGGAAGGAATCTCCCCTTAGATTTTTCAAAGGTTCGCGGGGTTTGAAAAAGTTTCTAAGTCTACAAGGAAATGATTTTTCAATACTTTGAACATTTTTCAAAAAGGTTTAAGTTTAGAAAATATTTTCCAAAAAATATTTTGGGTTGAGTACTTGGAAAATTTACACTTAGAGAATTTACACTAAGAAAATTTTCAAGTAAATACTTAGTTTTTACACTTTAGAAAATTTTCTAATTTTATTCTGAAGTTTTAATACTTAGAAAATCTGAAAAAGTTTCTACCTTCTTTTGAGTTGTGACAAATTTTTAACTTCTTTAGCACTTTAGAAAGTTTTTAAGGAAATTTTGAAATTAATACTTAGAAACTTTTCTATTAGAGAAATTTAAATTAAGTACTTAGAGGATGTTTGAAAATAGCTCAAGTCAAGTACTTAGAAGATTTTTTAAAGATAATTTAAAAAAGTTTAAGCCAAGTACTTGGAAATAATTTTGAGAATAATTTAAGTCAAGTACTTGGAAGATTTTGAAAATAATTTTTGACTAACAAAAATAATTTTTGACAAAAAAATAACAGACTTGAGGCATTTTACTTTTTGAAAAAGGAGATAAAGTTTTTGAAATTTGAAAAAAAAATTTAAAACCTTCTCTTCTCTCCTTACCAATCTTTCCCCCTTTGCCATATATAAAAAAAAACAATATAGCAAAAAAAACATGCTTAGCAATAGAAGTAAGGTGCTATACTGAACCAATTTAAGGTATAAACTGGACCAAATCAATTTGAATTATATCTTTCGGGTTCTGTCTAACCCAATTAGCTACTTGCCAACTATTATAAACAGTAGCTTTCGCTAGGGTTAGTCAAGTTAAGTGTCTGTTTAAGTTAGATTTTCTAAGCTTAACAGTTAACCTGATTGCTTTTTAATTTGTATTTACTGCCCCAATTACTGCAGATGCACTGACTTAAAGCATCTTGAATTAAGGCAAAGACCTAAGCATCTCAACCAATTCTAGATTATCAATCAAAAGTACCCTATGGTGCTTGTGAGATGCTGGCTTCTAGATCTATAGGTGCATGCAGTTCTAGGGTTAGGGCCTAAGCTAAGTCCATTTGCGAAAAAGCCCTAGTTTTGAAGGGGGTAATTTTTCTTAAGAAAAACTAAGTCGAAAAAAATCATTTTAAAAACGCACAAAGAAAATGATTTTTCAAATTAAGTAGGAACTGATTAGTAATAAAATAGTTTTTTTTAAAAAATAGAAGTAGAGCAAGCCTATTCTACCAAGCATAACCCTAACTGCCTTCTTAGTGAGCTGAACTCAGACTCAGGTAGGGGTTTGGTGAATATGTTAGCTAAGTTAGATTTAGAGTCTACATGCTTAAGGACTATCTCACCCCTGGCTATGTGATCTCTTACGAAGTGGTGTTTAACTTCTGTGTGTTTAGTTCTGGAGTGTTGGATTGGGTTTTTAGTTAGATTAATTGAGCTTATATTATCAATGTATACCTGAGTTTGAGTGTAGTTGAGCTAGAAGTCTTTAAGAGTGTGCATCATCCATAAGAGTTGTGCTACACACTCTCCTAAAGCAACATACTCAGCTTCAGTTGTGGATAGAGCTACACAGTATTGCTTTCTGCTGCACCAACTTACTAGACTATTTCCTAAAAGTTGGCAGCTTCCACTTGTACTCTTTCTATCTAGTTTACAACCAGCATAGTCAGAATCCGAGTATCCTGACAAGTCAAAAGTTGAGGTCCTAGGATACCAAATCCCTACATTTAGGGTGCCCTTAATGTATCTGAGTATTCTTTTTAGGGTTGCTAAGTGTGTTTCCTTAGCACAAGTTTGGTATCTAGCACACATTCCTACAGCAAAAAAGATATTGGGTCTGCTGGCTGTAAGTTAATGTAGACTACCAATCATACTTCTATAAAGTTTAAGGTCTACTGGTTTACCATCAGGGTCACTATCTATTTTTACATTTGTGGCCATAGGGGTACTTATGCTTTTGGAGTTATCCATTTTGAATTTCTTTATTAACTCCTTAGCATATTTGGATTGATGGACATAATTTCCATCCCTAGTTTGCTTGATTTGTAACCCTAGAAAGAAGTTGAGCTCACCAACTAAGCTTATTTCGAATTCATTTTCCATTATTTTAACAAATTCTTTTAGGAAGTTTGAGTTGGTGGATCTAAAAATTATATCGTCAACGTAGATTTGTGCAAGAAAGATGTCTTTTTCTAAGGTCTTAATAAATAGGGTTGAGTCAATTTATCCCTGGTTAAATTCCTTAGAAATGAGGTAGGTTGATAGACGTTCATACCATGCCCTAGGTGCTTGTTTTAGTCCATATAGTGCTTTAGTGAGTTTGTAAACATGGTCAGGTCTTTCTAAGTCCTCAAAACTGGGGGGTTGTCCTACATAGACTTCTTCCTTAATAAATCTATTTAGAAAAGTTGACTTTACATCCATTTGGTAGAGTTTAAATCCTTTATGGGATGCAAAGGCTAACAACATCCTAATGGACTCAAGTCTAGCTACTGGGCATAGGTTTCGTTATAATCTAACCCTTCTACTTAACTGAACCCTTTGGCTACTAAGCGGGCTTTGATTCTCACTATTTCTCTTTGATCATTTAGCTTATTCCTAAAAACCCACTTAGTATCAATAATGGATTTGCCCTCAGGTTTAGGTACTAGTTCCCAGACTTGGTTCCTCTCAAACTGGGCTAACTCTTATTGCATTGCTATGATCCAATCAGGATCAAGTAAGGCTTCTTCTATTGTCTTAGGTTGAATTTTTGAAATCAGTGCAATCTGACTAAGGTTTCTATAGGAGGACCTAGTTTTGACTCCTAAGGTTGGTGTTGGAACCGGGTGCATGTTGACATGGATACGGGTTCGTAATTTTAAAGTTTAATTACGTGCAGCGGAAGGTTTAGCATAAATAATTTCTTAAATTATTTTAACCACGTATCTAGCATGCAACCTTAAGTTGTGGAGACATGATCATAAATTAAAATTTTGAAGAAAAGTAAACTAATTTACTTTGTACCTCGCGCAACTCGAAGAAAGGGACGAGATTCAACCGTAACGTCCCTTGGAAGCTCCGCCTCTATTCGCGTCCACGCCGAGTTCTCTTCGGGATGACTTTGCAAAGCCACGAGTTTCGTGCCGACAAGAACTACTAGATTCTCCAAAGGCACGACAAGAATATCAAGAGAGAAAGATGGAAGACTAACCACCAAGTAACGAAATCAAGATTCCGGGGGAAGGAAGGAGTTGCGACCCGCTTCTTCTTCTTCTTTGGCACCTTCTTGGTGGAGGAGGCTCACGGCAACCCTAGGCGGTGCGCCGGCCCTAGGGGAGGAGAGAGGGCGCCGACCCTAGAGAGAGAGAGGGCGCCGGCCCTAGAGAGAGAGAGGGAGAGAATAAGAGAGAGAGAGAGCTTGCTACTTAATCTCTTTTTTGGAATTCAAAGCCTTGCCTTGGTTCCTTTATATAGTAGCCTCTCCTTTGCCAAGTCTCCCCTTTAACGGAATAATTTTTCATAAGAAATTTATCTTATAAATTTTCCTTTGAATTATTCCGTTATGCCTTGTTTTATTATAACTAAATTTATAATAAAACAAACACATCTCCCCCTTTTTTATGGAATAAATTTTCACAAGAAATTTATTATATAAATTTTTCTTATCATGGAAAAATCAATTCATAATTGATTTTATAAAATAAAATAAACCAATCCAAGGTTTATTTTAATTTCCATGAAAATAAATCTCTATATATAAATTTCTTTATATAAATTTCTTTATATAAATTTATTTATCCATAATTTTATAAAATAAATCGCGCTTGATTTATTTTATAATTTAAACCAAATAAATTGGTTTCCCTCCTTGTGGTGGCCGGCCAAACCAAAGAGGGTGGGGACCCTCTTTGGCCGGCCAAACCAAGCCGCCTCCTCACGAATTAAACTCATTTAATTCGTCCAATAAGCCTTCAAAAGACTTAGCCATTTTAAGCTTCCGGTGCGCCTCTGATAAATTCAGATTCGACTTATTTCTCTTGATCGGAAAATCCAATTTTCAACTCGTTTTAAATCCCTCGGATTACTGGTAGTGCGTGTGACTAAATAGGCTTTTGATTTATGTTGGCCGTCTATAATCAACCAATTATAGAACGATCATGAGTGGCACCTAGTAGTACATCATGACCCCCAATTAATCGAAAGATCAACGGTTGACCTCAGAAATAATTCTGAAACCCTTCAGCAGCTATAATGAGTCGTGCCTCATTCCTTTCACCATCTTATACCCACTTGGTTCAGGACACGGTCTATGTGTGTCAGTCCCCACTAGGTTGACTACGTCACACCTAGCCCAAGTAATGTCTTTCTCGTCCAACGGATTCTAATTACTCTCATGTTTCCTAGAGATTCATACTCGGAACATGTTATGCTCTGGCCAGAGGCTTCGAGTAACAATCCGACGATAGACCTTGGGTATACATCTCCTCGCAAGGAGTGGTGAATCCTTTGTAGGCTGTTCAAACATCTTCGGGCACTTCGGCTTATACCCAACCATCCTGGGTCCACACCTCCTTAGAGATGCTTGCTTAAGATGTCAAAGTATAAGTCTCCATGACCAAGATGACTTGAACACCACAAGTCAAAGGAACATCGCACTTAAGCTGCAGTAAGAACTTTCATTGACATATCTATATGTAGATTACCATATGAAATCTTACAGCTAGTCACTCTAATGAACTAGTTCCCTTAACTAGCATCCATGTTTATCTCCGGACATCCCAATGTCACCAGCCAGTGAGAATCAGCTGATTAGAGAATAACCCATGCTAGTCTCAACAGAATTGATAGTGTCCGTATTTATCAATTCATCGACTAGGGACAATTTCAATACTTCACAATTGCACATGTAGAGATAATCACTAGTTGTGAATTCATCACAAATTCTCTCATGCTGTGAATCGTATTGCGGACATTCAGTAAATGAGTTTAAGATCTCAATCAAATACACAAATATGTATACTCAAATAGTGAATATTCATTTATTAAAATAAATAATTACAACCATAAGGCGATTGCCTTAGGACACTTCTCTCACAATACTAACAGTTGGATCACCCACAATTTGATCAGTTGGGTGACTGAGTCTGGGTTTCTTAGTTTTTCTAGAACTTGGTTCAGCCTCAGGTCCGGCCAGTCGGTTTGGTTCAAGGTTTGGTTCAACTACTTGGGTTGGTTCAATTATTGGTTCAATTGACTCAATAGTTGGTTCAATAGTTAGTTCGTTTAGGGGTTCAAATAATTGTTCAACAGTTTGTTCATTATCTTCGTGATCAATATTTGATGAATTTAGATCTGGATTATCAGATTTTGAATTAATTTCTTCATCAAATATTAGATTTGTTGTTTCTTTAATTTTCTTAGTTTGTTTGTTGTAAACTCTATAGGCTCTACTTGTTGTTGAATATCCTAAGAAGATGCTTGGGGTTGACTTAGACTGGAATTTACCTAGATAGCCCTTGGTGTTTAGGATATGGACTTTGCACCCAAAGACCCTTAGGTAATGTAGGTTTGGAAGTCTATGGTAGTATAATTCATAGGGTGTTTTATTAAGTCGTTTGTTAATTAGGACCCTATTTTGGATGTATCAAGCCGTACTAATTGCTTCTGCCCAAAATTGATTAGCTAGGTTGAATTCATTGAGCATAGCCCTAGCGGCTTCCTTTAGGGTTCTATTTTTCCGTTCAACTATCCCATTTTGCTGGGGGGTTCTAGAACATAAAAATTTGTGTATATACCCGTTTATCTTACAAAACTCCTCGAATCGTTGATTTTCAGATTCTCCCCTGTGATCACTCCTAAGTCTTCTGATTTTGGTATCGTTTTGATTTTCAATTAACATACAAAAATCACAAAATAAGTTTAGGGTTTCATCTTTGGTTTTTAGGAACCTAACCCAGGTAAACCTAGAGTAATCATCAACAATTACTAAGCAGTACCGGTTTCCACTTAGTGACTTGGCTCCATGTGAATCAAATAGGTCAAGGTGCAAGAGCTCAAGTGTGGTTTGAGTTAGATCTGATTGAATTAGTTTATGTTTAGACCTGATTTGTTTACCTTGATTGCATGATTCATATATTAAGTTTTCATGGTTCTTAATTTTAGGTATACCTCTAATTAGGCCAAGTTGGGTGATTTTTGAAATTAATCTCAGATTAGTGTGACCTAATCTTCTATGCCTGAGGGTTGATTCTTCTAACTGAGTTAACATGCATTTAGGTACTAAGGGTAGATTTATAGTGTAAACATTATTTTTCCTAGAGCCCTTAAGCATGATTTCTGAGTCTTGCAAGTTTATAATCAGGCAGTTAGAGTTGGTAAAGGTAACTACATAGTCAGTATCACACAATTGACTTATGCTAAGCAAATTAAATTTAAAATCTTCAACCAAAAGCATCTTTTTAATAACAAAGTCAGATTTGAGTTCAATGTTACTTGACCCAATCACTTTGAGTGTAACATTATTGCCAAATGTTACTGAGCTTAGGTTCTTGAACTTGAGTTTGGTGAATTTCAATTTATCCCCAGTCATGTGTCTGGAGCAACCGCTATCCAACATCCATTGGTCCAAATCTTTATGTTCCTACACATAAAGAGCTTGTTGATTTGGATCCAATTAGAATCAAGGATAGACTAAATTGATTTTCACAACCTAGTCTGTCTCACCCAATCTAGAGTTATCAATCACGTTAACCTTATGGGTTTTTGTGAGACAGGTTTTAGTAGAAGGATTTATTTTGAAAAGACCATGATTAATTTTGAAAAATTAAATTAATTTTGAAAATAATTGGTTTTGAATTTATTTTGAAAAAGAGTGTTTGAATCTACGATTAATTGAAAATTTATGTTAGATTCAAATTTGACAAAGAATAAATTGAATTTGAATTTCAAAAATTGGCTTCCAAGTCTTGGCGAGGCACTAGGCCTTCTTTGGCTGTAGCCTTATTGGATTATCAACCCTTTCCTTGACAATGCCTTTTAATGAAATTTCATTTTCAAAATTATTTTTTGAAAAATTTTGGTCTAACTAGTTTGGGTCTTGGATCGGTAGCTTGGGCTAGTTTCACTAGTCTAAAGAGCCCAAGTAGTGTATACTTGACCTTATTAGAAAAGGCTTCCCTAACGTACTATCATCTCACCGCCACCCAATACTATGTTATTCGGTTTCAGTTAATTAGTTTAGTCCTTAGTCTAACCAGTCCTAGGTCTAAGCATGGTAAATTGCAGAAAATAAATAGACAAGCAATCATGCAATTTAAAACAAGAAAAGAGATTCATTTAACTATAAAAATGGTTTTTTGGTTGGCTCCCCCTGGACTAAAGCCACGATAATGGTTCGACAAGATGTTAATCTTGTCCTTGGGAATCCAATACTGATTTAGTCTAGCTTGGTTGTTCAGGCATAGTTTGGGTTCCCATGTCTGAACTTTGGGTCTAGACTGATTCAGTACAGCATAATATGATCTTTGTCTAGCCTTGGTTCGATAGCCTAACCCGGATCGATTTAGAACCGACTTCTATTTTCCAAGGATCATATCAAGACCCTTGGGACCAGAAGTGAATCGTTCCAAAGCTGCTCTATGGTCCTTCACTTGAGTTTTCAAGGAGGAGTTCTCTTTCTCAAGTTATTCAACTTGAGTAGAGGTTCCTTCTTGAACCTTCTCAGTTAAGGATCTAGAGTCAGCTCCCTCTTTCAGGAGTTTTACTTCCTGTCGGAGGGACTCGACTCAGATTTTGGCTTTCGCCAAGTCGCGAGATAGATAGGCAATTAATTCGGATAATTGAATTCTAGAAAATCCACTTACAATGATTTTGTCGTCCTCTGAAAACGTGAGCTTTCCGTCGTCCGGCTCCGATTCTGATTCGGTCTTGATTTCTTTCGAAGCAGTCAAGGCGAGCAGGTTCGACTATGGGGCCTCTTCTTCTTCTTCAGAGGAAGACTCGTCCCACGTTGCTTGAAGGGCTTTCTTCCTTCTTGTCTTATTTATCTCCTTCAGATTGGGGCATTCCGTCTTGTAGTGACCTTTCTTTTTGCACTCGTAGCAGGTCACATTTGGTTTGGTCTTGTCATTTGAAGGTTCAGTTAGCTCTTCCTCTCTTCGGCTGGCTTTCCTTCTGTTGGTCTGGTTTTTCAGCTCCTTGTAGTAGTCCCGGGCTAGCCGAACCAGCTTGGGTCGATTTCCTTCGCTGTCTTCTGAGTCTGAGTCTGAGTCTGAGTCAGACTCGGGTGTAGGTTGAGGCTTCTTCTTGGTCATCTTTCCAGTTTTACCTGCAACAACAGCAATGCCTTTCTCGGCCAGGGTGCAGTTAGTTTGCTCATATAATTCAAGTTCAGAAAACAACTCATCTAATTTAATTTTAGACAAATCCCTTGAAACTTTGTACGCATCTACCATAGATGCCCACAAAGTGTTTCTCGGGAAAGCGTTAAGGGTATACCTGATCAAGTCACAGTTTTCTACCATGTGACCAATTGAATGTAGACCGTTCATCATCTCCTGGATTCTGGCGTGGAGCTGGGCTGCAGATTCACTGTTGTTCATCTTGATTATGTAAAGCTTGTTTAGCAGTAGGTCTCTCTTGCTGATTCGGGTGTCAGAGGTTCCTTCATGCAACTCAATTAACTTACCCTAGAGTTCCTTTGCACTGTTGAATGGTCCCACCCGGTTCAGCTCTTCTTTGGTTAGGCCGCATTGGAGTGTTTGCGTCGCTTTAGCATCGGCCTCGATCTTTCTTTTTAGTTCGGTATCCCATTCGGTGTAAGATTGTAGCACTCCTTCAGCGTTTTTCGGGATTTCTAGTCCAGATTGAATAATTATCCACATGTCCACCTGAGTTTTCAGATGGACTTCCATCCGACTCTTCCAGTAGGAGAAATCCTCCCCATTGAAGAGTGGTGGTCTGGTTGTACTGAACCCTTCTTGCATGACCATTTAGATGTTCTGAAAAATTAACAAAAAAACTGTCCCAAGACTTGGTCTTGGATTAGCAGTGCGGGAAGAAGATATATATATAAAAAATTATCGAGTGGTGTTGCACCAACCTCGATTATCGATAAAAATTCGATCGAAAAAAGAAATTAAAAATTTCGAAGACAAATCCAAAAAAACTCTCAAATTGGTGGTTGCACTAAATTTGAGCTTCCCCGCTCTGATACCATTTGTTGGATCGAGTAAACACGATAGAGGGGGGGGGGGTTGAATATCGTGAAAATGTTTCGGATTAAAAAAGAAAGTACGCAGTGGAATTTAAATCAAACACACACACACAGAACTCAAGTGGTTTTACTTGGTTCGGAGTCGCGGTCGGCTCCTACTCCAAGGCCCACGGTCCTTGACCGTTTACTACGGGCAATTCCATAGTAGCACAAAAAGTTTACAAAAATTGTTACAATATTAGTGCAGTAAATAAACAAATGTATTCTTCGTTATCGACGCCCGGTGTGGATCGTTCTTCGGAGCAGAGGGTCGTCGTCGGCGCTAGAATGTCGAGAATGGAGTTTGCCGGAGTAGAGCGCTTGAACGAAGAGCTTGGAAGCGTTGGAAAAAGTGATGTCGAAGCCTTAGGGGTCGAGCCGCTTTTATATTAATCCTGGGGGCGCCTGACACATGCCTTCGGATCCGAGAACCCTCATCCATAGCTCGGTCAGCACTTATCCCTCCAGAATCGGCCTCGGAGCTGACGGGGGCGCCCGGGACATTGGTGGCACCCTCCCTGACTTGGTCTGCTGGCTTCATATTACTTTGCTTCGATTTCATTGACCTTGGGCGCCCGGGGCCTCCGGGGCGCCCTGCTTGATGCTGCTTCGAAGCAATTCCTGCTTCTTTGTTTTGCCTTAACCTTGGGGGCGCCCGGGACCACTAGGGCGCCCTGCCCAGCTATCTGCCCCTCTCCTTTGGGGCGTTCTGAGCTACAGAAACACATTCCTTCAGTCCTGCATTCAAGGTTAGTTCCAAAACAGCAAAGCAAGAGTATTAGATAATTTTTTACAGCCGTAGCTATCTTGGTTCTGACTTTGGGTCTCCCAAATGGAACCCTAGGTCGAACCGACGCCTACTATTCCCTCGACGGGGAACGCGTCCTCACCTACTCCTCTCAGGAGAGTTTACCTTTTGCCAACCGGCTCCTCCGGTTGGACTTTTGTCCAGAAGTCCTTCGCCAGGTGCCTAGCAGTCCTTCGCTAGGTCTTCGGTACCAAGCAGTCCTTCGCCAGGTGCCCAGCAGTCCTTCGCTAGGTCTTAGACTCCTAGCAGCCCTTCGCCAGGTCTTAGGGTTTCGATGCCTAGAAGCCCTTCGCTAGGTGCCCAGCAGTCCTTCGCTATGCCTTCTTTCTGCACACTCAGTGAACATATTAGAACAAAATAACATCTTAACTTTTGAACCCTTTGTCATTATCAAAACCCAGGTTCGACTTAGGTGCTGCCTGCACCAACAAATTCCTATGTGTCTTAGGGATTTTTCCTTAAATCAATATTTTTAATAAAATTTAGTTTTGAAAATATAATAATTTTCTTGACTTGGTTTCTTTTTTAGTCTAACACAATCCTAGGAATCATTGTTAACTACAAGAAAATTTGCCTAAGTGTCCTGGAAAATGTTCCAAACTCAAGATGAGATGAAAATATATTTTTTTAAACTTTGTTCAATAGATTTTTATAAAATATTTTTAAAGACAGAGAATATTATAAAAAATGGTTTTGAAAAGATATTGTTCTGAAAAGAGAGTATTATGTTTTCAAGAAGATATTGAAAATATAGTGTATAAAAACATAATATTTTGAAAATTTTAATAGTTCTTTTAATATGACCTCCCCCTAAACATGACACAGTCGTAGGAAGCATGTTGACTACAAGTGATCTTCTCTGAGTCATAGGGTTTGATTCAAATGAAAAGAATTATCTAATAATTTTTTAGAAAAAAACAGTAGAAAGTAGAATCAATTTCTTTTAAGTAGTGTTAGATGTGTATAACTAAAAGACTTGCTCTTTTTATATATATGATCATCTACTTTTTGAAAAGAGAATCACAACAACACAGATGCGTGTTGGTGCAGGAAGCACCTAAGTCAAACCTGGGTTTTGATAATGGCAAAGGGTTCAGAAGTTAAGGTGTAAATGTGATCTAACATGCTTACTGAGTGTGCAGGAAAAGTCCTAGGTACACTAGGTAAGAGGTCATAGCAAAGGGCTGGGCAAAGAAGTCCTGGTCGAGGACTGGGCAAGAAGACTTGACCAGAAGTTGGGCAAAGAAGTCCTGGACGAGGACTGGGTAAGAAGTTCTGGCAATGGGCTGGGCACCGAAGACCTGACAGGAAGTTGGGCAAGAAGACCTGACCGGAAGTTGGGTACGAAGACCTGGTCAGGTGGATTGGGCAAAAGTCCAACCGGAGGAGCCGGTTGGCAAAAGGTAAACTCTCTTGAGAGGAGTAGGTGAGGACACATTCCCCGTCGAGGGAACAGTAGGCGTCGGTTCGACCTAGGGTTCCATTTGGGAGACCCAAAGTCAGAACCAAGATAGCTACGGCTGTAACTAATGACTAACACATTTGCTTGTTGTGTTTTGGAACTAACCTTAGTTGCAGGATCGAATGACTGGTCTTTTGCAAGTGAGGTGCCTCATTGGGGCTAGGCGCCCGGATGGACACGGGTGCCCATATGGATACAGGCGCCCTAGTGTGAAGGAAAACACCAAACCACAGTCGCGAAGCCTCTGGACCAAGGTAGTTCAGGCGCTCGTGAGGTCATGGGCGCCCCCATCAGCTCAGGCGCCGATGTGGAGATGGATAAGCGCTGACCGAGCCTACGGATAAGGGTTCACGCAGGGAAGGCTACGTGTTAGGCGCCCCCATCGTCACAGGCGCCCGTATGGGTGCTATAAAAGGGGGTTCACCCCCAAGGCTTCGACATCAATTGCTCTCAACGCTCCAAACCTTTTCGTTCAAGCGCTACGCTTCGGCAAACTCTGACTTCGAGATTCCAGTGCTGACGATGACCCTCTGCTCCGAAATTCGATCCACCTCGGGTGTCGGTAACGAAAAGTGTTGCAAGTTTAATTTTCTGATCTACTTCTGTACTTAATTTGTAAAACTCTTATTACGATTATAGAATTGCCCAAAGTAAACGGTCAAGGACCATGGGCCTTAGAGTAGGAGCTGACCACGACTCCAAACCAAGTAAAATTGACTTGTGTTCGCGTGTGCTCTGTTGTTTTCCGCTGTGTATATTCTTTAACTTTTCGAAAAATTTTATAACGATATTCACCCCCCTCTATCGTTTTCTCCAATCCAACAAGTGGTATCAGAGCGGGTGGCTCAAATTTGGTGCTACCACCAATTTGAGAGTATTTTTCAGATTTTACGAAATTATTTTAAATTTTTTCTTCAAATTTTTCTTGTTAATCGAGGTTGGTGTAACACCACTCGATTGTTTTTCGTTTCTATTAATTTTCTTCCGCACTACTAATCCAAGACCAAGTCTTGGAATAAGTTTTCTCTATTTTTCTTATTTTTTAGAAATTATTATAGCCATGCAAGAGGGTTTCAGCATAGCCAGACTACCGCTCTTCAGTGGAGAAGATTTTTCCTACTGGAAAAGCCGGATGGAAGTCCACCTGAAAACTCAGGTGGATATGTGGATAATAATCCAATCTTGCCTCGAAATCCCAAGAACACAGAAGGAGTGGCACAACACTACTCTGAATGGGACACCTCGCTGAAGAAAAAGATTGAGGCTGATGCAAAGGCAACCCAGACTTTGCAGTGCGGATTGACCAAGGAAGAGCTGAACTGGGTGGGTCCCTTCTACAGTGCCAAAGAACTTTGGAGCAAGCTGATTGAGCTGCACGAAGGAACCTCCGACACCAGAATCAGCAAAAGGGATCTATTGCTGAACAGACTCTACACAATAAAGATGAATGAGGGCGAATCAGCAGCACAGCTCCACGCCAGAATCCAGGAGCTGATGAACGGCTTGCACACAATCGGTCACAAGTTAGAGAACCGTGATCTAATCAGGTATACCTTAAATGCATTCCCAAGAAATACTCTGTGGGCATCAATGGTAGATGCTTACCAGGTTTCTAGGGATCTTTCAAAAATTAAATTAGATGAACTTTTTTCAGAATTAGAATTACACGAACAACCTAACTCCACTATGGCCGAGAAAAGTATTGCTTTTCTTGCAGGTAAACCCCAAGGAAAAGTCACCAAGAAAAAGCCTCAACCAGCACCCGAGTTTGACTTAGACACAGACTCAGAAGATAGTGAAGGGGATCGACCCAAGTTACTGCGGCTAGATCGGGACTACTACAAGGAGCTGAAGCATTAAACCAACAGAAGGAAAGCAAGCCGACGAAAGGAAGATCCTGTCGAACCTTCAACTTCAAAAACCAAAACAAATGTCACCTGCTACGAATGCAACAAGAAGGGTCATTACAAATCAAAGTGCCCTAATATGAAGGAAGCTAAGAAGACTAGAAGGAAGAAGACTCTTCAAGCCACATGGGATGAATCTTCCTCCTCCGAAGAAGAAGAGGCCCCACAGTCAAATCTTCTAGCCTTAACTGCTTCGGAAGACATCGACACTGGATCAGAATCGGAGCCAGACAACGGAAGGCTCAAAATCGGAAAACGGCCAAATAATGGTAAGAGGTTATTCCGAAATTGAATTATCGAAATTAATAGCTTACTTATCTCGTAACTTGGCGAAAGCCAAAATCCGGGTCGAGTCCCTCCGACAGGAAGTAAAACTCCTGAAAGAGGAAGCTGACTCTAGATCCTTGACTGAGAAGGTTCAAGAAGGAACCTCTACTCAAGTTGAAAAGCTTGAGAAAGAGAACTCCTCTTTGAAAACTCAAGTCAAGGAGCTCAAAGTGCCTTTAGAATGATTTGGATTCCAAAGGTCTTGACATGATCCTTGGAAAATAGAAGTCCATTCTTGATCGATCTGGGTTAGGGTATCGAACCAAGTCGAGACAACGGTCATATTACGCTGTATTGAACCAACCTAGAGCCAAAGTTCAAGCATGGGTTCCCAAGCTTTGCTTGAACAACCAAGCTGGACCAAACCAGTATTGGATCCCCAAGGACAAGATTCACATCTTACCTAATCATTATCGTGGCTTTAGTCCAGGGGGAGCCAATATACAAATAATTTTCATAATTAGATAATTTTTTTTGCTTAATTCCCTAATTTTAATTGCATGCTTGATTGTTTATTTCTTTCTGCAAATTATTATGTTTAGATCTAGGACTGGTTAGACTAAGGACTAAAAGGATTTAATTGAAATTTGAACAACATAGTATTGGGTGGAGGTGAGATGATAGTACGTTAGGGAAGCCATTTTGGTGGAACTAGCAGAAGTTACCGATCCAAGACCCAAACTAGTTAGACCAAAATCTTTCAAGAAGTAACTTGAAGATGAATTTTTAATAAAAGGCTTTGTCAAGGAAAGGGTTGATGATCCAATAAGGTTACGGCCAAAGAAGGCCTAGTGCCTCGCCAAGACCTGGAAGCCAATTATTGAAAATCAAATTCACTTTACTATTGTCAGATTTGAATCTAACACAAATTTAAATTAATCTTAGATTCAACCACCTTTCAAAATAAACTTAAAACTTAATTAATTTTTTTTAAAATTAATTCAACCTTTCAAAATTAACCATGATTTCAAATTAAAATCTTCATTTCTATTAAAACCTATCTCACAAAACCCATAAGGTTAACGTGATTGATAACTCTAGATTGGGTGAGATAGATTAGGTTGTGAAAATCAATTTAAGCTATCCTTAATTCTAATTGGATCCAAATCAATAAATACTTTATGTATAAGAACATAAAGATTTGGACCAATGGATGTTGGATAGCGGATGCTCCAGACACATGACTGGAGACAAATTGAAATTTACCAAACTCAAGTTCAAGAACCTAGGCTCAGGAGCATTTGCCAATAGCTACACTCAAAGTCATTGGGTCAGGTAACATTGAACCCAAATCTGATTTTGTGATTAAAAAGGTACTCTTGGTTGAGAACTTCAAATTTAATTTACTTAGTATAAGTCAATTATGTGATAATGTAGTTACATTTACCAACTCTGACTGCCTAATTAGAAACCTTCAAGACTCAGAAGTCATGCTTAAGGGCACTAAGAAAAATAATGTTTATACTATCAATCTACCCTTAGTACCTAAATGTCTCTTAACTCAGTTAGAAGAATCCAACCTCTGGCATAGGAGATTAGGTCACACTAATGTTAGACAAATTTCAAAAATCACCCAACTTGGTCTAATTAAAGGAGTACCAAAAATTAAGAACTATGAAAACACAATATGTAATTCATGCAACCAAGGTAAACAAACCAAGTCTAATCACAAGTCAATTCAATCAGACCTAACTCAAACCACACTTGAGCTCCTGCACCTTGACCTATTTGATTCAAATGGAGCCAAGTCACTAAGCAGAAACCGGTACTGCTCAGTCATTATCGATGATTACTCTAGGTTTACTTGGGTTAGGTTCCTAAAAACTAAGGATGAAACCCTAACTGTTTATTGACTTATGTAAGATAATTGAAAATCAAAATGATACCAAAATCAAAAAACTTAGGAGTGATCACGAGGGAGAGTTTGAGAATCAAAGGTTTGAGGAATTCTATAGAATAAATGGGTATATTTATAAATTTTCGTGTCCTAGAACCTCCCAGCAAAATGTGATAGTAGAAAGGAAGAATAGAACTCTACAGGAAGCCGCTAGGACCATGCTCAATGAATTCAATCTAGCTAACCAATTTTGGGCAGAAGCAATAAGTACGGCTTGCTATATCCAAAATAGGGTCATAATTAACAAAAGACATAATAAAACTCCCTATGAGCTATATTACCATAGACTGCCAAACTTACATTACCTAAGGGTCTTCGGATGCAAAGTACATATCCTAAACACTAAGGACTACCTAGGTAAATTTCAGTCTAAGTCAACTCCAGGAGTATTCTTAGGATATTCAACAACAAGTAGGGTCTATAGGGTCTACAATAAACAAACTAATAAAATTGAAGAAACAACGAATTTAATCATTGATGAGGAAACTAATCCAAAATATGATAATCAAAACCTGAACCCATCAAATAGTGATCAAGAGGAAAATGAACATACAATTGAACCATCAGTTGAACCACTAGTTGAACCTGTAAATGAACTGACTCTTGAACCGACTATTGCATCAACTGAACCAATAATTGAACCAACCCAAATAATTGAACAAAATACTGAATCAAACCGTCCAGCCAGACCTGAGGCTGAACCAAGTTCTAGAAGAACCAAGAAACCCAGACTCAGCCACCCGTCTGATCAAATTGTGGGTGATCCAACCTTAAGAGTCAGAACTAGGTCTTCCTATAGAAATCTTAGTCAAATCGCACTTATTTCGAAAATTAAACCTAAGACTATAGAGGAAGCCCTACTTGATCCTGATTGGATCATAGCTATGCAAGAGGAATTAGCCCAATTTGAGAGAAACCAAGTCTGGGAACTAGTACCTAAACCTGAGGGCAAATCTATTATAGATACTAAGTGAGTATTTAGGAACAAACTAAATAACCAAAGGGAAATAATCAGAAACAAAGCACGCTTAGTAGCTAAAGGGTTCAGTCAAGTCGAAGGGTTAGACTATGACGAAACCTATGCCCCAGTAGCCAGACTTGAGTCTATTAGAATGTTGTTAGCCTTTACAGCCCATAGAGGATTCAAACTTTACTAAATGAACGTTAAGTCAAACTTTCTAAATGGGTTCATCAAAGAAGAAGTCTATGTAGGACAACTGATAATTTTCATGTTGTTGATTAAATTAGGCCTTCAAATCCATGTTTTGATCTACTATTTTATGCTCAAGATTGCATTTATATAAGATTTCATGAATTACCTCTATTTGGCTTAAGATTCAATTCTTTCTATATTTACAATGTTTTGGCACTAAAATTTAATATCATATTGTAGGGTATCAAATGATCATGGACCTGGATCACATTGGGTCAAACTTGGGTCAGAATTGGATCCAAATCAAATGGATCAAGCGTTGGGTTAATATGGGTCGTCCATTCAAGAGAACGGTCAGATTCAAGCCATCCGCCAACTTCTGGTCGATCCAAGCTCAAGATAGACTTAGCTAAGTTCAGGAACCAAGATCTGAAAGTTTGGGCCAGATCAGAAGTAATCCAGCCGTTGGATCGAGCTCAGGAGGAGCCTTAACTGTCCGTTCAAAGATCAGAGCACTCTGAGCCATTGGATGCAGGTCCGGTTGATCCGAGTTGAGGAGGAGCAGATCTTGACCCTTGATCAAGATCTAGAGAGTTTGGGTTCGATCTGGATTGATCAGACCGTTGGATGAGATCAGAGAAATCTGGGTCGTCGAAATTCAAAATGGGCAGTTAAATCAAAAATTCCCTCTGCCGAGCGGGGGGGGGGGGGGGTCGCCAGATCGCGTTCTGAGCTCTGTTGTTCTTCGTGTTCTTCCATTCCCGATTGAAGGTGACCACCAGATCAAGTTGTTCTCCCGATTTCGATTCATCAAGCTCAGTTTTTGTGGAAGGATCGCAGTCTATTCGTTGCAGACAGCTCCGGCGAGGGTTTCACCGGAAGCTAGCTTCATTCCGACCAGTTCTAACCAAATTTCATTTCTCCATCAATCGGCCAAGTCAAGGGGTTCTCTGAGCTTGTTCGAGGCTTCATTAACCATTCGTTGCCATCCCAATCATCGCAGAAGAGAGGAGCAGAAGGAGTTCATAATTTCACCATTTGCGATGTGATTTCATTCCCGAAGCTAAGTTTTGATCATTTTTCGAGCAAAGGGGTCCTGAGCTCGAATCTTTACGTGACGGCAGAGAGGAATCTTGGTGAAGAACTTGAACTGGAGTTTGTAGTTTGTAATTTTGTTTTTGATTTCAATTCTGCTTTGTATCAGTTCTACATCAGCTCGCGTTTCAGACACTGATCGGGCTGTTGTTCGATCCAGACTCCCCCTGATCGATCATCAGACCGATCAGACTTACATCTGATCGGTTTGCAGATCGATCAGGAGTTTTTCCTGCGCAACAAACTCTGTTTTAGTTTATAGCTTGCTTCAATTCTTTCTTTCCGAATTTAGATGCAATTTTAGTTTCATTTTTGTAATTAATATCAGTTTATATTTCAATCTTGCAATTTCAAATGGTTTGTTCAATTTTCCTAGTTGGTTATGTTCCTTAATTGCAATTTCCTAGTTAAGCTTGTCTAGTTAAGCCTATTTCATTTCCACTACATTTTCATCCTTAATTGCAAAACAAAACCCCAGTTCTTATTTGAAAATCCAAAACATTTAACGACTCATAAATTTGAGCTTAAATCAAACATTCATTCAACTAGCCTTAGGAAAAACACGACCTGTGGCCCCTATACTACTCATTCTACTTTTGCGAGCTAGGGTTTTCAGTTTCTATAAATTTCTAAATTTGAGTCCCACATTCGTGACAACTCTATTTTGGGGACAACCAAATTTTTGGCGCCGTTGCCGGGGAAACTAGTTGAGTTTGTTTGCTTAAGCTTGTGTGCTTATTTCATATCTTGTGATTCATATTATTTGCTTTATTCTTTTACATACATTTGCTGTGATTGTTGTATTTGTGTATGACTAGATCTGCAGGTGGTATTCTAGAAGAATTTGATTCAGAAATTGAAAGAACTTTCAGAGCTAGGAGGAACCAGCTCAGTGCTTCAGAAGTTTTTGACATTCTTCCTACTCAGTCTATCTCAGTTTATTCAGTTGATTAGATGGCAGACCACCAGAAAACTATGAAGGAATTAGCAGCACCAGATGATGCTTTTCAATATTCCTGCATTGCATATCCAAAGCTAACTGGAGATTTTGAATTAAGATCAGGACTTATTCATCTTTTGCCCAAATTTCAAGGACAGTCTGGGGAGGACCCCAACAGACACTTACATGAGTTTCACGTTGTCTGCTCCACCATGAAGCCTCAGGGTATTTCAGAGGAAGATATCAAGCTAAGAGCTTTTCCATTTTCCCTTACTGGTGCAGCAAAGGATTGGTTTTACTACCTACCTACTGGGCATGTTTCTAGCTGGATTTCTATGAAGAAAGCATTCTTGGAAAAATACTTTCCAGCTTCTAGGACTGCAATCATCAGGAAGAGCATATGTGGAATATAGCAAGTAGTAGGAGAAACTTTGTATGATTATTGGGAAAGGTTCAACAAACTTTGTTCTAGCTGCCCATAGCACTAGATTAGTGAGCAGCTACTCATTCAGTATTTTTATGAGGAACTTCTGCAGATGGATCGGATCATGATAGATGCTGCAGCAGGAGGTGCTAGCAGGAGGTGCCCTCGTAAACAAAATGCCAGATCAAGCTAGGGAGCTTATTTCAAATATGGCAGAAAACTCACAACAGTTTGGGAGTAGAGCTTTGTCTACCAGAGGAGTTAATGAAGTTCAGATGGTATCAAATGAGCAGAAAGAAATCAAGAATTCATTGATGGAGCTCACATCCCTGGTGAAGCAAATGGATCTTAATAATGTGAGTCAAAATCAAAGTTTTTCAGTACCACCACCATCTAGCTCAGTGATGAGGTTATGCAGTATTTGTTCTAGCCAAGACCACAATTCGGATCTATGTCCAAACCTTCAACAAGATGAGACATTAGCTGCACTAACTAGGGGACAATTCCAAGCCAAAAACAACCCCTACTTGTCTACCTACAATCCGGGTTGGAGGGACCATCCAAACTTAAAGTATGGTAACTCTTTCTATCAGCAAAACCCAACATAACCACAATATCAGCAGCTCCAACAAAATTTCCAGCAAGTTCATCAAGGACAACAACAATTTCAGCCATTTCAACAACCTTTCCAACAATTTCAGTAACCCTATCAAGGAAATCAGCCACCTTTTCAAGTGAATCAGCAAGGTTATCAAGGAAATTCGAATTTTCAGCAACAAAGTCAGTTTTCACAGCAAGGTTATCAACCATTCAACCCAAGTTTTAGCCCTCAAATCCAAATTTTCAGCCTACACAATTTCAGCCTTTACAACCACAATTGCAACCTTAACCTCAGAATTTTCAGAGTTACAATTCTCAACCATTCAACCCAAGTTCTCAGCAAAATTTTTAGCAATTTTCTCCACCATTTCAGTCCTATAATTATCCCCAACAACCCTATTCTCAAGGATCTCAGTAAGTTCAACAATTTCAACAACCTACTTCTACATTTCAAGGTCAATCAAAGCTTCATGCTAACCAAGGGGGCTATGGAGGCTCTAGTGGAGGAAATGCGCAACAACAAAGAATAGAGGAGATGCTTCAACAACTTTTACAACAACAAAGAAGTGATCCCACCATTCAAAACCTTGAAAGACAAATTGGACAATTGGCTAGTGGGATGAATCAAATGCAAGCTCAAGGATCAAGCCAATTACCTTCTCAAGCTACTCCAAACCCAAAGGGAAACGTTAGTGTCATTACCTTGAGGAGTGGGAAGGTTGCATCAACCCAAAATGGTCCAAGAGCGGAATTTTCTGAAAACAGGACAGCACCTTCATTTCTAGCCCAAAACAGCCATAAAATCATTTCAAATTCAGTTGGTTCCACCCCTAGTCTGAGCCTAACTCCTTCCTCAAGTAATCCTGTAATTTTGGTGGAGAATGAAGGAGAAATCAATGATAAAGTGGGTTCACAGCAGCTACCTCAGTGGAGAAATCAGTCCCAATTTCAGCTCCTCATGTTTCGGCTCAAGAGGAAGAAATGAGAGTTCCTTTGCCATTCCCTCAGCGCAAAACTCAAGCTAAGAAGCAAGTGGAAGAGGAGAAAGCTAAGGAATACAATGAGCTAGTAAAATTGTTCAGTAAAGTAGAGATTAATGTACCCTTGTTGACCATGATAAAATAGATTCCTAAGTATGCTAAGTTCCTGAAAGATTTATGTGTTCATAAAAAGAAGCTTAAGGAGAATGAGTTGGCCAGCTTGGGGAAAAATGTTTCAACACTTATTCATGCCATTCCTCAGAAGTGTGAAGACCCTGGACTTTTTACTGTATCTTGTGAGATAGGGAGGACCATGCTCCATGATGCTATGCTGGATTTAGGAGCCTCCATTAATGTGATGCCTAGGTCAGTCTTCCAGATGCTTGGTATTGGCCCTTTACAGCCTACTGGTGTGGTGATACAGTTAGCAGACCGGAGCCAGACCCACCTAGCCGGTATAATTGAAGATGTGTTGGTAAAGGTAAAGGAGCTAATATTCCTTGCAGATTTTTACATTTTGGATATGGAGGGAGACTACCTTGCACACCGATCTCCACTCATTTTAGGGAGACCATTTTTGAAGATTGCTAGAACGAAGATAGATGTTTATGCTGGTACACTGTCCAAGGAGATTGGAGACACGGTAGTTCAGTTTAGCATTTTTGATGCTATGAAACACCCGAGAGAGGACCACTCCATTATGAGCATTGGTATTATGGAGGAGTTGGATGATGCAGATATACTTGCTGAGGGAGTTTCATTTGATGTTTCCAGAGGAGTTGGCAGATCAGAGAAGGCTGAGGATATATTTGCTATTGAGGCTATTGACATTTCAGAGGGTATTTCAGATCTACTTCCAGCTGGAGAGGATTTTCTAGGTGTAGGGGATTACACAGAGCCCCAAGGATCACCTATTTCTATTGACATATCAGAGGATTCAGAGTTTAGGTGTGATAGTGTAGGGGATTGCACTGAGCCCCAAGGATCACTTATACCTTCTGAGCAAGCCCAAATTGAGCTTAAGCCACTACCAGACCACTTGAAATATGTGTACCTAGGAGAGGAGCAAAATTTTCCAGTTATCATTGTTAAGAATTTGGAATCAGAGCAGGAGGAAAAATTGTTGCAAGTCCTGAGGCAATACAAGAAGGCTATTGGGTGGATTTTATCAGATATATTAGGTATTAGCCCAGCTCTCTGTATGCACAGGATATTCTTGGAAGAAAATGTTAAACCAGTGAGGCAACCGCAAAGGAGACTTAATCCATTTATTTTGGACGTTGTTAAGAAAGAGGTGACTCGACTTCTAAAAGTAGGTATCATTTACCCCATTTCTGATAGTCAGTGGGTTAGTCCCATACATATGGTGCCCAAGAAGTCTGGATCTACAGTGGTAGAAAATGAAAGCAACGAGCTAGTACCTACCAGAGTCAAAAATTCTTGGAGAGTCTGCATTGATTATAGGAAGCTCAACACAGTTACGAGAAAAGACCACTTCCCTTTACCCTTTATTGATCAGATGCTTGAGAGTCTGGCAGGGAAGTCCCATTACTATTTTTTGGATGGTTATTCAGGCTACTTCCAGATTTGTATAGATCCAGAATACCAAGAGAAGACTACCTTCACTTGTCCCTTTGGCACTTTTGCCTACAGACGGATGCCTTTTGGACTCTGCAATGCACCAGGAACATTTCAGCGATGCATGGTAAGCATATTTGGTGAGTTGTTAGAGCATTGTATGGAGATATTTATGGATGACTTTTTAGTTTTTGGAACGTCTTTTGATTCATGTTTAGAAAACTTGTCTAGGATTTTACACCGTTGCATTGAGACTAACCTTGTACTTAATTTTGAAAAATATCACTTTATGGTAGAGCATGGTATTGTACTTGGACACATAGTCTCTAGGAGAGGTATAGAGGTAGATTCTGCAAAAATAAGTGTTATTTCTTCTTTATCTTACCCCGTATGCGTACAAGATGTTCGTGCTTTCCTTGGACATGCAGGTTTCTACCGCAGATTTATTAGAGACTTTAGCGATATTGCTCGGCCCTTGACAAAACTTTTGTAAAAAGATGTTGAATTTTGCTTTGATGATAAGTGCAAAGAAGCTTTTCACAGGCTCAGGGAGGCTCTTACCTCTGCTCCTATTATTAAGTCACCTGATTGGAATTTACCATTTGAATTAATGTGTGATGCATCTAACTTTGCAGTGGGAGCTGTTCTAGCACAGAGGGTGGAGGGAGCACCTCATGTCATATGCTATGCCTCCAAAACCCTAGATGCCGCCCAAGCAAATTACACTACCACTGAGAAGGAGCTTCTTGCCATAGTTTTTGCTTTAGACCGTTTTAGATATTACTTATTGTGCTCACTTGTCATTATTTTCTCTGATCATGCAGCATTAAAATACTTATTGAAGAAGCCAGATGCGAAACCTAGGCTAATTAGATGGATGCTTCTACTCCAGGAATTTGATTTGGAAATTAGAGATAGAAGTGGAAAAGAAAACTTGGTTGCAGATCACCTAAGCAGGATTGAAGGAGATGGATCTTCTACCTCCATTGATAATGATTTTCGAGATGAGCGCCTTCTTGCAGTACATGGTGAGACACCTTGGTATGCAGATCTTGTTAATTTCTTAGCTGCACATGTTTTTCATACACACTTTTCTAAAGCTCAAAAGATAAACTTAAAAGCGATGCAAAATTCTATGTGTGGGATGACCCGTATTTATGGAAATTCTGTAATGATCAAATAATTAGGAGATGCATACCAGACCATGAGATTTGTTCAGTTCTTACTTTTTGTCATTCATCAACATGTGGGGGACACTTTGGTCCACAAAGAACAGCTAGAAAAGTTTTAGAATGTCGTTTATATTGGCCCACCTTGTTTCATGATTCATATGTGTTTTATAAAAATTGTGATAGATGCCAGTGAACTGGAAATATAGGAGCTAGACATGAGATGCCCCAACAGACTATGCTATATTGTGAGATTTTTGATGTTTGGGGAATTGCTTTTATGGGACCTTTTCCTGCATCATGTGGATATTTGTATATTTTACTTGCTGTAGAATATGTCTCTAAATGGGTGGAGGCCATTCCCTCCAAGACTAATGATTCTTCTGCTGTTGTTAGTTTTGTTAGGTTACACATATTTTGCAGGTTTGGAATTCCTAGAGCTATAATAAGTGACCAAGGTTCTCACTTTTGCAATAAGCACATGAAGGCCTTGCTTAGTAAATATGGGGTTGTACATAAGGTTTCTACTTCCTATCATCCCTAAACAAATGGCCAAGCCGAAATCTCAAATAGAGAAATCAAATCAATTTTGGAAAAGAGCGTTGGACCAAATAGAAAAGATTGGAGCAAAAGGCTAGATGATGCACTCTGGGCCTATAGAACGGCATTCAAGACACCAGTTGGCATGTCTCCCTACCGGTTAGTCTATGGTAAAGCTTGTCATCTTCCCGTGGAAATAGAACACAAAACATATTGGACAGTGAAGGCTTGTAATTTCGATGCTACTAAGGTGGGAGAAGAAAGGAAACTTCAACTTCAAGAGCTTAAGGAAATTAGACTTGAAGCATTTGAGAATTCAAGGATCTACAAAGAAAAGACCAAAAATTTCCATGACAAGCACATAATAAGAAAATAATTTCAAATTGGTGACTAGGTCTTATTGTACAAATCAAGACTCAAATTGATAAAGGGTAAGTTAAGGTCAAGGTGGGAAGGTCCATTTATTGTAACTAATATTTTTCCCTATGGTGTTGTTGAAATTAAAGATGAGACTAATGGTTTTGTGTGGAAAGTTAATGGCCACCGGCTCAAGAAGTACTTTGAAGAATTAAAGGAGATAGAGGTGGATGAAGTGGACATCAAAGATGCTATCTACCCAACCTAAAGGGGAATTTCTTTTTCCTTGCATTTTACTTTATTGATTATTTTAATTGCTAAAATCTATGTTTGACACATGTTTTTATTGCTTAATTATGATTTTACCCTAGGTTTTGGAACTTTATCTTATTTTGGACTTAATTGCAAAATTGCATATAAATTGGATTATTTGGCCACTAAATTTTCTGATATATTTTTGTAGGCATGAAAGGATCCTGGACCTAGGGCATACTGGGTCAAACCTGAGTCGGATGTGAACCGGATCGAATTATCAAGCCTACGATTAATCCGAGCCGTCCGATTCAAGAGCGGCTAGATCTGAGCCATCCGGGACGATCTGAAGCAATCCGAGCTAGGATTAGGGTTGATCAAGCTCTATGATCAAGATCTGAAGGTTTCATCCCAATCAGAGCTAAATCAACCGTTGGATCAAGCAAGGAGGGCTCTAGAGCGTCTATTCACAGATAGAGTTGATCTGGACCATCCGTTGCACATCTGGAGGATCCGAGCTACCACAAGGTAGATCCTGACCCCAGATCATCATCATAAAAGTTTGGCTCAAATCAGACCAAGATCTGCCGTTGGATTTCCTCCGATTAATCTGAGCCGTCCATTTGTTACTATTTAATCAAAAAACACGCAGCCTTCTCCTTTGTCGCGTCTCTGCCGCAGTTCTTCATCTTCTTCGTTTGTTCATCGAATTCTTAGCTAGTTTCTTCATCTAAGGGGCGCGACCCCTCAAATCCTTCAATAGAACAAGTGTTAGGTCAGTGGGAATTGCTCGTGAGAAGTTTCCAGCTTGATTTTGCCCAAAGACAGAGATTCGTGAGGTTTCAGTAGCTTTGTCACTTGAGTTCGTCGAGCTCAGCTGTGCTCCATTTCCACTGCATCCGAGCTGACCAGAGGGGTTCCCTGGAAGGCTCAGAACATTCCCAATTCATCGGCGCAATCCACCACAGCGAGATTGAAGAATTCAATGGCTGTTTTCAGCTTGAGCAGAATTTAAATGGATTGAATCGCAAGGGCTGTTTTCCACTGGTTTGTTGAGCTTGCGAGTCCGAGGCTCACCCTTGCTTGACGACCAAGGAGCATTTGAGCTAGGGAGTGATTGAGGATTAGTTTACTTGGTTAATTCTTATTGTTGTAGCTGTAATTTCACTTCTTGCACTGTTTCGTTTCTGAATTTCAGATTGGTTAAGTTGGTTTCTGAATTGTTTAGCTTAAATTAAGTTTTGAATCTTCAAGTTAGTTAGCTAATGAGTGTGTTTAGTGAACAAGCAATCTAGTTTCACTTAGTTTTTAAGTTTCAGCATTTGCGTATCAGTTTCGGCATCTGCGTATCAAATTCAAATCAGTTTTAGTTTCAGATTTCTGAATTTGTTTTCAGTTGTAATTAGGTATCAGTAATTCGTTAGGCAGTTTGTAGTGAGCTAAGTTTCATTTCAGCTTCCCATTTCTGCCCTGCGTATCAGATTCCCTGTTGCGTGCCATTTCTGATTTGCTTCGTTTCTGCAATTTCTGTCCAATCTGCTGTGTATCAGCCCTTATTTGTATCGAGTTAGTTTAAGTTTTATTCTCTGAATTGATCTTGTAGTTGGTTGCATCTCAAAATACCTTGGACTCAATTTACGCAGTGGGTTTCAAAAGGATCAGCTGCGTATTCAGTGTCCAAATTCAGCATGTTGCAGCTTTTAGTTTCTGCAAGTGTTTAGCTTCAGCTTTTAGTTCTAAATTGATTGCAATTCTGCAAGTTTAAGCTTCTTTATCCTGCCTGATCATTAAATACACGATCTTGAATTCTGATGGTCCTGATAGTTTCTGCACATCTGCAATTTCTGCATCCAAAATCTGAATTTCTGCATTCCACCCTTGTCTGAATTTTTCATTGTCAAGCTGTTCATTTCTGCAATTTACATTGTGTAGTGGCTGAATTGGTTTCAGATGAAGTACTAGCTCACTTGAATCGTGTCTGAAGTAGATTGGTGTTATGGAATTCAGTTAAACTTGTCTGTTCTGTTTCTGAATTGTAGCTGCAACTCTGAATTCGGTTCTGCAGTGCTGTGTTTCATAATTGCCTGTGATGCATCTTGGCATATCAGCTGGGTTTAAGAATTTTTGTTTCACAGCAAGCTGAGTGTTCATTTGTTTATGCACTCAATTGTTACTGAATTTTACAGATGATTTAATGCTTCAAATTCGTTTGCTGTACATTAGATTAAAGTTCTGAAATTAGTATCACTTAGGCTCAGCAATTTCATTTCTGTCTGATAACTTGAGGCATATCTATCATTTGTATCAAGTAGGGTTCGGCATTGACTTGTACCAAGTTCAGTACATTTGATACAGAATTTTGGCACCTACTTTCAGCTTACGTGTACTCAGCTTGATGAGAATTTTAACTTCATTTCTGCACAGTAGTACATGCTTAGGCAGTTTGTATCAATTGAAACTTGGAATTAAGTGAATCTTGTGTAACGCCCCAAAATTCTCATTTTTAGTTCTTAAAGTCCTTAGAATTATTTAAAAATGGTTTAGAAATATTCTAGATATTTTTAGGGATTTTTAGAATATTTTTATGGAATTTTCCGAGTCCGTTTAGTATATTTAAAAAAGGAAAAACGTTTAATGGGCAGCAAGGAGTTCGAACCCTGCACCTCCGCTTGAGAGACAAGCGGGCAGACCAGCTGCGCCAAATCGTTTTGTTGATAGAGAATAAGCGAATCAATAGATAAGTTGTAGTTAGGTCAATCCGCCCCATAAGTATAAATAGATAAGTTAAGAGAGGAAATTGGATTTTTGGTTTTCTCTCTTCCTCACCCTAGCCGCGCGAGACAGCCTCCCTTCTCCTCTCTTGGGCGACGCCAACCAACACTAAGGCCAAGGGGGCCGGCCAAGGTTCTCCTCCAAGAGATATTCCTATATTCGGGATCCCCGCGACGAGAGGAACGCGTAGGCGCGAAGAATTCTCCGAGATCTCAAGTTTCTCCCGAGCCCTAGACGTCAATCTTGGTTGTAAGTCCAAGATATCAATGTAAGTACTGCTCACCTGCAGTAAGAGGCGGTTTTTCCGCAAGAATTTCCCTTAAAAGATTTTAAAAGAGATATTTACTTCTTGTTATGATTTTTGCATGTGATCTTAGTTCATTATATGCTTATATATTTTATTGAGTGCCCTATATGAGGTTAGGGTCCAAGAAAAGCTATGAGAAAAGAAAAGAGAAGATAAAGATAAGAAAAGAAAAGGCCAAGGCCTTAAGAAATCCCCAAAAGTCAAGACTTAGGGATTTTAGCACGCAAGGTGCTCGAGAAAATGCCAAGGCATTTACAGATAAGAAAAGAAAAGGCCAAGGCCTTAAGAAATCCCCAAAAGTCAAGACTTAGGGATTTTAGCACGCAAGGTGCTCGAGAAAATGCCAAGGCATTTACAGATAAGAAAGAAAAGAAAGAAAAGCTATTTTATTTTCTAAGGCCAGTACCCGGCGTCCAAGGGCGTCGTTAAAGAAATCTAGGTGTCCAATTCCAAGGTCTTGGCCTGGTAGACCAAGGTCTGCTCTATTAGGATTGGTGGCTCGCTACCCCAACCTTTTAGGGAACGCGCATGAGATGGTACTTACGTCTTCAGTGGATCCAAGTGATTATTATTTTCAAGTATATGCTTTAGCAAAGTTTTCTAAAGTTTAAGAAAGTTTTCAAAGAGTTAAAGAAAGACTTTAAGTTAAAGAATTGCTAAAGTTTCAAGTTAAGCCAAGAAAAGTGAGTTGAGATTTATTAATGCTTGAGTATGCATGTTTTGAGTTACACATGTTCTTAGTTTTCTTTCAAGCATATAAGTATCTCATGTGATTTCATATTGTTCAAGAAGCATGTTTGCACATTTCGAGATTTGTGAGCTAGATAGTACTTACTAAGCTTTTTGCTTATTAGTTGCATTTCCTCTTACTGCAGATAAAGGTAAAGGCAAGCAATTCTGAAGGAAGGCGACGAGGCGGTGCTGAGTAAGCGTGTGTGGTGGCTGATTTTGGAGAGATCCTTGAGACGAGACAATTTAGTTATTTGAATTACAATGTTTTAGTTTATTCAAATTTCAAGTTCTTGCTTTATGGAGTTTAGCGAACATTTAAGCTTTGGATAGTTTTACATGCTCAATTTCTTAAAGTAAAGATTCCATGTCATTTCATTTAGCATACATATCTTATGATTGCATTGGGATGAGTAGAAGTGTGAGTAGTTGGAAATATTGATACTTTGTTAGAGAAATAGATGCATGTGCCAAGATAGTATTAATTTCCCTTTGAATCAAGTTTTTATTGCTTAAGTATGTTTAGAAAAGTTGCTTTCTCATTTGATAATGCCTTAGGGATGTTTCGGAATTTTTTGTGATGAGTTTCAATGGTTAGAAGTTAAGTTTGGTACAAACTTTAGCTAAAGTCTATATAGATTTTCATAACTTGCTATTCCGCAAAAGTCCTAATTTCAAGTTTATGGATTCGTTTTGATTGGCTAAATTGTTTAGAAAACTGGTATAGAGTATAGAAATGGTGTTGTGTTCGCTATGGCTCGAAAGTATAAGGTTTGGTGGGTTTTGGAACTAAGTTCGAATCTGAATTTTAGATTTCAGGCGTTACCAGTCGACTGGTACAGTACAGTCGACTGATACCCGTAAGCTGAGTTGGGCGAGGCAAGTTTCAATAAGTATTTTCTTACGAGTTTTTGAGAAAGAAAGGTGTGACATGGTATCATGCATGACTATTGAAGTTAGAATATCATTCTTAGATAGATTAAAAAGAAAAAAAAAAGATTTCCGCATTTTTAGTCGTGCATTAGAGTCGAGAAGTAGAGACAAGTAACGATCCGTCTGAGGCAGAGAAGGCGGGTCGCTACAGGTGGTATCAGAGCAGTTCCCATTCTCCAGCATCACCACACATCAGCATCAACCTTGCCGTCTTCAAGTAAGAAAGCTTTAAGTTTCGTTTTTCTATTGCTCCTTTACTTAATTGCAGTATAGAGAAA